>OW203764.1:31305613-31380583 GCA_934045905.1 Leuctra nigra | reverse complement strand
GGGGGAGAGCGAACCACCTATGTCTGCATGCATGCACAGCCATATACATGCATGCATCTTACAGTTTTGCATATTCAGCAATCTTTTAAAAAAAAACATATAATACAATAACTTATACCTATAAGAAATAATATTTATTTGAATAATGTTTAGTACTTATTAGTTTTAGGGTATTCAAGAAACTTATAAGTAGCCCAAACCTGAACCACATAGAAATGGTTTTTGACTCCATTTCTATCATTTCTATTTTCGGGGGTCCTCACACCCAGGCTCCCATTATTTTCATGCGCAAGATTATCCCCAAAAACTTTTCTGTCAGTCAAATGTTGTGCAAGTTGGCTAATAACTGGCCCTAAATGGATTATTACTGGATTATCCCCAAAAACTTTTCTGTCAGTCAAATTTTGTGCAAGTTGGCTATAACTGCCATTGGGCCATATTTTGGCGATAACAAAACTGATCGCCCCCCCCCCCCCTCAAAAAAAATATATATATATATTTATTATTTATATATATACATGGACGAAAGAATCATTAAAATTGATTCTTGCAAATTGTATTGTTACATTTTTTTCGCCTTTCATTGAAAGTCCTTTTTTCCCTTTTTTCCAGGAATCCTGCTGACTTGACTACTGATCAGATTTTAGTTAGTAGTGTGTTTGAACGTGTTTATGTTATATTTCACTTCATTTCTGTGAAAGTAGACACATACAGCTGTTGTCGAATATACCTAGAATTTTACTGTTTTGTTCTCGAACTAGGTTCAGACTGAGTTAGAATGACATTTTAATTTCCACGTGAAAGACTGAATAAAATATTTATCAAATAGAACAATACATTTGAATTGCACTTCGCCCTTATTATTTCATATTTTTATTTTCAATTAAAAACTTGTAGGTACCTCTCGAGCTATTAGAAAACAAATCACTATTACAAATCCGATTGATGAATTAGATGGGTATACCTAATTTAGATGTTTAGAGTTTTCTATTTTTAAAGTTATGTATTATGTTTGTAGTGTATTTTGTATTTCAGAAGATCATTGCGAAGTTTTTGTATTTACTATGATTTTATTACTCTTTTTTGACAAGATTTTTCCATTCTTGATCAATTTTTTTTAATATTAAAAATGTTTGCTCTGTTTTCAGCATTTGTATATGCCTATTCTATTAATAAATTTATTTATTTGAGGTTTTAAATGTATCTACTTATTATTTTGTTAATATGTGTGTGTAAGAACATCAGTAGGTAAATTTGTCCTGTTTCTATTGTTTGATTATTATAATAATTTTGTTTGGTATTTAATTACCATCATATTTGCTCTTCTTTTCTTTTGTCATTTTTTATTCTATAAAAGTCGATACCTTCATCTACTACCTACTATGTAGATAGGTAGGCCGGTAGGCTACCTACTAACAGTTTCTATTTGTACACACATTGGAAAAATACTCACAAAGAGGCAACACAATATCCCTACAATATTATGTTAATTTAATAAGCAGGAATAATTATCTATCATAATAAATAATGAATGATAAGAGGTGAGAAGGAGGAATTAAATAAAAAATATGAATTGCCAGTCGATTTCAATGCAAAACCAGATGTGAAGTTTCAGAAGCTCAAATTCAAGGTCAGACAAAATATAACATTTACAAACGAAAGAAAATCACTTTTAATGTAGGCAGTATGAAAGTCGTATTAAAACTGTAGCAGGGGGTAACTTTACAATCCCCCCCCCCCCCCCCCCCCTCTCCGCCAATTTTTCATGCTATTCGAAACAGTTCTTCCTACGTAGAATTTTATTGAGCGCAACCCAAATAATGTCTGATTTTGGCTATGATTTGGTATCATAGCAATTCGTCAAAATTATCAATACGCCTAAATAATAAGAAATACGAAAAAGTATGTAGTAGATAAACAACCAATGAAATAGCTAGGAAGTTGAATAGGTAGGTTGCTGTTATAATGTTTTTGTTATAATTTTGCTCACAACTATTATCAAACATCTCATGTGGGATTCCAGACGTTTCTGGCCTACGCTTGCACTTCGCAGGCATGGAAGAGATCTCGCTTGTGATTGGCCAGACGATATCTACAAAACACGCGCAGTCGAGACCGCCGTTGATTATCGAATTTCGTACTAAATCGTAATCCTGGAGCATCATGAATGGGAGATAAGCCATTTCCTAGCTTATGAATTGATATGGTCATGATACTTGGTTCATTGTTTCTAGAGAATTGATTTGTGAATGAGAATCCGTCCGCTGTTCGGCTAGGCTACACAGGCAGCTTCGTTCCGTCCGCATTTCGTTTGCCGTCAAGGTTGCCAACGCGTCATCGCCGTGACGAGACAGCTAGCGATCCAGCGCTTGCCGTGCCCGGGGTGTACTAATGCATGCGCGCGCGGTTCAGGTCTGCCAACGGCGCAAAACAAAAAGCACCAACTATTACTTGTTTGCAAGTGCGATAATGAAGAAAAGTAGTTCTTTTACAAATGTATTATCGTCGACTGTTTGAACCTTATTGTTTCAAGTAAATATTTCGTTTTACTCATATTTAAGGTAATTATTGGTTGGCTTCTTATTGGTAAGGTGTTATTATGCTGAAATATTTAACTCGGCTCACAAATAGGCTATTTAGACAGCGGCGGAAGAATACCATACGGGTTAGGTGCGGTATTGTAGGTACACGCGTAGCAAGTTTACCATACTGCTAAGCGTTCATTTTGTTTTTCATCCAGCACAAGCAAGTTCTACTCCAACGATCTTTGAGCATGAGTGTGTGGATTTTAAAGAAAATACTGCTTTCCACTGCGTTTTACAGCGAATATGTAAGCTCATTGTGTGAATCAGCAGCTGCCCTACAAACACTGGGCGGCCCGGGCTTCTGCCCATCTAGCGCCCAAGTGGGACGTCCCGGGCGGGAACTACTAGGGCATGCCCTGGGCCTGCCCAACGGAGCCCAACCGATCCGTTTTATCTGGCTGTAAAATTTCTAGGAATGTCCCGTCTTGGTCCCGCCCGGGAATGGCTAGGGACGGCCCGCGCGGGCGCTACGACTGTTTGAATTTGAGCTGCTCTAATGACTTATTTTTTTCATATTTATAACTTCATTTCTATAATAATTACATCTACATTTCACATGGATATATTGATTTAAGAATAAATATGTTTACAATTCCAAAGCAAAGTATTCATACCATTTTAAACGTTATTAGTAAAGTTTCTTTTATGAACTCGGCAGTCGGCCATCTTCGTGAATCAACTTGTTTCCGTTCTCCCTTCTTCATTTCAAACGCGGCGTTTGACGTTTGTTGATATTTTACAGAGTGTCATGAGTGTGTAGTTTACGTCCTTTTGAGTGATTTTGAATGTGATTTCAATAGACCACATTTTAAATTATCTAGTTAGCTCTGCTTTTCCAAAAATTTCATATGCAGTACCGTGATCCTAATATCTATTCATGTTATGATCCATTGTTGAAAAACACTAATAGATATGAGGATCACGGTACTGCATATGAATTTTTTTTAAAAGCAGAGCTAACTAGATAATTTAAAATGTGGTCTATTATTATCTGTGTCCGTGAATGCGTGTTCACTGCTGAATAGTTTGTCTCAGTTCAAACCATTTAATGTGACACAAATCGTGAAATAATTACAGTTTTGTTGTGCCTCTTTTGTTTGGATTTTCATCACAGAGCCATACAACCCATTGAAGGTGAGTCTTCATCACAACTACTTAAGTATCCAGGCATTAATCGTTGTTACTTTAGTTTTGTATGCTGGGGATACTAATAAACCAATAGGTAGTGTGACCAATGTTCAGTAAACATTAACCTCACATGTACATTTTTGAAATGTAGCAATTTATGCAAAGTAAAATTTCCAACTAGGTAGGACCTAGGTAACTAGGTAGTTTAGGTATTTATAAAATAAATAAAGTAGGTAAACAGTTTGCTTGGCGTGGTAGTCTATACATATCAGTGGTAGTAGTCAGTAGGAACCCTACCTGTAGGTACCTAGTACGTACCTCCGCCTATTTTGGGAATATTTTCACCCTACATTAACCAATAACCATCCCACATACCTACCAAGGCACCTACTGCAGTTTTAATAATGTTACTTGTTAAAGGTGAATCTACTCTGGAAGAAAATAGGCTATTAAGATATTGAACTCCAGAAACAAAGCGCGTATTCGTCCTGCGAGCGAACCAAGCTGTATCGTCAAACCGAGCCGAAACATTAAGAACCGAACCGAGCAGAGTGGTAAATATTTTCATTATATTTAATTATTTAACTTTATCAAGGATTTTAGATATACAGCAATTATTTTTGTTTATGTAGGTACCTTACAAGGCCAATAACAAACATTTTTGTTGTGATCCGAAAGTAAAAATTATGTTGCATGGAAATTACATTCTTGTTGGAGGTAGTAGATACATACATTGAATGGTGGTCCCGCTCCATTCAAATACGTAGTAAAATTTTTGAGATTGAATGTTGTCATCCAAAAAAATAAACCGCACTTTTGAATTTCCTCTAACGCGCCGGTGGTAAGAGAGCAGCCATTCCATGCGAATGCAGACATATGCCACATAATACATATGACTGCTGAATTATTAAATGTAAATAAATCAGCATGTTTTTATATTAAATTCATGGTATTTTCTTGCTGATTCCAAATATGTAATCAGTTTTTTTTTAAGTTTGAATAGTTATTTTGTTATCAGTAAAATTGTGGGACCGCATTTAAATTTAAATTTCGTGTCGAACCATGTAAATTACATAAAAAATTTAGAAGGCTGCACAATGATCCTAACTATTTTTATTTTGATGAATAAGATGCTGAACATAGCATCTTACAACCGTACACCCGTAACACGGAATGGCTGAGAGGAAATTAATTTGAGTTGCTAACTTTCACCTTACTTTTTGTAGGTTCTACAGATTCACCGTGAACTTGCCCTGCTCTTATTCTAGAGTCGATTTAATTGCCTACCTACTTCAATTAAAAAGTAAATTTACTTCTTGGCAAATTAGCGAGAATTCTGAAGATGCACAGGACTTGGGACTTCATCGAGTTAATGGATTAAATGTTACCTACCCTACAGATGTAATGATTCAGAACTCTCTGATGGTAAGCCACATTTTAGTATTTTATATGTGTAGTATTTCCTCTAACCTTACCTATAAATCACATTTATGCAATATAGAATGTTTCAAATTTTTATTGGGGTTTTAAATAAATAGTGTACTACCTAATGGTAATAATTTTACCTCAAGTGATTATTGTGGCAGGTCACACAACACAAAAGTGATTTTTGTATTATTCATTGCCAAGAAGTTTATCCTATCAATTTACAAATTCTTCATTGTATCTATCTTTCTTTTTTTTAGGGATCACTCTGTGCCAAAAATTCAATTTTTAAAATTTTTGTAAAGACTGTTATTTGTAGCTATCTGCTATTGCAGTTATTTACATAAATAGTTCTTGTATAGTAGGTAGAAACTATTTGCTAGGCAGCCTCATGCTCAAAAGAAGTTGCATCCACAAGATTGCGGATGTCAGTCCTCGACACCACAAGACCGTGTGCTAATAATTTATGGATGGAATCCAGTATCTGGCCATTAAATCGGCAAATTCTTTTGAGCATAGCATAATAATAGTGTTAAATATTGACAAAATTAACAAGATCTTACTGATAACAAGATCTTGTAAATGTTGGACTTTCATTGGTCTGACCGAATAAAAATTTACACAAAAAATAAAAAACACTTCTAACAATACGCTGCATGATCTTGCTAAACTTTTCAAGATCTTGTATAAATCTTGTTTAGGTTAGAATCTGTACCTACAATAATAAATAATTGCAAATATCTTGCGAACATTATTAGTACAAGGTACATTACCTAAATACTTTGCAATTTTATTTTTTCAGATGAAAGAAATACGTATTCAAGTGCATTCATTTTCTTGAAAAACTGAAGATGAAAAATTGTGCCAACATATCCGTGAGTGAAGTAAAATCCGAATTGTGTCTTGTCGATAAAGAGACAGCGTGCCAGACTCACTGCCAGGTAGTACCTACCTCAGAATGTTTTGATACTATGTGACGTGTGAAGGTTGAAGGACATTTAAAAATTTTAAGTGATATGGTAGTATAATCTTTTACAATAATATACGTTTATATTATATGAAACTGTTTTTTTTTTTTAATTTTCGTGTGTTTTCCTGCTCTTTATTATTCCTAAAATTCAATTGCAGTGAATCTCCTATGTGTAGCATTTTATTTTTTGTAATTTATCAAAACAATATAGTACCTAAGTAAGTAGGGAATAGTACGTGAAAAAATTATTATTGAAACGATTCAATCGTCCTGTAAGAGATTATCAAAAAATAATTGCTAATTTCAAAATCCAACAACCGATTCATAAACAAAAATTATGGATCTTTTTATCCTTCTTCATTTTTTTATGAATAAGGTACCTGTAATACTTAAGTCTCTAGAAATTTTGTTCCAGTAAGTTTTTAAATATCAACGCAAATAATTACTGACATTTGTCACCCGCGAAATGTTAAAAATTAATTCATGCAAATGAAATTCAATTATAATGGGACTTTTGGCGGGAAAAAACGACGTATTACAAGAATCCACTTACACTAATGTGTTACCATTGTGGATCATCTGTCAATTTTCTGTAAATTTTCCTGTTAAAAGTAATCAAACTTTGTTAATTCATTCCTTGAAAACTATTCATCCCACAGCAAAAATAAAATCACATCTGTGTTCAGCAACATAATCAACTTTCATAAAATAATGGTCTATTATTCTGAAATCTGAATTTCACGAGACTTCCCCATTATGTGACAGTCAAGTTGAGGATTTCAAATGATCCCAAAATATTTCCTCCAAATAAAAATGCGTTAAAAATAAAAACAGTAGGAGGTACCTTAGGTAATGTGTCAGGTCAGTGGAACAGCTTTCAAACAATAGGGAAACATGGCGAGATAAAATAACTTCCAATAACCACTGATTAACTTTATAATATACCGGCTATTTTTTTTTTAATTAATATTTGACCATTTAAATGCATTTCTAATGTGTTTGAGTAGGTACCTACTGTTCTTCTAGTTGACATAACAAATTACAACTGTTGTGAAATATTCCGTGAACTGTGAACTAATACATTGACCCTGGAAGAAAATACCTGGATTATTTTTTTCGTATGGCAACGCCCACTCTCCGAAATTGTGAAAAAATCCCGTTTCTCGTGTCACTCACGTTTGCAATTAATTATGTCTTAATGAAACGTATTTTTTCCAGGTACATTCGCATTCAAAATTAGTGCCTACATGCACGTGTCTGGATCAGAGGCACGTTTTGTAGGTACTGCATTTTGAATGAGAGTGTACCTAGCAAGCTAGCACGTGACCGTTATGGAATGTGCGTAGGGGGAGGGGGCTACAGAGCGAGCAGCTGCTCCCGCGCGGGCCGCCCGGGCGGGGGCCAGGGCCGGCCTATGCCTCCCGCGCGGGCCGCCCGGGAGGGTCCAGGGACGGCCCATACCTCCCGCGCGGGCGTCATGGGACGGCCCATGGCGCCGCCCGGGCTTATTCCCAGTGGCAGGCCCCGGGAGTCTCACTCCATGCTAATCACCCATAAGACGGGAGGTCCCTGGGCAGGCCCGTACGCCCATCTGGGACGGCCTAGGACGCGTCCAGGGACCTCCCAGTGTTTGTAGGGTGGCAGATGATAGAGCGGTAAGTTATTACAATGTCTTGACCACATTTGAATCACAGATCACATATGGCTAACGTTAGAGATACCTAGATCTCGTATCATATCGTTGAAAGTAGGCACAAGTAGGTACCTACCCAGCGGCACGCTACCTAGCTACAGGTAGTTAGGCGTAATTCCTTAGCTTAATTCATGCAAGTTCACATTCATTCTGCTTTGTTAGTACTACTAACTATAAGTATTAGGTTATTGATTAATAATGATATCTTATTAACTTATAGAGGCTAGATATCTACCTAGACACCTACTTAGATCATATTATGTCAAGTTATTAATCAACATGGACGACAAATTCAAAATGGCCGAAAGTGTTGATAGTTAATATTATTATCTAGGTACATCCAAGATACAGTTACCATACTAGTTAAAATATTTGTGTAATATTTTGCCTAGGTAGTTATTGATGCTTTAGTAGCTAATTAGGTACGAAGTTGGTGGCTGGTGTAGGAATGTAAAATTGCACCTACCTACCGAGCAATCCAAACTTATCCAAACTAGGTAATATCGGTATTTATTGAGAATCAGTGAAATCTTTTCTGTCGCTTGCACTTGACTGGGCAAACAAGGTGCATCTCTTATATACATCCTCCGAGCCAGCAACTAGTAGGGTAGGTACCTAATGAAGTCAGCACATGTTCATCAAGTCGAAGGTCAGCCCGATGGTGTGCGAATCATCGGCTTACATCGAGTCGAGACTGGAGAGCGAGCTCTGATCTCGTATCATCCATCATTTAATATATCTTTTCAATTAATATTAATTTATTTTACCAATCTCCAGATAATCGAGTCAAGTTAGCGGAGAGTTTGCTACTCGCGGACGTCATGTATCTAACCTACCGTCGGACAGGTTGAATTTTAAGATGTAGTGTCCCAATGTGGGCACAACATAATAAAGGAATTTTTATGAACAAAACGCCTTGTTGTGCCCACATTGTAACAAATACCTACTTAAAATGTATGTTACTCCCCCCCCCCCCCCCCCCCCCCCCCCCGCTGTTATCACCGAGTAGTACCACTGACATGTCACTATGGTTAACAAAATTGTAACATTTAAGTATGGTATTGGCCGAGACATCATCAGCTAAGCCAGCCATGTCGGAATCACGGAAACACTCGGACCAGGCTGAGAACAGTCTCCGCTCTTTATCCGCTCTCCGCTCTAGATCGGTCTGACTGACCATTATATGGGAGAGTTAGGTACCCAAGATGGGAGGTTACCTAAGACAAGAAATTTCGCATGTCCACGTTTCCGGTTACAATAATCTACTCTCAGGAGTATAAAATATAGTCTTGTCTTGTGTACCTATACAGGGTCGAAATATGGTGCAGATCACCATTAAATGAAACCCTCCCATAACCTCAAAATATGAATATCAACCTCATTGGTTGATTATTTTATGTTATTTAAAACTCTTTGTAATACATTTAATATTTCAGTCAGGGTCAGGCGCATAGGAACTACTTTCATCATATGGTGGGGGGGGGGGGGGGGGGGAGAATGTAACACCTAGGGGGGTTTGGGGGCAATGCCCCCAGTTTGAGCCCCGCAAGGCGTATTTTAGAATGTAAACAATTTAAAAAGTGATTCTGGGACTAAACTTAATTTTGTATAGTGAATCGGAGGGGGGAGAGGGGTCAGATTGCTCGAGTTTGGTGGAGGGATTATCCCCCCCCCCCCACCTTCCTACGCACCTGGTCAGGGTTCCAATATTTTCTAAGTGTTCATGAAAATGGAAAATGGATGGTGGAAATTGACAGGAGGAAAACATGACAGGGCCATAGGCTATTATCTCATTACCATTAAGTAGGTCTACCTTATTTCATCATTACTTATAGGTAGGTACCTATTTACCTGTGATGATAACAGGAAAAATCAATTAAAAATTTTACTAGATAAATGTAATTTTTTTTTCCCATCTTGGGTTAAATTTACTAAAGATGGGAAAAGGTAGGCAAGCACGTATTAATTACTCCGTTAATTGTAAACATATTTTTGAATCTTTTTGCGTGAAAAGCAAAAAAGGAGTAGTAACGGCTCAACCTACTACGTACATTGTGAGTTCTTGTAACTTCAATACAAGTTCAGAATGTAAAATAGTATTCTAAATTTTGTCCCGTTTTAGATAACTCTCCTCTTATTAGAGTCAATCAGCAATTGTCAAAGTAAATTTTTCATTTTTAGAATACAAATAAAATGTTGATTATTTTTGTTTGTTTTACTTCTTTCTAATTCAATAAGTGTATTTCATCTGGCGTCAGAGCTGACCAGAATCTCACTGGAGGGCAGATGGTTCTAGCTGATTATCTTTCTTCGTGAGATTTCCTTATTTTATTCCATTTCAATGTCTTTATTGCACTAGGTACTATTTCTAAACATTTTCCACTGCAACTAACACTGCGAAAAATCACTGCGAAACACTGCGAACACTGCGAAAAATCTAAAGTTACAGTCCAATGTGATTTACCCAATTTTGGTACAATACAGAAATAATCAACACAAAAATTTACAAAAAAAATATGCATTAGGTACCGTAGGTAGGTAGGTATTAAAGTGTTTTGTATGCATTGTTATATCAACAATTGATATAAAGTGATATTGATATTGCTTAAACATTTAACCCAAATATTTTGATTAAATTCGAAATTATTTTTTTTTCCTAGGTAGGTACCTATAATAAATAATAATAAAGCATGGAATAATAAAAAAATATTGGTACCTAATCAAACTTCAACTACTTTTCATTTACAAAATATGAATATTGAGAAACAAAGTCATTTTAACAATGGAAAAATTGAATTCAGAAAGTACTGAAGTATTTGACAAAGGGTGGTAAAATAAATTGAATGTTGGTAGGTAGGTAATAGGTTAGTAATAGGTAATTTGTAGTAAAAACAGTTCTGAGATCTGGCTTCAAAGTTTGTGGGGAAATACAATTTATTTAGTGTTTAATATTTTGTTGATAAACATGATCATGGTGTTATATGGATTAAAGAATCACATGCTCTTTTTCATCAGAATTTACCAATTTTCAGTACATAGGTATTGTTTATTGTATTGTGGTAGGTATTGTGTTTATTTTATTGTAGCATTGTTTGTTGTTAATGGTGATGCCGTTAAATTGGGTTACTAAAGTTGAAGTATCTATCAATATTTGAAGATCAAAGTAGGTAATTACTTCGCAAACTTTAATAATGCAGCAAGATAAATTTTGATAATTAAATTGCACTATTTTTACATAAAACATTCAAGGACCACTGAGCCAAAAAATGATATTTTCGGCGATTTGAGCAAATTCGCGCAGTGTTGAAGCTCAGCCTCTGCCTAGCACATGGTCTTGCTTGATTCTTGAAATAATACATAATTTTGAGTTTTACATTATTTTCATCTTCAATTACTCGGTGTGAGCAAACTAAGTGCAACTCCGGACTGAACTTTGATGCAAAGTAACATACAATTATCCTCTTCCAAACCATAATATTTTAATCAAAATTATAGACCTTATAATTGATTAACAATTTAAAAAATCTCAAAAATTGTACACGTTTATTTCACCGGCTGGCTGAACCGTACTGAGACTGTTTGTATGGCGTTTTGTTATGAATTCTGCATACTCGCAACCTTTTGACCCCTTCTCAGCCGGGGAATTAAAGTCGCCATCACTCTTTCCTGGTTAAAATTCTAGTAGAGTGCTGGTAAACAAGATTTGTCTAGAATTAACAAGAATATTATGTTGTCTAGAACACTCTGGCAACCAGATTCCAAGAATCTTGGCGAATAATAGTCAAAACCTAATATTTGTCAAAACAGATGAATTTACGATTGAAATGAGATCATTTTGCAGGTATTTAAACAGATTTTATCAACATCAATTAAATGTCACAATGTTAAAAAACACATTGTTAATAGCACACGAAGTTATTTTATTTTCGAACACATAATTTTCTGCTTATCAGGAATTAAAATTTAATGATCAACAGCCGTGGTGATTAGTGTCTGGTACGATCAGCAAATAGTCCAGGTTATTGGTCATTTAATAAAAAAAAGTCACTCAATTTTGCACTTGAAATTATTACGGTTAACTTCAGATTTTGGCTTATCCGGGACGCACACGAATTTTATGGAATATTTCATTGAAGTGTTCAATATTATATAGACCTAGTTTAATACTTATTAATTGGTTGGACATTTTTATAAACGTTACCGACATTATTACAAGTTAAAACCCATAGAAATCAAATCAAATTTTTCTCATTAAAACACTCTTTCGGTGTGGGTACGTTTAAAGAGCACCCAAGTATCTCAGTATCAAATTTTATTTAATAAAATAAACAAAGTGTATTCCTTGAATGGCCACAACTTGAACTGGATTTAACAAAGGAAAAAACGGCCCAATTGGTGATAATCAAATAAGGCCAGCAGGTGCATAGGTACTAAATTTGCAAGGGGGGGGGAATAATATTGTAAAATAACTTGAGCTGGACATACTAGTGTCTACGAAGACAATGGGGGGTCTGGGGTGACGGCCTCCCCACAAAATGCGGGTCTGGGGCGCACAGCCCCGTAAAATTTTTGAATTTCAGACATCAATTTGGTGCATTTCTACGCGATTTTAACACTTTTAAAGCTAATTTTTTTTCTTGACACATAAATGTATAAGAACATAGAAGGGAGGGGAATTGAATCAGGGGGGGGGGGGGATTTCCTCCCATCCCCCCCCCCCTTCCTACGCGCCTGAAAGCCAGTCAACACATTAGTTCAAAATAATTTGTAATGTCAATAAATTACCTACCTACCTGTTGTATATAAATAAGCATAGCGGTGGCCAGAAATCAATTATTTCTTCATATTTTCTTGCATTTTAATTATTATTATTTAATGCACTAAAAAAAATAGTTAAAAGCTATTGATTTTGTCTAATAGTAGCTTGAAGCTGAATACTTGATGAATTAATGATAATCAAGGAGAAACACGTAATAGGACAGCAGGGTGGGCAAAATTGTCTCCAAACTTTGAGATTATCTCTTAGTAAAACTGCGCACTGCATGAAACTCTGGATTGAAATTGTCCAATTTGTGTGAATTTTGATAATTAATGACATTATTTCTAGGATTGGGCGAACCGGTTCGAAAACCGAACCGGCTTTAGATGTTCGCAAAATCTGAACCTAACCTTGGAAAATTGGAAATTGGAAATTTCGTTCAATTCAAGGATGTGAAATATAAAAAAAAAGGTGTCCATGAGTGCTAATTTTTACTTATCTCCTGAAAATTATTATTTTTACTCTCCGTCTGCAACTGATGAGAGCAGAGTTGCACCAGGTAACAATTTTGCAAATTACATTTAAATCTAATTTGTCAAAGCAAAATAATAAATATTATGTATAAAAAAACTAATTTAATATTCTTAGGTGTTGATGTTACAAAGGAAGGAACTAGAAAATGCAAAATCCCCTTGTGCAAACTATGCCAAACAATGTTAGATGTTATTTTTGTGTATCGACTAAGCAATGTAGGTAAAAACCTTAGGTAAAAACCTTACCTACCACTGTAGGTAAAAACGGTCAGGTTCGGTTCGGAGGTTTGGTCAAATATTTAATGTTCGGTTCGAGGTTTGGTTCGGTTAAAAAATATGAGGTTTGCCCAACCCTACTTATTTCTGGTTTCAGTAATGTTTAGTAGGTTCACTTGGCCAAACAAAAATTGAACGTTCAATTAATCTGATAGGCTGGATAAATGTAAGATCGCACCATCAGAAGTCAGTCTAAGCGATCTCATTGTCTCACTCTAGTAGGTGACCTCACATTTCAATAATAATAACAAGCTTTGATTGGTTATGACTTATAGGACATGACCAGCAGTCATTCAAATTTGGTCAACGATCAATTTTTGTTTTGCCGAGTGTACCTATTATTATTTCATAGATGATTGTCCAAATCCATAGTTTTTTTCCAATCTGTTAAGCCATTTTCGAGATTTTCACTTCTGGTTTCAAAATGGTTGCACAAGATATGCATTTGAGGGCGTCAGCAGATGCCAAATGCACATGTGGTCAAAGTTTCAGCTTAATCAGTTCAGTTGTTTGGGCTGTGGCCATACTATGTTAATATAATTACTAGAAAAACGCTCAGTGTAACGCGTTGATGAGCGAGCACAGAACATGCAACATCCCCAGTCACGATACACTACACTAGACGATTTTCTCTGCAACGTTCCGATCTCCATATAAATTTTCTGGATGAATAACAGATCCATTGTGTCGTGACTTACCTATATACTTTTTCTAGAAATCTCTTTTGATAACCCATACTAAACTCGTAAATGACAATTGATACTTGACTGATTGGGCTTACAATGTGTAAAATTTTAAAAAATTTAGATAATGTTGGTCGTGATCACCATGCAAAATTTGAACTTAATCGGAACATTTTGATTGTCAACCAATCAGATGATATTGGCCTTTGGATTTGGAGGATTTGGCCTTCGTAATGCATCCGATTTGATATGTGCTAGCTAAAAAAATGCTTTCCTTTTACTGTAAATTGTGGACTGCTTGACTGCTCTACAGGCCTTGGAGCAGAAGCTTATAGAAGTGATAGAAGTCAGGGATGATAATTTAGTATCCATTTTTCAAATATTTCAAGATTATGTAATAAAATGTCCTTAAAATGACAAAAACTTTTGAAAATAACGACAGATTAGACTGAAAATTGGCAAAAATGCCTCAATTGTTGGTACCAGTGGCCATGCGAAGTTTTAAGTTGATCGGTCAATCTGTTATAGCTTAAATTTCAAAAATCACATGAAATATGGTTTTAAATTTTAACCAAATAACAGGATTTGGCTGAAACTTTTTAAGATTGAAGACAATGTTGGTCCTAATGACTTGTCAAAATTTCAAATTAATTAAACCAACCAATCAAAAGAATTTTTTTTTAAATTTGAACCAATCAGCAGATTTCAAAAAAAAATTGGGTCTGCAACGCCCAGAAATGGTCCGTACATTTGTGCAAAATTTCAGCTCGATCGAAGATAAACTGTGATCTGTATTGCGTCATTAACAGAAAACAAAACAAAAAAATAACAGAGGTCGAAAGGAGTTGCTCGCTCAATAAAATGTATGTGAATGATTAAAATGCTATGATATATCGGTTTTCCATGGCTTCCTACTAGGTACATCATCCTCTACTACATCCCAGAAGCTGACTATGGGGCTGTGCATAAAGAATGTCACGCTTCAGGGGGGTGGAGGGTTGCACCAATATGTGACACATGGGGTAGGGGGTGGCTTGAGCCAGTAGGACGTCACATTTTTATGTAGACATTTTAAAGCATTTTAAGTTTCAGTTGATAAGTCAGGACCTGAAATTTCGCTAAAAACAGTACATTTTGATCAAGTTCACAGTTGTGACGACTTTTTAGGGGGGAGGGTTTTGAAAAGAGTGACAAGGGGGAGAGATTGTCGAAATAACCCATTTTTGTGTGCACAGTCTATGCTTGGGGGAATGTGGTATAAACAAAAAATATGTGAACAGCACTGGCAAAGCAGCAATATTTACATTGAAAAATCCAGAAAACTCTTCTATGATGTTTACTTACATTAGATACCATCAATCAATTAACCGTTACATACTTTTATCTGTTCCAGTGTTTTCTTTTGAAAGTCTCTCATTGTGGCTCTCCGATATGACGTTGGAAGCCAAGTCAGCCAAGTCCCTCTCGCTGTACTCTGCGGTTGCCGCCAGCAAACCTTCGGAAGAGTACGAGGAGCTCCTGAAGCTCAACAATGCTCTGACAAATAAACCAAGCGGACCAAACCCGCTGCCTTCCGAGGAAGTGAAGAAGGAGGATGAGAGACTCAGCTGTCTGATAACGGATCTGAGGCAGAAGAGCTCCGAGTATGGGATTCACTTAGTGGACCTGGACGACGAATGTCCCGACACCGGAGCAGATGATTCCTGGGAAGATGTCACAATGTCCGACGGCGACAGATGTGAGTCTCCCACACAGCCAAGCGAAATTCAAGGTTCGGTCACGATTGATGGATTTGATTTTCGAACAACTGAATTGGATAGCAGTGGCGAGAATGTTTTCTTTGACGAGGTTTGTTCGTTTCAAGAGAGCGAGGTTGATGCAAATTCATCCCAAACGGAGATTGTGGCTGCTGGTTCTTCTCCACACGTCATGGAAAATAAAGCAGCGGAGGAGAAAATAGTGGAGGCGGAGGCAGCAGCAATGCAGAGAGTAATGGAGGAGAAGAACATTACAAGGAAGAAAGCAATGGAGGAGAAGAACATAGCAAAGAAGAAAGCAATTGAGGAGAAAAGTGCAAAGAATATAGCAATAGAGCTAGAAGCAAAGAAGAAAGCAGCAGATCTCATTCTTTTACAAGAACATGCAGCAATAACACCTACTAAAACAACAGATATCAGGAAAATAAAGGGGTGGAAGAATAAGGTATTCTCCGTAGGAAATGACATTGCTGAGCTGGTTAAAGAAAAACAGTCAGCCACATTTCATTATGACGACACTTACTTGCTGAATAGCAATGAAATAAAGATTGAGGAAGAATCAATCACAGACGATTACAACAATGATTATATCACTGATTTCTTGCAAGATGAAGTAGACGATGAAGTTGACACAACGCCGACTGTCGCGGCTGAGGAGACGGTTTCCGCTGAGATTGTTCCGGAACACTTCGAGAATGTTGTCTCGATCCCAATGCAGCCGCCTCCTGTGGCCAGTCGAGTCCAAGCAAGCGTTTTAAAACATACCGTTCAGATTCGCACTCCTTATTTCAAACGCGTCGACAACGTGACATATGCATCTGATGTGAATCTCTCCAATTCCATTCCTGTAAATAAAACTCAAACCTTGCCAAAGTCCCTACCAATATTCTTAAGACCACAGCAAAGTAATAGAACCATGTTGACACAAAAACCAAAGTACGTTCCTATAAATCAGAAAAAAGTACATAAACACATGCTCAATCCCGCTCAAGAAGAGTCGTGGAGGAGACATAAGAATTTGAGTCTTCTGAATCTGAAGAACCCCATAAGGAGAAAACAAGTGAAGACACAACTGCTGCCCAAGCCTGTAACTACTCTCGCTCCAAAGAAGCCAATTAATATGAATCCATTAATCGATCACCATTATAAATACATCCGCGAAGGAACGAGTATAATACGGTTGAATGGCAGCAAAGGATCGCCATCTGTAAAACATGGCAAAACTTTCATTAACATTCCCCAAGTAAGTGTCTTGAAACCGCTTGAAGCCAGAACACGATCAAATCCCATAATGTCCATTCCGAAGTCAGTGGAAAAAGTAATTCCGGAACCACCAGCCCCATTGCCTCCCGTCCTCCCACCCCCCACCCCCAGCGTCATCCATCTGTCCCCAGATCGACTTCCTCCTGTGTTTGGTATTCGAGTGTCAACGAAGATCGGCTCACCGTTGCCAGCTGTCATCACCGACCAGATCCAACGCTTACGAAACGACCGTGTGGACATCGATCAAGACTGGATCAAGTTCGCAACGTCTGTTGTGTCTACCGACGGAACTCCTCGTGGAGCAAATGATATTGTCTTGACAGTTAAGTTGGTGTCGGAACCTGGCCAGCCCTTGGCGTACGCACCAGCCAAGTTCAGAGAAGTGCTGATGGAGAAGCCATTGGGCTTGGAATTGGAAGGTGACACGAAGATGATCGTAGATGAGACGTTGTTGACAGATGTGCGAGCTCTAGTGGACGAGATGGTTGCTGCAGCTGTGAAGCAGGTGGAGGTCTCTCAACAGCCGGCATACGACCCGACCGATAGCGGCATTGATTGCAGCGGCTCCGACCAATTACCGGCCGTGGCTCGGGCAAGTGGCACGCCTCTGCAACGCAAGACTAAAGTAGAATGGGAGTTAAAACGTCTCAACGTTACCATGATCAAGGAATCGCCAGCCTTTAACGAAACCACAGATGCTGAAATCGGCTGCACTTTGGACTCGTGTAAATTCGGTTGTGTTTGCAGTAGTCTTCGTCGCGAGAACTGTTTGGGATACGCGCACTGCGGCAAAGCCGAATGCACGCTCGAGTGCACGTGCACGCTTCAGACTCGAGACAAAGCCAATCAGATCAGTCTCTCCGAAGACGTCGTCTCGCAGATCAACTTGTCCTTGAAACATCTGGCAAGGAAGGAGAAAGAGTTTCAGCAGACTGTTGTCCTCGCTAACAACGACATGATCGTGGTCGAAGGCTGTCAAGTCCCGATAGCCGGGCGACGACGGAGGGACATCAAGATCCCACAGAGATATCGAGAAGAAGAAGAGGAAGTGCACAGCCGCCGAAGAGGTTCCCAAACACAATCCGGAAGAAAGCTCAGCGAGAGAAACCCGTTCAAGATACCGGCAAATGCATACATACCGAAGCATGTCGCGGAGTTGAATGAGAAATCCAAACCAATCGATCTGAGCGAGGATGTGTTGGTTGATTTAGAGAAACGCAACTCTAACTGGTGCTCAGTTCAGATGACCTCGTTAGATGGCGTGGATGATGTTGTGTATTACTGCTTGTATCACAGCAAGCACAACTGCCCTTGCTTTACGACGTGTTATAAATACTCGACTAACTCTGTGCTGAACTTTCTGACTCAGTCGTTCAAGTCCCCTAGACGTAACGTCGCGGTGAAAAGAACCGCGTCCATTCGCAACGTCCACAACTACGAGAACAACAGCGCTCGAACTCACGGAACCCACATGGACTATTCCGAGCGGAACAGACTGCGGGTGTCGGCCAAGAAGCGAGCGCGAATGTCGACCGGTTCAACTCCCGACTACTTATCTTTGTTCAACCCGACGTCGTTAGCGGCCGAGCTCATTAACATGGAATCATTGCCACCTGCAGAACAAGAAACCGATGTTAACTTGACCATACCAGAGACTGGCAAGTTCACAGAGGATTTACTAGTGATCAGCGGTGAAGCGAATCAGTCCAAGTTAATACGACTGAGCGCTCTCCGTGACGGATTCAACAGCCAATCTCTGCACATGTGGATCTCGAAGGAGGGTAAAGTGTTAATGTCACTTGACAACATCAAACCTGATTTCGAGTGCGTAGATGCGCGTTCAACGCGCGGCTTTGAGAACACTATGTTTGACTCACCGATGTCACACTCTCAAAACTACGCGATTGTTTACGTAGTCGGTAAATACTGGTGCCTCGGGTCATTCAGTATGTATCGTTCCAATGATGTCAACGCAAATAACCCCCGAATTAAGTTCAGATCTACGCATGCGGTGATGAAAGTTCCGCTACCAAGGACCCAGCTGGCAAGTCCATGCAGATGGTTTCTGATCGTGCTGAATAATGGATTCGACACAGTTCGCGTCAAGGGGTGGAAAATTCATCGCAACCAAATGACCATCCTTAACCAAACAGCTGCTACTCAGAATAAAATACTTGTCGCACGTTTACAGGTGAATTCTTACGTAGAGTGTGAAAGCAACAACTTGCAGACATTTGGATTGTATGCTCTTCCGGTCCTCAATGGAAGCGTTATCCTCGGGCCGTTTGCGTTATCTGAGAAACGCCACATGCAAATGTACTCAGCTGCCCGTGACGGAAAGGAAGAAGTACTTGGAGACGAGAAGATTAAACATCAGGGATCACGTTGGCTTTATGAAGAGGGGAAGGAGCAAGGGGAAGGAGGCTTTGAAAATTTATTAACGGAGACGCCGGTGGAGATTGCTGATCGAATGATTGCAGAGAAATTGTCGTTGAAGCTGATTTCTGAGAAGCAAGTGCTGCCACCTAGTGGCGTGCAGGACATTGACTTCTCGTCTATCTTCTCCAGCATATCGTCTGACTCCAGCGCCAAAACCTCGGTTCAAACCAGTCAGCAACGTGCCAGCGTCGATGCAACACTGCAACATCAAAGAGTTCTTCAGCCGACCAAATCTCTGACCAGATATTCAGCTACCGCTACGCCAATCTCTAGCAAGGGGAAAGATGCGAGTAACATCAAGTTTGAGAGCAACAATCCTGTTCGGGTCAAGTTCATCCCCTCCATTCCAAGTCTTGGATATCTACAAGGCTACGCTCTGCCCAATGGCAATTTCAAGTTACAGAGAACCCACGATACATTTGATTTAAATGGACTCAACCAGTTTATATACAAGTAAGTTCATTACCAGATTTGTTAGATAGAAATAATTGCCTCTTCTTAGGTAAATACTTAATTATCTTCTTATCTTCAGATCATTTTCAACGAGGATAAAGTTTATTCCGCAATCCTTGAACTTGACGTGGACTCCTGTGAACTTCAGCAGTACGGGACATCGCTGCGCCAGGTTCAACGTAAATATATTGGACGGGAATCATGTAAGGTCACATTTCACACAACACACAGAATAAATGTTCCCACCGACATTGAAAATTTTAAGTTGTTGACAACAAAATATTAATTAACAAGTTTTATATAAACTGACATGTGGTGAAACAGATTTTTCAGGAAAGAGTTTAGCTTTATTTCCAATTGAACAAAATTACTCTATTAATTATTAAGGTGCTGCAAGCGCGAGCAATTTTGCTGCTTGTTATGGACACCTTTTTGGATACGATTGGGGACGAAATGGGTGGATGAAATGATTTTAATTATTCATGAATAAGCGAGCGTCTCCACCTGAAACTTATTCGAGAAAATAAGGAACACAACTGACCTCTGATGGATTTGTGGTACTAGGTAAATGGCGGCTATCAAGGGCGCATTTGCATAAATATAAATACAAATATTTGATATAGTTGTTTGTTATGGCCAAGAAAGTAAATTTATAGCTAAATATCAATTTCATTTGTTTTTTGTTTTTTCACTGCTTTATGGAAACACGAAATGTAAAAACAATCAAATTAATATGTGGACCTGATAGTAGCCATCTTGCCAGAAGTGGCTCCATCACGTATCACTTATTAGTTATTTGTGAGAATGGCTAGAATATCTGTTTTTTGTTTTTTTATCTGCGTTGTGTTTTATTTGTTTCTGCCAAGCGAAATAACGGATCAGGCCAATTTTTTCACAAAACTTATATTACTATACTGGTCATTTACACGTAGATTTTCAGCAAGATTGGTCTATTGGTTTCATTGGAAATTGGATTTATGTTGTTTAGGTAACGTTACAACAGCAACGAAATCTTCTATGCAAAGGTTTATAAAATACCTATTGAACCATGATCACTGCAAATGTCTGTGGTGACATTTGTTTTCAAAATTGACATTTCGTCTTTGAGATTGAATACATTGAACAAGGTTTTGTGGTAATCTCTCCAGTTTCTGAAGGAAATCTGAACTCTTCTGTGATCCTGCAAATCACAACCCGCAAAGCTTTGATCATGAAGTACAAATTTAAACTTCTGTGTGTCATCTTCCTTGCACTTGAAAATGGTGTTCACGAAATCGCGAAAAATTTAAAAGTAGTTTTTTCCATCATTTCTGGGCATAGTTTTGCATACTGATAACAAATATGCAAGAATTAAATCGCGAAATATCGCGATTTTTTTTCATTTCACCACTATTTTGTTAAAACGCGAAATTGGCACCGAAATCCAGTGGTTATAATAATAAAAAAACACTTTATTATTTGAAAGAAAAACACAATATTTTAAACTTATTTTAAATTATTGGAGATTGTTTTGAGCTATGTCATTGTCCTGAGAGAATTGTAGAATTTAACCTACTCCCCCCCCCCCCCCCTTCCCCACTACTAGCCAGCTTTTGGGACAAGAATGTCAAAAAGAAATTGGTATTGATTTTTAAAAATGTGATCTCAATACCTATGGATTGATAACCTCTAGAACAGGGATATCCATTTTTCATGTGATAAAATCAATTGATATCAGTGTCAATGCTAGTTTTCATCAAAATTTGGTAGTATGTGTAAATTTTAACAAAATAAAACGAAATTAACACCGAAAT
Source organism: Leuctra nigra (assembly GCA_934045905.1). NCBI lineage: Eukaryota > Metazoa > Arthropoda > Insecta > Plecoptera > Leuctridae > Leuctra > Leuctra nigra. The sequence goes on along the minus strand of OW203764.1, from coordinate 31,358,826 downwards.
TTGACTTTTTGCACCGCTTTTAAACCCAATCATTCTGACATTCTGATTTTCAAAACACCATTTTTAAGTGCCCCTAGAGATGAAGGATGAATATAACATCGGAGTGTCTATTCGTCCGGTCAGTTTTGGACTATTATACCGGGCGATTGCCGACGTAATAATTGATCACGGCCTTCATGAAGGCGTCAAGTAGGCGGTGGGTGAAAAAAAATCAAAATACATGACGAAGTTATTACTTTGCAATTATACATAACGTTACAGGAAGTTTGAATGTGTTTGATCTGTGATTTATTATTTGTATTTGTTAAAATAAGCCATTGCTGTGATTTGAAGTTTGGGGATAGATTGCATCCAGAAAGAGTTGAAAAAGCAGTTGTATCATGGATGCCATCAGTATTTCTGCAAAGGTGGGAGTGTTAAGCAAGTAAATCTTATTGTCACTCATTAAAGGGGGTTGTGGGGGGCTTGCCCCCCAACATTACAAAATATATAATAATATTCGAAATAATCAAACGCCTCCTTTTCCTCCCTTTCCCTTCCCTCGAAGAAGTAAAATGAAATTAATGTTTTTTCAAACTATGCCGACAATGTCGGTAAAGGATTTTAAGTTTAGCGATGGCCGGACGAATAAAATAACACTATTTGTCAGTCTACTCGGACGAATATCCCCGGGGATATAACATCCATTTGAACATTCTGTTGTGTTTTTCCTTCAGGGGTCTATTCTCGAAACAGTTATCACGTCATAACTCCCAAGTTATGATTCATAAGGAGGTTTGTCCTATCTCTCACCATGTTAATATTATGACTTTTTTATGATACAAACTTATGACGTGATAACTTTTTCGAGAATAAGCCCCCAGAGCCGTGAGGACATTTCGTCTATTATTACCATGATTATTCAGGGATTATTTAGGGAATTTCGGGTAGATCATGCTTAGATGTTCTGTAATACGTGCTCCCTTATCAACGCGTTACACCAAGCGTTTTCCTAGATAGATAAAAGACAAACTTAGGGTAATCACTTGGTACATTTTTAATTTTTTGCTTCATTAATTACTAATTAATAATAATTAGTTGATTTTTGGTGAAAAATTAGCTATTTTCTTGTCTCGTATAAATTTAGGTAATTTAAAAAATGTGCCAAGGGATAACCCTAAGTTTGTCTTTTATCTAATCATGATTAAAATTTGAGATCAATTGGTTCACAAGTTTGGTCTCCAATTGAATTGGAAATTATATAGTTTTGCAAGGTTTTGTTGATTAACTGGTGCCTATTTAACAAGGCACAAAGCAAAAATAAAGAAGTGCTACTAATATGCAATCAGACTGATCATGTGAACATCATATCAAAGTTACACCCACTTATGAAACATTTTTCCCTCTCGATTTGCTCCAACGGCTGAGCGCTTCTTCTTTAACATCAACCTTTTGCTTTTCCCACTTTTCCCACAGTCTCTTCCATGTATTCCTATCCTGACAGTCTCCAACTGTCAGGCCAAGCTCCCGCATGTCTTCCTCTATCTTCCTCAGCAAAGTCTTCGCTGGTCTCCCTCTCCTTCTCTTGCCTGAACCTCCTGTTTCAAATCTCTACGGCACATGTGCTCCTCCTCCCGCCTTTGCACATGTCCCCACCAGCGTAGTCCATTTTCCTGAAGTTTTGAAACAATTGAGCCAGTCTTCATCCTTCCTCTTATCACTTCATTCCTAATCCTATCTTTCCGGGTAACTCCAAGTGACCACCGCAGCATCTTCATCTGAGTCACGCAACAGGGTCTCTTCCTTCTTCTTTAGAGCCCAGCACTCCGAACCATACATCATGCAGGGCCGCACAACCTGAATATATATTCGGGACTTCAGCTTCAAAGGCATCCGAGCGCTTGTATCACCTTAATTTAATGCATTTTGTAAAGCCCATTCCACACTAGCAACTTTTGGTTGATCAACTTGGTTCTGCTCGTATGCAGTCATTTTGGTACCAATAAAGTTACATTGCAAATGTGCAGAAGCTAGTTGATCAACCAAAAGTTGCTAGTGTGAATTGGTAGTGTGTTTAGTGTGCTTTAGAAAATGCATTATAATGTAATAATGTAATTATATTTGTAAAACTATTGTGCATAATGGCATTAAAGATTATAATAAGATCCCAGCAATATCTTTTTGAATTGAATTGAATTATTGTTAAATAATAATTTTGTTCACTTGGAAATATTAAACTAAATTATTTCCTGAAAATTCTATTTCACTTTGTTGTATGTAAAAAATTTTAATAACAAACACAGTTTGTGTCTAAGTCCAAGTATCACGGTTCAACAAGTTATAACGAGTTACTCTCTGATGTTGTAGATTCTTATGGAGGACGGGATCTTCACAAAAGAACCAAATGAGCGACCAACCGCTCACGAGATGTACCAGATGGATTCACGTATGTATTTTACTATTTTGTAGCGACTAGTCATTTCCTTCTTGTTTATGTACTCAACTGCATCAATGTGACCACCACAAAAAATCACCATTCAACTGTCTCTGGCAGGTTTATAATAATAGAATAGATGAGCTTGAAAAAGTAATCTGAAAGATGCCCACTAAGTAAATGTATCTGTCAATTATGCTGGGTGATGGAATGTTTAATGTGCCTGCCTGTGAACGTTCATGTACCTGAATGCAGGTTTTGTTGCTTTTGTTGCAGTCAATTATTGCAACAATTGAGCTCTTCAGCTTGATTTGAATGAAGCCAACAGGTTGCAAAGTGTTATTGCTACAGTTTTATTTGGAGAGGAACTATAAAGTGACATATTTTCCAAAAAAATGCTCCAACCATGCATGCGGCTTGAGTGTATCTTGAATGGATACATTCTGTGTTTTTTGTCCATCCTATAAAAGTATTCTTTATTACATTTTGATGGTAAATTGCTCTTCAAACTTGTTTTTCTTAAATCTCATCGAGCCACCTAAATACTATTATTAAAATAATTAGAATATATTTAAATTCTTTTGATCTCTAAATAGAGTTGAAGGTACTTAATCTATGCTTGTTTCATTGCTCTCAAGTACAATTACTGCCTAGGTAGTTCATTCTTTAAAAGAATATTCGTGGATAAATGGACTGCATGCCTCTAATTCCACAAAATATTATCAATTGTTTTGTATGTAGTGTATATTTAAATTCTTTTGAGCTCCAAATACTTGCAAAATCTATTATTTTCCCTCTTTATCCTCTCTTATACCTATTTTATTTATTTCTCGCAGCAGTTCTGACAGCGGCAGTGAATGGCTCCGTGGAGAAGGAGCTGCAACTAGAAGACGCACGGAAGCAGCAAGAGATCCGCAACAAGGAGCTTGTGAGGAAGCTTCAGGCGCTCTTGGAGAGGCAGACGGACGTTGCCGTGAGGAAGCACTTCCACGACAACCTCGTCGAGATCCTGCTCAACCCGAACCCGGTCTTGAAGCCCAGCCCGGAGCAGCAAGGAGAAGACACGGAGGACGCTTCCATGGTCATTGATCTGGACAGCGACGTTGAAGGTGGGTGAAGAGTGTCGAGTTGGCAGATACTTGATCTGGAGGCCAAGTCTTGAAACTTACGCCTTCAGGACGCAAACGCTCTAGGACGTCAACTAGTCCCATTTACTGTAAGAATGATCGCCATTGAAACATTAATTTAAGCCACTTATTTGATTGGCATCCAGCAATCTATTGCAAACAATTTATTAACATTATAATTATTATTACAGATATTTTACAGTAATAAAACCTTATTCTAAATTAAGCTAAGCAGTTGAAGGTAGATTTCAAGGTCATCATTCTTACAGTAAATGGGACTTGTTGACGTCCGAGAGCGTTTGCGTCCTGAGGGCGTAAGTTTCAAGACTTGGCCTCCTGGATACCACGTAAAAAAAATTACATCGATCTCAGAATTGCAAATGTTTACTAATATCGAGTATATAAGAGTTGAATCCGAAGTTCCGAACGCAGACTCTTTCTGTTATGGGTTTAGTTCGTTCTGTACCTCAGAGGTAGAAGGGCACAATACCATTTTCTCGATTTTGCATTGCATACTGAATAATGTAATCAAGCTCTGTCAATTACCATTACTTCATTTCTTATTTTCACTTTATTGGAATATTTTATCCTATTTGACACTTTCAATTAATTTATGTTTTCTTTTTTAGTGAATTTTTTCAGATTCTGACAAATTAAATGAATCGAAACTAACAACTTTATCAATAAAATAAATAAAACAGGTTGAAATATTCCAAGCAAAGTGAAAATAATAACTGTGAGTATTTCTGAAACTTTAAAGACTTGTAAAAGTGTGAGGGCGTTTTTTAGAATTTAAACCAGTTAAGAGTGATTCTGGGTTTTTAAAATGCACGAAGTCGAATTGTAGAAAAAAACTCAAATTGTTGCCCCGCAGGGCGTTTTTTTACAATTTAAACAATAAGTGAATTTTGGACACTAAACGTAATTTTGTATGGTGATGGGGGGGGCCAGCCTGCTGGAGTGGGGGGGGGGGATGATCCCCCCCATCCCCCCCACCCTTCCTACGCGCGTACCTAATCTCGAAAAATTATATTCCTACTTTCCTTCAATGCAATTACAATTAATTACTAAATATTGAGTGATATGTTGGATTTTATAATTATATGTTTGCATGTGCTAATGATAATGTATTATAGCTACCATTCTTCTGATTTGTGCAATTTTTAATAACCATGTGGCTGATTGTCTGTGCTTATGATTCTGGGCTACTTAAACTATATCAAATTGCACTTATTAATTCTCCAACATCAATAACATACTTGTTTTAAATACCCCCCTAATTCCCGAAATGTCTGATTTATAAAAACACCAAAAAATGAAATTTGTTAATTTAAAAACGAAATTTCAGACAAAATATAACAATATAATCGGGGCTCTACTCATGTCATGACGTCACCATTACAAATATGATTGGATGAAGACAGAATAGGGAATATGCAAAAGTTTTTTTAATTCAGTTTAAGTACTATTTTTCACATTAACAACATAAATGCTGGTAAAACACACTATTTACAAACTCAAAAGTGTAAATTTTCATTAATAAATATGAAATTTAAATTCAGTGGACATTTTGGCGGGAAAATTATATTCCTGACATAACCCTAACGAGTAACGAGTGATGTCATTTTTTATTGATACCATGGCAACATCATTGTTGGTTGAAAAAAATGATATTGATGTCACTCGTTAGGAAATGTCAGAAATACTGTTTTCCTGCCAAAAAGTCAACTGATTTTCAATTTCATTTTATGAATGAAAATGTACCCTTTTGAGTGTGAAAATACTAAATAGCGTGTTTTGCCAACAAATATGTTGTTAGTTTGGAATATAGTCTTAAATAAATGTATGCATATTCCCTATTATTGGGTTTTGAGCTTGCTTTAGAATCATTGAAATGGACTTCTGTCCTCTACCTCAGAGGTACAGTTATTATTGCACATCAAATCAGTTGTGAAGAGTTTTTAAAGAATACTAGTCATTAGGTACACTCAACAATTCATAAAACTGTATTTGAACAAAACAGATTGGCTGCTGGTCAGATTCATTGACAATCAATCCTTGTTATTATCAATGAAATCAGAGCTCACCTACTAGAAGTAGATGACGAGTAAGTATAGACTTCATCAGATGATGCCATCACATTTTTTTCGACAATCCATTTCTTTCAAATACCGTTTTATGAATTGTCGAGTGTAGCTGTATTAGAAACCAATAAATTCAGAAGATATGAAGTCAGCTCTGTTATTTTAACAACAGATAAATTTAAATAAAACCAGTGATCATAGTTCAGTTCATTATTTAAATATGTAATTTGTATGTAAGTATATAATTCTTACTTAAAAAATCAATGTTTGTAAACCATTTGACATTAAAGCCACACTCTGTTTGTTTTTAGAAATATCTTCAGCAAGTGTCCCAGCACTTCAGCCAGACGACAACTTCAATTCCTCGACAGTGACCCGAGCAACGGTTGTCGAGGCCGATGCAAGTCCGCCGCTGCCTGTAAACATCCCATCGGACGACGAAATTCTCATCCTCGACACCGTCAAGCAACCAAAGGTCATTGAAACTATCGACCTTGAGGATGAGGAGATCTCGACGGAGCCTCTTAACCCCTTGAAACCATCTAATGTGAAGATGTCGGGTCTGAAGAGAGTGGCACAAGCGTCCAACAATCCAGTGGAAACTGGACCTAACATTACCGAACAAACTGACAAGTCTTCAACAGTTTCTCCGCAAAAGCTTTACAGCTTGCTCTTAAAGTCCCCTTCGGGCTCAGTGTCTGGCCCGTTCATGGTGAAGCAAAAGTCTGCAACGTTGAATCCACTGCCTGTAGTCACGTCGGCACCAATCACACTCTCTCTCTCTCGACCGGCTGCTACAAGTGCACCTTCCGTTTGGTCTGTGGGAGCGATGGGGGTGACCGGGGCCGACGGTCAACCCCCCGTGAAGCTCAGGCGAATCAGCAGTCAGTTGGTCAAGACAGTGCAGCCAACTGTTACCTATCGTCCAACATTACGACTAACTGTTACCAATCCGCCAGCATTACGACCAACTGTTACCAATCCGCCAGCATTACGACCATATCCTACCAATCCCCCAGCAGTACGTCGGCCGATGATTGGACAACTCCTCCAGCCGACGGTAGGACAGCCGGTTAAGATAATAGTGAAGAGTAATTCGTCCCCGGCAAGTGCTCAGTACATCGGACAGGCTTTGACTCCGGTCCAACAGGTGTTCCGACAACCCACCGGTCAAGTACGACAAGTGTTTCGGCAACAACAGCCACTCAATGTTCGACTGTCGGCACTTCCAGCTCAGCAGAGTTCGAACCCGATTCCACGGGTGATGGGACGGCCAGGTCCACTTATTCGTCAAGCCATCGGTTATCAGCCGGTCACAGCACCGAGCTCAGCCATTAGCATTCAGCCAATACGCCCAGTCACATCTCCAAATCAAGCCATGAGCATTCAGCCATTACGCCCAGTTATTGCTTCAAGTCAAGCCATAACCATTCAGCCATTACACCTAGTCACTTCTTCAACCACATCCCCAGTACAGCTTATCAGACAACCGCAATACACCCCAGGAACTGTGCCACGGCCGAGGATGCTCTTTAAAACTGTGTCTCGGAAAGTGCAGATCACTCCTGACACTTCGCTATGAGGTGGACAAGTAGAGTCTTGAACAATCAAATGAAACCCGGTAATTCGTTGAGGAAAGCAATTAGAAGTGAGCCCAAGGTTACGTTTGTCTTCGTAGGGCATTGGTAAGTGTTATGTATCCACTTATAGACTGGAATGTTAAGTCAAAATGTTGTTTAAGTCGTTATTGATCCAGGTAATCCAACGATAGTTATTAAGTTACTTATTGTATAAGAGACAAAACAAATCAACAATGTTAGTCTAAAGAAATGTCGCTTTAATGACAGAAGTTGGAGAGGAAATCAAAATAACTGGTGATAAAATATGTAATCATAATAACACTTCAGTTAGGTAATAGTAAAACATTAATATTGTAAACAGTGTGGCACATAAAAACACTCTGTCTTCTGTACAACTCACACCTGCTGTGTTCAAGCTGAAAGTTTATGTCTTAAGAGTCGATAGAACTCTATGTTAGAATCTACTCGTATATCACATCTGATTCAATGCGGGCTACAAGTGAAGCGAGTGACCCACATTATGAGAACAGAAACATGCTTGTTACTCTTCATCAAAACACGATTTTGAGATTCTATAATTTTAGTTTTATTTTGTATTTGTAATCCAATGGTTATTTATTTGTCATCATTATGGTAAGCACTCTCTCTGCAGAATTTACTTGCTTTTTTTGTTGGAAGATTGCAGTCAATGCTTTCTTTGCATTTCAGGCCGTCACTTTATTAAAAATAATGACGAGGTACTAGGTACTTTTATAACCAGAATCTCAGAACTAAATTAATTTACGGTCGAAGTGAAGATCGTGAATTGTTTTGTCAATTTGTCAATGTTTTGACTAACCAAAATAACTCCTTTGTTTAGAAAAATATGGTTTATTATATTTTTGTCTGAAAAAGTCCGACTGAAATGTAAAATTATTGCTCAAACATGGGCGTCCGCAGGGAGGGGCAGGGGGGGGGCGCTTGCCCCCCCTGGACAGGAAAACATACACATTTTCTGAGGTTTTACGTATAGCTTTATTTTGTAACCAAAAAAACAAAAGAAAATTGATTTCAAAGTGTCAAAAATCAAAAAAATGCCCTGCGGGGCAGGTTTGAACAGATCTCCCACCACCCCAAAGTGCAATATTTAACAAATATTGAATATTTCAACAAAATACACCTCATATTGTCTCAAAATTGATTTAAAAGTGTTCAAAAACAAAAAAACGAACTGTGGGGCAGGGTAGGGGGCGCGCCCCCCACACCCCCCTTAACCCGTCCAATATTGTATTCCTTGTTTTGCCCCCACCTGGCAGAAATCCTGCGGACGCCCATGTGCTCAAAGCTTATTTAGTTGAAGGTAGTACTTGATAGTACTATTGCGAGTACTCAGGAAGTACACCCAAGTTCTAATATTATTTTTTGAAGTTATTTGTTAATTTTGAACGGCATAATATCAAGTTATGCAAATTAATAACTTTTCCTCACCAGCTACCTGATCAGTGGTAAATATGAAGAATTCGATGTATATAAATCAATAATATTACTACAACAACTATACTAAACTGAAATCTGTACTTTTTCCTAATACATTGATTAGAATGATTAAACCTTGTGTTATTTCATCAGCTCCCTTCCCTTCATGCAATGTACAGTCAGGGAAACTAGATGGTTCATACTCTGCCTCTCTCTGACCCATAACATCAACATGTTTTTCTATGGAGCAGAGAGAGATAGAGTATGAACCATCTAGTTTCCTTGACTATTCAACACCCTTTACACGTTACACTTTACACGTAGGATTTTCAGGCAAATGCCTATTTCTCAATATGCTCCTGAGGCTCGGCAAAATCAGGGATAAATCCGTTTCATGGCATGCTGATTCCAAATAAACCCATTGATATTGCCTTGCCTTGTTTGCCTTGGTCGTTTTTTGGGTTGATACTGCTTTTTTGGCATTTTAAGACACTGCCCTTTTGAGCATTTAATTCTGCCTTGGCATTTTGGACTCATTTTACCTAAATTGCTATTAAGGTGGCTCATCCAATCGGGCATAGTCTCAGATTTTCATAATTTTCTGTCTACTTATTGATAATTATGCCATACACAAACAATCCTTGAAAAAATTAAACACTTCTCGTGTCTAGTTTTTTTTAGATAAATTGAGTTTTCTTCCCCATGTTATCTTATGGCAGACAAGTAAAATCGTGTCACATTTAGGCTAATAATGAAGATCTAATTTTTATGTAGTCCCAACTTTGATCAAAAAACTTTTTTTCTGGTAGATATATGGATATCATATTAGGGAAAAAATTGACATCAATTACCAGTGTGTGCTATTTTACTAGGAAAACGCTCTGAATAACGCGTTGATGAGCGAGCACGGATACGCGCAACACCTCGAACCGAAATTCTCTCTATTGAAAATGTCATTAAAAGCCAATAATTCTTCAATTTCGTCACAGACTTGTTTGAAAATCTTCAAAAATTCCAAAAATATTGGTCCCAATAACCATACAAAGTTTTAAGTTGATCGATTGAACCTTTATGATTGAATGGTTCCTTGTTAATTTTCAAAAATCACAGGATCTTGTTCCAAAAATATACCCGGGACCACTCATATGATATAAGTGTTAAAGTGTGTGTACACAATATCAGATCGATCTGTTGATTATTAGTGTCATAATGCGTTTGAAAGTTTCTGCTCTAACTACCTTGGAACATTGGAACTGAGGCGTCAATGTTGCCGTGATCCATATAGCAACAAGCAAAATGTCCGTAAAATGTCAATAACTTTTGGATTTAAACACAGATTTGTCTGAAAATTGTCAAAAACACAGATAAAGTTGGTCCCAATGACCATGCAAAGTTTTAAGTTGATCGGTCAAACGGTTCTAGTTTAAATTTCAAAAATCACAGTAAAGATGGTTTTAAATTTTAACCAATGGGAGGATTTGGCTGAAACTTTGTATGATTGGGTAAAATGTTAGTGGTAATGACTTGTTAAAATTTCAAATATGATCAAACCAAACAATCGAAAGATAATTTTTTTTAAATTTGAACTAATCAAGGGATTTCAAAAAAATTAGGGTCTGCAACGCCCGGAAATGGTCAGTACATGTGTGCAAAATTTCAGCTTGATCAAAGAAAAACTTGTACAAGTCTGTGACTTCACAATTGTTTTCACATTTTTCATGGCGTAGTTGTGTATTTATTTTGTATTTATTTTTTTTATTTTTTTTAAACGCTGATACTTCCTATTTTGAGGGTTTTGATTGTGCCTTTTTGACATTTCATTTTGCCATTTTGGGGGATCGTACTGCCTGAAAATCCTGACTTTTGTCTATCAATCAATAGTGAACATACCAACATTTTGACCATAAGTAGGTATTAAAAAGAAAAATCAGAATTCATCCTCAACCAAGTTGAAAATATGAAGTTCACTGTTCCACAAATGTTTAATTAGTTGGGGGGGGGGGGGGGGGCGTCACGATTACAGCTGTCCCATGGAGAGCTTGATTTTGTGAGGTCCTTTTAGGAGGGAGGATTTCGAAGTGTGACCTCCTTGAGTCCTTGCAGCCCGAAACCTTTCGTATCAAAATACGTGGCTTCTGGCGTCACTCAGGAGAAATATCCAGATTGACGTCCGAAATAAATCAATCAATCACTGCTCTGCTGCAGGCGATGAATTTCTTTCTTTCAATGTTAGGAATGATAACGCGCCTCTGATTACATACATTTTGCCATAAAGTGGTATAAAGCAAATAATGTCATACCTTTTAATATTCATGATGAATTTAAAAATTCCCTTTTAAACACATAAAGTTATCTTTGTTTACACGAATCTTACGTCTGTGTAGGTATTTTATATTATGCTATAATATATGTCGGGAAGCAGAGGGCATAGTCTACTAGAGTTTGCTGAAAATTTTCGCAATGCGGCTTCAACTCGAGAATAATAGGCAGCAGGCATAGATCAGGGAAATTAGATGGTTAATTCATACTCTTCCTCTCTCTGACCCATAAGAAAAACATGTTTTTATATGGAGCAGAGAGAGATAGAGTGTAACCATCTAATTTCCTTGACTAACACCCAACAAATCGTAAAACGGTATTTGAACGAAACGGATTGGCTGCTGGTCAGTTTCCTTGACAATCAATCCTCGTTAATATCAATGAAATCAGAGCTCACCTACTAGAGGTAGATGACGAGTTAGCATTTCATCGGATGATGCCATCCACTGAGTTGTATATATAGACCTACCTATATATTATACAACTCAGTGATGCCATCACATTTTTATCAGACAATCCATTTCTTTCAAATACCGTTTTATGATTTGTCAAGTGTACCTATACGCAGAGTCGAAAAACACATCTTGCACAAACAGTCAAACTTATTTTTCCTCCCAAATCTCCAAGCACGATCCTAAACCGAGGTTGCAAATATGGCACCTCCATACTTACTTAAAATAGAAATTCATACTTTACACTTCGTTGACAAAAAGCTTACCGGAATTGGCGTCCGCAGGATTTCTGCCAGGGGGGGGGGAGGCAAGACAAGGAAAACAATCAGTGATTAACTTTTAAATTTAACACTTTGAAATCAATTATAAGACGTTATTAGATGTATCTTGTTGAAATATTCAATTTTTTTTAAATATTTAACATTTTTGGTGTGGTGGAGGGAACGTCCCTACCTTGCCCCGCAGGGCGTTTTTGTTTTTTGGACACTTTCATGCCCCAACCCTGCCCCGCATAGGCGTTTTGTTTTTGGACTCTATGAAATCCCCAGCCCTTACCCTCCCTAATCATCACGCACTTAGATCCTAAAGGTGAGGTTGCAAATGCCACTTCCACCTACAACTCGTTCTAACATTAAACCTATAAAATTGAAAGTTCGTTAAAAAAAGCTTGGCTACGATTAAATTTCATACGAAATTTAAATTTTGCGTAAAGTTTATAAGTACCTATACTTGTTTTAATGAATTGAATTGCCTAACGCAAAATTATGATAATGAATTACCTCTACAACACAAGTAGGCTATTTATCTCAACACTATATCTGGAAACTTAGGGCAGGTTTTTCAATGCTCTCGGCGTTCCTACGAAAGCTATTATATTATGAAGTCTAGTATGTACCTACCTACCTACCTACATGGCCAATCAACATAGGCGTGCGCACGGGGGGGGGCCGGGGGGGCCTTGGCCCCCCCCTAATGGATCAGTCTCAACTAAAAAATTATAAAATGTGGTCCTCATAGTGTAAAATTTTTGTTTTAAAAGGGTTAAAACAAAAAAATCTCCCTGCGGGGCAGACTGGAGTTGCTCAAATCAATGGAATGAAGTTCTAGGTTGATCCAAAACACAATATTTTAAAGAAAATACCACGAAAACATTGCCTAGATACCTTCCAGAAACATGGTTTTCTCATGAAACGCTATGTTTTTGCCCTAAAAATGTATTTTGCTTACAGCAAGCACTTTTAATTTTCTACCAAAATAATATTTGGAAATTCAAAGGGTCATGCTATGTTCAAAACTCTTAAAAATCCATCAAATCCACTTAAGGATAACAATTTTTCTCCGGGGCTACGAGCCCTGGACTCACGTCTTCTGGGGGCTCTTACCCCAGCTACCCTTTGTCATAAGTAAGAGATTTGGCTCCCAAACGTCTCAAAATTGATTTTGAAGTGCCAGAAACAAAAAACGCCCTGCGGGGCAAAGTGGGGGGCGCGCCCCCCACGCCCCCTTAACGCATGGAAATTCCTTCCCCAGGCCTTTCCCCCCCCTTGGCATTATTCCTGCCGGCGCCCATCTTGGCCCCCTCTAATGATTTCTCCTGCGCACGCCTATGCCAATCAAGGAATGCCATTATGGTTGTTGTTATGACAATATAAATTTCTATAATCAATTGTTCAAAATCAACACAGATTTGAAAATTGTCATTGCGTATTTTTACTTTTAGGCAACATAAAAAGCAACTTTTATGCCCACATGACCACTAGAACGGGGCGGAGTTAACTTTTGTTCGCGTCTCAGCCGCTAGGGGGCAGCTTTGTCGTGGCCCAAGTTCTGCCGGCCAACAAGGATGCCGTAAGATTCCTGCAGCAACTTACGTGGATAAAATCGTTAAAAAAGTTATATTGTTTTAATCAAAGTTATTTTATGAAGTATGTAGGCAAGTAGGAAGGCCATTGGCTACTCAAAGAATGTTATAGTTTGTTGGTGAGTGGATATTATAGCGAGATATGGACTTCAGACAAATGTGTTGATTCCTGGCTTTTGCTAGCGCGGGAAGCTGAATATTTCTTACTCTCTACATTTATGTAAGCAATCTATAGGTACCTATACTAAATAGGAATAATTCACTGGTGAACGTTATTTTTATTACGGATGTTTATTATTCACGGATTTATTGACGGTTTGTTGATTATTTCTACATACCTACCTATACCCACCCACTTACCTACAAACAGTTTGTTGGTGGTATTTTTTACTCTTGTAGGTCTAAACTAGAAGTAAGTAAATATTTTCGTCTAGGTATGAAGGTATGAAGGCATTGCACTTGGTAATCACCTATATAGCAGGATGATCAAATGAGTCAAGTTAGGGAATTATGTACATGTATAGGGAATTAAACAAGCAAATAAAACACGGTCGCTTTGCCAACACAGCAAACAGCCGTTCGTTCAATCGAATTCTTATAATTCTCTCTTTTCTCACAGCAATGTTACTAGAAAATCTATGAAATGTTATTCAGGGAACTTTTGTGCTGATGTTACACCCCGACACAACACATTTCGGTACCATTTTCGCCACTGAAATACGATTTTTGAATCAACCGAACTGACTTCCCTATGTGTTCTAATGGCGCGCGGCGACGAGCTGGCCCACAACCATGTTCCCGCCACTAGGTCACGTGACTCGTGACGTATCAGGAGGCGGAGCGTTCTAGTGGTTATATTTTTCGAATTAGGGTACGTTTACAGCTCGACACGCCGAAGCGCCGGAGAGCCGACCTTGAAAAGATAAACATGGTTTATGTTTCAAGGTCGGCGCTCCGGCGCTTCGGCGTGTCCGAGCTGAGCCATCTGATTGGCTATCGTCAAAGCGTCGAGCGCTTGTTGCCGAGCTGTAAACTTACCTTTATTTGTATTTATTATATAAAAGTTACGCGTTTCCGGTAATCCATAGAGACGACTGTTCATGACACAGCGCGGGGTGGGGGGAGGGGGGGGGGGGTTTCAGCTGACAGTTTAGACTTTAGAGAGAAGCAACAAAAACAAAATTACCAGGGAATTGACCATAAATGTAAAATACTATACATTGGCCAAAGTACTGCACTCACAGTTGTGAGAACGGTTTGCTCATTTTAATAGTGCCAGGCGCGTAGGGAGGGGGGGGGGGGGGGGTAGTGGGGTCAATGGACCCCCCCCCCCCCCCACTTTTCATCTTGACACCCCCAGATATACAAAAAAAAAATTATAAAGAGATTTAAAATTTGCTCCATTATGAGGTTGAATTCTCAAAATGTTACAAAGTTTTGAAAAGCTAATTGAACAGAGGCATTATCCAATGAGACAATGACTCACTTGTCCAACTTGATCTCCTCATAGTGCGGAGGATTAGCATAAAAACATTTCAAATAGTGAAACTCTATTGCCCTTTTGCACACTTGTAGCTAACATATAAACAATTAAAAAACCGCTCAGACACAAGCTGGCAAATCACCCCCCTCACTGCTATGACGTTTTCAAAATGGCGGCTAAATTAAATCATATCTCCTGAACGAAGGCTCGTAGAGTGATGCGGTTGACGGCAAACGATTCAGGACTATTTATTTAGTTAAGAAAAAAATTGTCTCACTAAGCGATTTTGATTGCAAAATGGCGACATTGAAAAAACTCATTTTTTCATATTTTTCAGAGTAAAACTCACATACCAAACCAAACTTCAAGAAATATTTTTTTAAATTTAATATAGCAATATCTTGCTTAAATCCACGGATTTTATTTGTTTTGCTGTCAATATTTCCAAAATGGTGGGCGATATAAAAAAAATCTCAAACAAAATATTTATTTCCTCCGGAACCAAAAGATGTAGAGCATTTCCGTTTTTGGAAATTAATAGAAAATCATTATCTTATTATAAAAAGTAATTTTTGGAAGAAATATTTTAAAAATGGCGTCGAACGAAATTATCGCTTTTTCGGGTTTTCAATTATTTTAACTAGGACAACGTGCAAAGAGAGCAAAACAAACTATCGGTAATTGTTATTCATAGTTTACTGGATGATACCAAAAAGTTTGGTTGGTCTAAAATTCCTTGTTTAAAAATGGCGGCCAATTGAAGTTGAGGACACGTTTCACATCATATCTTAACTCTTTAAAGCACAAATTATACCAATTAAAATTCTTTAAGAATTCGTGGATTTTTTCTATATTTTTGTTTATAACGAATTAATTGCAAATTTCCTTAATTTTTATTTTATTTTTTTTCCAACCCGTTTGGTCAAAATTTTGTGGTATAATTTCTATACCACTGTGCAGGAAGGGACTGGGAATCACTTATAACTGAATTGGTTTTAGATTTCATAAATGCCAATTATTGTTTCTGAATTGCAAGGAAAGACATGTTTTACCATGTAATTCATCTTTACATGATTTATCTTCGTTTAACTTATTAAATTAGTGTATTTAAGTAGGTAATTAATATAATTTTTCAATAATTGCAAAATAATGAAAGGAAAAACCATGGCACCATGGCACCATGTGGCCCCATGGTACCATGTGAAAAACCATGGCACAGTGGTACCTTACAAGTAGCACAGGATAATGCCCGATGAAGTTTCGAATCATTGCAAGGGGAACGACGTCTTCACTATCGCTCCGCTTCCGTTGTCCACCGTCGCTTCTTCCTCGCTTCTTCCGTCGCTTATTCCTCAGATTCAGATATGCATTCAATAGTTACCTCTGGTTGTCGAGAATCATTGGCAACTCACATATATTATAGTTATTCTTTCAATACAAGGGTAGATTATAATTTAAAAAAGTAGGGTTATAGTTCGTGTGGACTGTTCATGCACGGTGGTATAGTTTCCGAACCACCTTGTTTGATAACAAATTAATTACCTTATTTAATAAATTTTTACAATTGACACATCATAATATCATCAAACACCCTTTTATACAAATGTTTTTATTGCAATATTGCGTAAAGTTATTACTTAGCAAAAATTATGACGTTTTCACATAAGTCTGCATCAGTTTACAGAAAACAAAAAAATCCTTGGTTACATACAAGGCTGTGACCGCTGTACAAGACCGCACCCTCCCGCCATCTCTCAGGCGCTGTCTGTACTACTTGACTAAGAATATAACGTGGTACTAAAACCATACCACTGTGCTTCAAAGGTAAAAAATTATTATTTTCAAGGTGGTACGTTTTTAATACCACTGTGCTTCAAAGAGTTAAAAAGTATTGCACTTAGAACAGTGCGGTTGACGCCATTCGATCCTGGATCAAAAATTTAGTTTCAAATAAAATATTTTTGTTCTTTGTTTTTTCAGCCCTGTTTCAGTCTATTGCATGTTATTTGGCATAGTACATATTTAGTTTAGTACTTACTGCATCACATAAATAATTTAAAAAAAAATATGTTGATGTTCTCTATTCGTATCATAGTATCATAGATCATAGATGATTCGTATCATAGATGATTCGTACCTATGGTGGTTCTTGGTGTTCTTCTAATTTCTGGATGTTCTAGATGCAGTAATTTTCATTTGATAAAGACTAAAGAGTGTTTAGATAATGTTTATTTTATGACTTATCCTACAAACTCGACATAATTATTACTTTATTTATTCTGTAAACATAATATAGGAAAACAAGAAAAGTGTTTAAATAAGCTAATTGTCGCGTCATCATAAATTATCTAGTTAGCTCTGCTTTTCAAAAAATTTCATATGCAGTACCGTGATCCAAGTATCTATTATGGTTTTTCAACAATGGATCATAACCATAATAGATACTTGGATCACGGTACTGCCTATGAAATTTTTTGAAAAGCAGAGCTAACTAGATAATTTATGATGTTGTCTATTACTTCAAAGTTCTAGTTTCTGAAATTTAACATTACGACCATAAGGAACACGACATACACACTTCTTAACGGTTATTAAGCTCCTTTTACACCGATAGATTTATTTGAGACCCCGATATGTTATGCATCAGTTGCAATTGTTTGTTTTAACATTTTAGATAGAAATTTTCGTTTATGTTTTATCGAGCAATGAGTGGATTACTGCACCCTTTCGACTTATTTGCTCATGAAAAGTGAAATTTCTCATGTCTAAATCTGTTGCTATGGAAAAACGGTCTTCTAGAAATTCGCTTTTAATTACAAATATATGTAAATTTTAGAAGACCGTGCTCATATCGCTAGTCTAGAAAGACATAAGCCTCTTGAAACCTTGAATGTTTTTACGCTAAATAACATGCAATCTACTACCAAAACGCAGATCTTACTAAGTGCGGAAACTACTATATTTTAATCCAAATTAAATTTTTGAATGACAATTGAATGCCGTCAACTGCACTGTTCTAAGTGCAAAACTTTTTAAGATATTATGTGAAACGTGTCCTCAACTTCAATTGACCGCCATTTTAAAACTAGGAATTTTAGACCAACCAAACTTTTTGGTATCATCCAGTAAACTATGAATAACAATTACCGATAGTTCGTTTTGCTCTCTTTGCACGTTGTCCTAGTTAAAATAATTGAAAACCCGAAAAAGCGATAATTTCGTTCGACGCCATTTTTAAAATATTTCTTCCAAAAATTACTTTTTATAATAAGATAATGATTTTCTATTAATTTCCGAAAACGGAAATGCTCTACATCTTTTGGTTCCGGAGGAAATAAATATTTTGTTTGAGATTTTTTTTATATCGCCCACCATTTTTTAAATATTGACAGCATAACAAATAAACTCTATGGATTTAACCAAGATATTGCTATATTAAATTAAAAAAAATATTTCTTGAAGTTTGGTTTGGTATGTGAGTTTTAATCTGAAAAATAAGAAAAAATTAGTTTTTTCAATGTCGCCATTTTGCAATCAAAATCGCTTAGTGAGACAATTTTTTTCTTAACTAAATAAATAGTCCTGAATCGTTTGCCGTCAACCGCATCACTCTACGAGCCTTCGTTCAGGAGATATGATTTAATTTAGCCGCCATTTTGAAAACGTCATAGCAGGGAGGGGGGTGATTTGCCAGCTTGTGTCTGAGCGGTTTTTTAATTGTTTATATGTTAGCTACAAGTGTGCAAAAGGGCAATAGAGTTTCACTATTTGAAATGTTTTGCCAATATATAGAGCTTATCCACCTCACTATCATGAATAAAATGTAATATTACACGTTAAACTATGATACCAAAACAAAAAAAGATTTTTCTGATTGCTTATTGCTGTTGGTGTTGCTATAAGCAATCTTATGCCTTTTTCAAAGAAATTCCAAATCGATTCATAATCGATTTTTCTCTTTGACTAGAAATACCAAAAATGCCCTGCGGGGCCAATGGGAATTCTATCAAATAAGTAACAAATATATACAGAATATATTGCATTTTGTCATAAGTTTCCCCAAAAATATTGCATATATCACTTATTTCAAATGTCTTTGAAAAGGATGCGAAAATAGCTTAAAATTCGATTCTTTTGTATGAAAACTCAAAAAACTCCCTGCGGGGCCAATGGTTATTCTATAAAAGCAAATAGTTACTTCGTATTATATTACATTTGTCTAAAGTTTCCACAGAATATTGCATACCTATCACACATTGTAAATTTTCTTTGAAAAGAATGCCAAAATAGCTTCAAATTCGATTATTTTGTATCAAAAATTCAAAAACGGCCCATGCGGGGCAAACTGGGGGCGTGCCCCCTAGATCCCGGCGCACTACCTTTTCCTCAAATTCATCGATCCCCGATCATTTTGACCCCCCACTCAAAATGAAGTTCCTACGCGCCTGAATAGTGCATACAACTCACGTGACCTTTTCACCTCCAAAATTTTCGTATCATTTTGTTTTTGGGCGGAATATTACTTTTTCAATGGGATTTCATTAAGTCCCGCAATCACAGACTTGCATGTGATCTCATGAATAGGCGAAGAAAACGACACCACCTTTTTTTTAAATTTGTATTACGATCTTTCTCGTAACAAAATCTATACTTCCAGGATGTTTCATCGATGTCCAGATAAGTAATAAATAAAATACGCGGTGTCGTTTTCTTCGCCTCTATTCATAACGAAGATAATGAGACCACATACAAGTCTGTACAGTGATAATTGCGGGACTTCTTGCAAGTTGCAATCCCATTAAAACAGTAATATACCGGCAAAAAAATGTTGAAATGAAAATTCTTGATGTGAAAAAGGTCGCGTGAGTTGTAGTCAATGGTTGTAGTGTAGAATCACTTGTATAATGAGGAAAAACGTTCTCTCAACTTTGGCCGGGTGCAAGTTTGGCCAATTTCGTACTTTATATTTATGGTCACGACTCATGTGGTATCACTCGAATACCCAAAAACAATAAACATAACTGATTTATAAAGATAATAACGAAATGCATGATCATGAGAGTAGTTCCAGTGGCGGCAAAAAAAGGTAATCTAGGGGGTTTAATTATAAATAATAATTATCAATCGTAATGCTAACATAATAGGCTGGCTCATTTTGACGGGGGGGGGGGGGGGGGGGGGGGGGCAAGGAATTTGGGGGGGGGGGGGAGCTGTTTACCCCCTATGCCCCCCCCCCCCCCCTTAGCGCGCCAATAGATTGCTGATTTCATTGCTGTCTTTCTTTGTCTTATATGTAATTTTCATATTTAATATCTAAAATATTATATTTAAACCCCCTTGGGATTTTGGAAGACAATGGTAATAATTTAGAGAAAAAAATAACAATTGGTCGCATTATTACTGGTCGAACGAGTCGGGAGGGGGGGGGGGGTAAGTTCTGGCATGTTTGTGCGCTTGCCGCAAGATGGCAGCAGCTGTCCATGCTGCATGGTCGTGCCGGCGTGCGATCCAACTAGCAGATCACTCCAAGTCGCCACAGTGTCAACATCTACGTAGGATCGGATCGGATCAGTCATTCACCGACCGTCGCTAGCTTATCTTGTGTCAGCTGGCACCAGCAACACGTGTTTCACTCTTCAACCATCGTGCGTCTCAGGGACTTTACTACAAACAATCGTGTTATTTATATCAGTGAGACATTACACTACTTTTTAGTTCATAGTGACGTTTGTGTTTCGATATCTTCGCCTGTGTTTGAGAAACAATGGATCTGCTATGTGTTGAACAGATGAATATGACAGACAACTGCCTGGCAGAACGCGACGATGTGATATTCAATGACATCAGAGTGTTGAGGAATCTTTTGGACCTCGAGCCAGTTTTCATGCCGCCCTGCAACTACTTTGAGACCATGCAGCACGACATTCGGCCCTTCATGCGGAAAGTCGTCGCTACATGGATGATGGAGGTATGTATGTAAATAGTTTGCCAGCCTTGGGGGAAAGAAAATGCCGGCCGGTGTGGCATGTGAGACCAACCTGTTGAGAGGCAGAAGTCTATCTGGGTGGCTCTGATTTGTAATAAAAATCTCGAAATCAGTTTGATTGTTTCGTGTTTTACAACATTATCATATCAACAATATGAAGCAACAATATCATTGTTGTGACCCATCACTTAAATTTTTTGTACAAACAATGCTAAAAAATTAAAAAGAAATACACATTGTCGTACTTTTCACTGTCTTGGAGTTGACAATCTATTTATAGAAAGGTAACCTCTGTGTGCTCTGGTTTCTATAATATTTCACATGCAGTTTGATTATGTATATTCATTTTTTTTGTACCAACATCACGAATAGGATTCTACAGGTATCTGTAGAAATTGTGAACACTACATGTGAAATCTTTTAAAACCCTAATTGATCTCTACCGTGCTCATCTGATTATAACATCACAAACAAGATGGTTCGAGAGTTTGGATTTTGCACTGGTGCTCTAGTTCTTGCATCCTGCCCTGGCCGATAAGAGACATGTGTCGCTCATCTGTGTTCTAGGTGTGCGAGGAACAACAGTGCGAGAACCAAGTGTTCCCGCTGGCCGTCAACTTCTTGGACCGCTTCCTGTGTACGGTGGCCATCTCCCGCAGTCAACTGCAGTTGTCGGGAGCGGTGTGTCTCCTGCTGGCCTCCAAGACACGGCAATGTCAGTCGCTCACAGTGGAGCTGCTCAGCTTCTACTCGGACAACAGCATCTCAGCCGACCAGATCAAGGTAGGAGCAAACTACGTGAACACCGGACTCCCCCGGACCGGGGCCCCCTTATGTGAACCCAGTGTGAACTGAACGCGATCGAGTTCAAATACAGTTGAAATCTCAATTTAGTTCTGGATAGGCAGTCGAGATTTCAACTGCAGTTGGCCAAAGAGATTAAACTGCAGTTGAAAGTCATAGTGAGAACAAGGTATTGCAATCGACTAGCCATTGAACAGTATTATTCATCCAATATGAAATTATAGCAATTTTGTACCTTATTTTCCATTTTAAACGAGGAGCAAGTTGGCTCTGGCAGTAATGCGCCGGAATCCAGAGATTCCTGGTTCGATTCCCTCTTGGACGTCCTTCCGTCCCTCAGTCGAGAGATTACATTGGGAAGTTTTCCTTCATCATCATAATCATAACACCCTGGCTTATGACATGTCATAAGAACTAAAGCGCCTACGATTAGGTGAGTAAACTACGATGTGATTTCCTCGCCGCGTTCACACAGTAAATAGTTCGTCACTCAAGTGCAGTTCTTCCTACGAGCTGTCATCGTTCTCACGGCTCCGGTTGCACTCGATAGATGCAAGTTCAACAAATCAGCTGTTTTGTGACGAAACTCTGCGTAGACATTCCTTCGTGTCTCGTTACTCGTTCGTATCGATCGATCAGTTCGATCCTCGATTCAAGGAGAATGTCAAGAAGTTCTAATGTAGTCGGTGAATTCAGTTTATATCCGACGAGCATTCCGCAGAGGACAAATCACTTCGACGAAATTAACTGGTGAACATTTACTTTTCTCGGTGAGAGCTGTCCCGGGTTCGAGCCCCGTTTCAGCCGGATGTTTTTCGCGTCGCACATCCCTTCCTATCATCCTCTGCTAGAAGTTTTCGATAAAACCCCAGTTCTTCAGCCCCACAAAGCCCTCGCAAGGAGTTATTAAAAGATATTCCCACAAGAAAGAACTGAGGGAGTCCTTTGGACCAGAACAATCCCAGCCTGTTATCATTATTGTTATTTTGTCTTCGTATTGAAAGCTGCAATTAAGTGGCAGGTAAGGTCGCTAACGGCCACCCCGTGGTATTGTCAAGCTTCAAGTGGTCGTTAGCGATGATCTAATGTAACCCAACATTTAATTTCATATTAAAGTAGAGAGAATGGCGAAGCAGTAATGTCTCTGCTTTAGAATAGTTTTACGACTTTGACTATCTCCTCCCCATGGTTTAGTAGGGGAAGGTAACGTCGTCGTTGTCAAGGAAACATTGTCAGATTTACACCCGATTAAAAAATTAACTTGCGTCAATGCGATTGAAGATTCACCCCTCGGTTCTTGTGGCCATTAATTACGTGACTGTCTCTTCTTTGTCTGATCTTCATGAATGAGCCCCATTAGATTAGAATAATCGCCAAATGCGACGAAGAAATGACGCAGAAGTGAAAGAAGGCACAGGATTTCGGGTGGTTGATTTCCACTACTTGCCTCGTGGAGAGGAAACGGATGTGGATGACCAAAGTGATGATCTTTTTAACCCTCACTTGGAGTCATCAACCGTGGCGAAGATGTCTGAAGACGTGTGCCCCAACCGACGTCGTGTGGTTGCCGAGCAACGGAAACGACGTCGGTTACACGCCATGCATTGTTGTCCACGACGTCGGTTACGCGCCATGCATTGTCGTCAACGACGTCGGTTACACGCCATGCATTGTCGTCAACGACGTCGGTTAAACGTCATGCATTGTCGTCAACGGCGTCGCGCGGTTGCCGAGTAACGAAAGCGACTGCGCTGACGACATATTGTAACCGACGGCGCGACGGTTGATTTCTTGGCGACGTCATGACAAAGCTCAGGATTTTCTGTAAGAAGAGGGCAATGTTGGAGGTGGAAGACCCGTAGGACGTCTGTAGCATGTTGTTCGGAAACTGGTGGCATTTCTACACTTTTTGCATCAATTTTGAAGCATTTTCGTGTGTTTTGGGGGGTATGATCAGCAAGTTAAACCCTTTTCTACAGAAGTAAATGTCTTGAAAATGTAGTCCAAACAAATACGAGTTATTTTTATCTTTGTCCTCGTATTTTCCGTCTTATTTTGGCCGTTGCGGAATGGGGGGAGGAGGGCCCTCCCCTACGGACGCCCACGGCTGTAACCGACGTCGCTGGACGCTGACACCACCTGATGTCTTGAGATCGACCACCTCCTCGTTCCACTCCGCTGCCACGACATGAGTCAACAGCAGGTGAAGGCGTCCTGGAAAACAAAAGCTAGCGATGACCTATCGGATAGCATGACCTAAGCTAGTCATTGTTAAAACAGAAATGTAATTCATTTCATGAATAGCCTTGATGGCTTCTTTATTCGTCAATGGCATGAGTAATTGACTTAATTATTGACCTAGGCCCGGGTTCGTACCCCGGGCGGGTCAGGCTGGAGCGAGATGAGCTCATCACTTGGCGCGTTCCCACAGCCATGACGAGGTTCCCAGGAGCCAGGAGGTGAATACCTGGCTGAGGGTCCAGTGAAAGACTACCCTCTGACCTACCCGCACCCCGCGACCAACAACCACTGCTGGTATTTTACAGATTGGTCATTGAAAGTGATTTTTTTCTAAAATCATTCGTTCATTTTTTCGGACTTTTTTTGAAATAGGATAAAATTACTTTCATTAATTTTTAATAGATATGGAAAGTATCTACTGAATTTTAATTGTCGTACTGTAGGTTATAGAGTGCGAAAACGCGAGGTTTTCCAGTAGGTTGTGCTTTTCTTCATTTCATGAAACCGTAGAATTTGTCTTATTCCACGAGGTTTACCTTCGATTTATTGGTCAAATAAATTACTAATAAAAAGTATAGGTAGTCATCTTGTCTAGGTAGGTTGGCTGAGTGGTTAACGCTCTGAACTTGTATTCCGGAGGCCCGGGTTCGATTCCCGCGGCCGTCCTTCCTGACTGGGGTTTTTTCGTTGTTATCCCTCAGTCGACAGGCAAATGTTGGGAAGGTACCCCACTAATAGGCCACGACTGCCTCCATCCCACCTTCCATCCTTACCTAATCTTCACCATCATCCCCAATCATCCTCATAATCATTCATCCGTCGCCATTAGCCTCGCTGCAGAACAGTGTGACGTTAAGCCCCAGACATAAAAAAATAAAATCTATTGTTAGGTTGCCATTATTTGGTAATTTTTTCCTTTCTAAAAGTCACTTTTTTAAAACGTCGAAACTGTTCGGGCGATGCAACGGCGATGCACGCATAATGACAACACGGAATGGTAAAACGATGAAATTGTTTTCTGTCCGTCGTCCATCCACCGTCTGTCGTTTTTGTTCCGTTTACGGTCTCCTAACTTGGGAAAGGAAGACGCCACTTCCCAAGTGTGCTCCGATACGTCGGCCTCTAATAGCAGGCAGAAGGCAGGAAGCGAAGTCAGCGGAGCGCGCGTTGCAACACGGAGTCAACTCATCACTAGTCGCGTAAACAATACCTCTTATCCGATATGCGAAGACGCAGAGGAATGCGAGTGATAGCCGTGGACCGAGATGCTGTGCAGAGAGACACAGCAGGATGCATGGGAGCCATTGATAAGCCGTCGAAATGCACATTGACCACAGATTTGTCATCAGTAAAGAGGATTGTGTACTGTGTATAAATTTCCGGTGTAACCAAGAGACTGATCTTGCTAAAAATCAACATGTAAACTAACAGGATAGTTATGAACATTTTGTTCAAAAATAAGATGCCTGATTCGTTACTTGAGACTAAAATGAACAATAAATCGGAGATTCTAAATATAAGTTTCAAATGGAGACGCTCGTCCTGATCCAATTTGTCGTGCTTGCGAATGCGCCAATAATCCATCGAAGATCAGTTAGTCGAGGATAGGGTCAGGTTCATTGACGAGGTGTGATGCCAGAACAAATAATGTAATGGAGCAACATTTCAACTTGATCAGAGGGACACTCAGCTTGCGGGAGGTCATGGGGGGCCCGGTCCGGGGGAGTCCGGTGCTCTCTAGTACTCTGATCTGTGCTGCGGGAACAAAAGCACGGAGCGCGTCAAGTTTAGTGTCGAATATGAGTGTGTGATATTGTAACTGCATTGGGATCGTGTAACTTTTGTCAACAGTAATCGACAACTCTTATGGGAGAATAACATAACATTGACACGTCATAGTCGATCGATTACAAAGTCGAGTCAATGCTAATGTCTCATTAGTTGTCGATCGTTTCTCGGTCGCTGTGCTCTGACCACCAATTATACTTTGCTGTGGCGCCACTCATCCAGTTTTAGCCGGCTTTCAGTTGAAAAAGCTACGTACCAAAATACCCCTATCTTATATCACGGTTTACAATGGGTTGATTTGTGTACAAATAACTCTTATTCGCGTTATCGAGTCCATGTAGTTTCGTTTACCTGGTTTTTCGACACTGGCAAGTCTGTTTGCTTCTGTCGGCGCAACAATGGTGTTCAAGTAACACACATTGATAGGCATTATCAAGAGGATGCGTTGAACTCTTCGGCTCCACTCCCGCCATTCATGTGCGGCCTTGCCCTTGGCCGTGCCAGATAGCGTTTTCATTCACGAGTTCACAGCATCTCGTGGCGGGCGGGATAAAAACCATGCGAGACACATTGTGTCGTCCTCTGCGAGGATCACGTTGATGGAGATGTCACGTGTCGAGGCGCCGCCTGCCAAGGTCACGATGATACCACATTGCCTGAATTTCACATTGCGGACGTTGTCATGGTCTTCATATGGTGGGACAAACAAAAATATAGTTGGCACAATACACTGTATGTAAGAGGGCTCTTTGTAATCTGAAAATAAAGTACCTATACTGCGCTAACTTTTCCACACTCACATACGCAAGAAATTTTCTTTTACATTTTGTAATAACAAATCCAGTCCCTTGATCATGACAAACATTGTTTGCTACATTCATAACTTTTGGAACGATATGTAATTTTTATTGACTCGAGTTCACATTTTGAACCACTCCTGAGATAAAACTCAGCACAAAATCCCACACTTTTTGCGTCCAATAAATACGAACATCAGAGAAAAAGTCGTGTCCCATGAAGTCTGCAGCCCACAGTTTTTAGTGAGCTTTTTTCACCACACTGCAGGGGTCGCTAAATGTTTGAGCTGCATAATTCGAAAGAATAACTTCGCGTGAAGACTGGAGTGCCGACAAGCTGTGGGAAGAAGCTTCGAGACCTCACACAAACCTCCCTTGATTGAGTGACAGATTCAAATTCTCTTTCAATGATTTCAATGCGAGCTCTCTCTTGGCTGTGACGTCACCTCTGAACGCGAATTGTCAACTCGAATGGTCGCATTGTTTGTAGTTGCGCGCAGGTACTACATCAGAATGGCACGCATGTTAATTAAAGGTAAATAGAGGCGCATTTGTCTGACGAATAGCATGCGTTGTTGTGAAGTAAAAGACCGGAAGTCTCGGCCAATAAAAGGAAGTCACTAAGTCACCGGATATGACGTAGAGAGAATCATTTTGTTTTTTAAGGGTGGATGAAAATTCTATTAGAAATGATGAAAGAGCGTGTAATAGAAAATGAAATTATTTTCGGTTCGTTGGCTCCAATGTGCTTCTCAAGAAGCCTCTGTTGATATGACAAGTTTATTCAATAGTATTCTAGTAATTCCTGCCATGTGTGGCGTGAACATATGTAGTGATAATTCCGAGTGGTCAAGGAAGTCCCGATGTTCTAGCAAGTTGGAAGCGGCTACAACTTCGCTTCCCACGACATTTTCATTAGAATTCGGAATGCATTAATGACAATATGTTTATTTTCATGGTTCGGTAAATCGAAGAGCCACCAGGGGTTCCTCTTTCACGTCACGGAATCTTCCTGGGTGGGGAGAAAAAAATACGCGCCCCTTTTTGTAACTGCGCTCTTTTTATATAGGTATTAATTCTATGTATTTTTTTCATATCTTTTTTGTGTCTAGCAAGTAAATGCATACATAGTATCTGCATTTCAATGATAAGATATATTATGTAACCATGTTGCTATGCATAGCAACAAATGCATAACCAAGGACTGAATTCCTCTCAGCAATGAAAGTGGCATGAGAAACATAATTTTCTTGACATCCATCTGTGCGCGTTGTTATTTTTAGCTCGGTTTTAATTTCTTGAATGAACGGCGACTTGGAAGGCGCGGCTTATGCAGACTTAGCTGATTCTACGGCCTGGCTCTACTACAATTCTGCAAGAAAGAACATAAAAGATGTCGTAAAGCCGCGGTTGTTTTTATCATGTTGCCGGTCGGATTTTTGCGTCTCCGTCGCTCGCATGACGGCCGAGGTTATTCCATGTATGGGCATCACGTTGTGTCGGGCCTCGGTCCTGCAGAATATGTCTGAGGGAATGCGACACGTAGCTAATTACAGGCAGTGTCTCTGTTACAATATCGCACACGCCAGCGGTCATTATGCCTTGATATATTCCTCGAGTTTCCTCAGAAACACTGATGCTCTCGCCGCGGATAATACGTATGCTCTTTGCTCGTATTGTTCATGTTTTGTCTCACATTCCAGCAACTAGCTTCTTGAAATGCATTCGTTTTCTGTTCAAACAGGTGATCGACGCAACAAGTTAGTTCTCGCAGCTCGTTTTATAGTCGACTCATTTTCTTTAGAATTGCTGTTGAAAGCTCTGCGCTTAGAACTTCTGGTGGAGGAGCCGGGTCTAAACCAAACATGCTCGATATAAATACTAACAGTACAGAACACAATCAAATCAAACACACTGCAATTCTCTATCATGGGAACATTAGTATTTACGAGCCCGTTCACAACGCCCCCATTTTGCGTGTTTCTGTACAGTATTTGTTCCAAAAAGACGGCAACACCTCGCCTCACTAAAAGCTCCTGATACGATAAGTCATGTAAATTGCAACTACATGGTGGCTAACCAACTTATATAAACACCTTGGACCAAGATTATGTTCCGAGGATGACCAAAAGCTGCGAGAATTTCACAAACTCTTGTTTAATTTGAAGAGAGCAGAGACACAACCCTTCTGCAAATCATCAGAAACATTTTGTATTGTTCGATTACCGCCAATAGTAGCAATAATAAACTTTCTATTGTCAATTAGTTGAACGTTGTTCTTTGTCGGCGGCAAGAACCGGGCAGGTAACCAAAACTCCTCGCCAAACTCTTCCCTCATTCTAGCATCTCGGGCGCCGTTATCGATACAAATTTTACGTAAATCTCGTCTTTTGTGAGTATCTGTCTATTTATTCTACTACACAAGAACACATTGGTACGAGTGGTTACCGACAGTGTCCGGACATTGCCGAGCGCCCTCGTGCCGGCATCTGGCACGGAGTCAAAGGAAATGCACGGCTGGGTGGACGGGGTGTCGAGTAATCCCCCATTCACATCGGCATCTGCAAGTTTATTTAA
Source organism: Leuctra nigra (assembly GCA_934045905.1). Classification (NCBI taxonomy): domain Eukaryota; kingdom Metazoa; phylum Arthropoda; class Insecta; order Plecoptera; family Leuctridae; genus Leuctra; species Leuctra nigra. The sequence goes on along the minus strand of OW203764.1, from coordinate 31,329,859 downwards.
TAATTCCGATTAGGCGCGATCTCGCCGTGATCAGTCACGCTGCTGCCCCCGCGCCATCTTGCGTGGAAGACGGGAAGGAAGTGGCAGGTTGCTAACGACATGCAAAGACAATGGGATCTCGAGGGAGAAGGAAAGAATTGGATCGATATGATAATGGGAAGGGAATGTCACAGATGGTCCCTATGTGTCGATGTTTCACACATTCGTGACTATTTACTACTATTAAAAATTACAGCGCCTTCATTGAACTTTTTGAATTTTTTTATATTTTAGACTATCAAGCTGAGGACCGCTATGGAAACTGACGGCTGTGTCAAATTTTCCCAAAATACCAAAGTCTCCCCAAGGCTCAATTTACTCCACTGTTTAATTTTTCACATATTTCATGAAAAATATGGAAAAAAAACTTTTTTTGTTTTAAGTATTTCTAAAATTTTCTAAATAGTATTGTAAGAAAATGGGCAACAAAACTACCTCCTAAAGTAGCATAACAGTGGTAATGAGCCTTAGGGAGAATTTGGTATTTTGGAAAAATTTAGCGCAACCGTCAGTTTCCATAGCGAGCGGTTCCCGAAACTTACCTCCAAAGATTGTGTGTGCTCCTCGTACAAAAATATTGTTGTTATAGTAACCAATAAAAAAAAAAGATTCCACTTAGAAGGACTTCGAGTATAAGGTGACCACTCAAAAATCCTAAAAATCAAACTCTGCACTTACAAAGAATCTTTCCTTCCCTAAAAAAATTCTTCCCCAAAGAATCTTGCCTGCAGACTCTCATTGTTTTCGGGCGTACTTACGTGTGTAAAAGTTTGTCCAGCTTTTCCCTTTTCAGATTGTTAGAACATTACTGTTTTACCTATATTATATTCTTTGTTGCTCCACTCTTGATTGTCCTTGTTGCAACAATGAACACCTCCTTCTTGTTGCAGAGCTGGGAGCTGCTCGTGCTGTGCAAACTGCAGTGGAACGTGACCGCAGTGACCGGGTTCGACTTCGTGGACCACGTGCTGGCACGAGTCACGTGGTCGCACGAGAACACCAACGTGCGACGCCACGCACACACCTTCGTGGCGCTCTGCTGTGTCGGTCAGTACATCTTCCGATACCTACTTAGAACACCGCAAACCAGAGGCAGATCACTGAACATGTACACTTGGCCAAACAAAACTTGAACGTTCAATAAATCTGATAGGCTGATAAATGTAAGATCGCACAATCAGAAGTCAGTCTTAGCGATCTCATTGTCTCACTCTAGTAGGTGACCTCACGTTTCAATGATAATAACAAGCTTTGATTGGTTATGGCCATGGGACATGACCAGCAGTCATTCAAATTTGGTCAACGTTCAATTTTTGTTTGGTGGAGTGTACATCGGTTCAATGTTTCATTCAGATCATTGAGGTCGAACCAGTTCTATATGTAATGTATTGATAATGCTTACATTTCGCTTTTACACGGAAACATTCGTTGAACCAAAAAGTTCAACTGAATGAAATATTGAACAGGTAAACTAGTCTTTAGAGTAAACAAGGAACATGAAGACACACTGTGTTATAATAGAGCAATGGTGGACGTTTAGGGCTTAATTTTTTTGAAAATATCGGCATTAGTCGTTAGTTTTGGGTACGGTACGGGCAAATGTAATACTACTCCATCGAAATTGCCTCTCAGTTTTCAATGCATGTCAACACGACGTGTCAATACGAATGACGTAATCTGAGCCCTAACCGCCCGCCATCTTGCTAAACGCGAATCACTGGCGCGCTGACCAATGAGCGCTTGATGTTGACCTTGGTACGCGCGAACATCGGGGATCTCGTGTTATGATTGGACAGCGCGTGAGAATGTCGTCTTGTGATTGGCCCGCACGTAAGAATGTCGTCTTGTGATTGGCCCGCGCGTGAGAATGCTGTCTCGTGATTGGCCCGCGCGTGAGAATGTAGTATTGTGATTGGCCAGCACGTAAGAATGCTGTCTCGTCATTGGAGCAGCGCTGACACAACGGGATCGTCTGCTGATAGTGATAGCGCGACAATGCAAGTGGTTGTGGCTGCAATCAGCCGACAGTCAGGCAGGATGCGAGCTCGTGTTTATACATCACAAGGCCAAGTGCAATGAACTGACACACAATTCGGCCTTTCTCATTCGCGCTTTCGAGATTTGCACAGGAGATGTCACAGAAAATATCAATAAAGGAGTTAGTATAGGTTTTTATACGTGTATTGTGCGAGCCGAATTGTTATCTCTTATAATTTTAACAATTTTCTTTGAATTGTCGTAGGCCCTGTAAACATTAGGTTAGTAGCACAATAGAGTAACCCCCCTCCATAGGCCAAGTCAAACAGTATATCGGTTATATCTCGATATGATATAGGAGGTATTGTATCGTCTTCCTGTGGTGTTCTGTTCGACTTGTAATGCTTGTAATTGTCACCTGGTATCCACGTTACGCGTGTGTAGTGAAGGGTATTGACCAGGAGCGACACCCTCGCGCCCGCACGCATTTGAGACAAAGAAACACGGCGTAGTAAAGTGGATGTGTAGACGTGTTATACGGGTCAGGTGTTGGTCAACACTCAGGATGTTGGGAGAAGTGACCACTGTCGAGGTCATGCAGACGTCAATGACCCACTGGCAGGCGTCGGCGTCGTCATATTATGAAATATTTTTTCATTACGGCTCTTGCACCCGATAGAGACGAAATACAATTTCAGAAATTTGATCCCAATTTTTCTATAATTGTGGATATAACGTTGGACCAATCACATGATTTTGCTTGAAGTTTTGTTTTGTCTTTATCTGTATCCTAAGGAAAATAAAAATGTCGCGAAAATTTGTTAAAAATGTATAATTTGCAACTGGCTCGGACTGTCTGCCCATCGGATTGTGCCATGACATGCCGACGCCGTCCCCCTCGCCATGCCGACGTCGGGCGTCCTGCCCCACACATGCCGACGCCTCCCCCCTCTCGCCGACTGCACCTTGCCCCCCTCCCCCTGTATAATGTTTGTTCATGCGGAGAATCCCCTACACTCGTCAATCCCTGCGCGAAGTTGTATGGATGCATGAGTCGATACGATACGATGTAGTCAATGTAAATAGCAGCTGAACGCGTCGGGTTCAATGCTTATGGTAATTCAGGCGCCCCACGGAATCTGCGTGTGGGTCTTCCGAGATCGCTCTGATTATCAGATGTCAATTATATGGGATGTAATTTGCGGTTAAAGGCAAGATGTTAACACGAGATGGGGTTGTTTTCAGATTATTCACATCTTTTTTAGGGGTGAAATTAGAGATCAATTAAATAAGAACTAATGTTGGATTATATAGAAGCTATTTATAGTAAATAAATAATATCGAAATAAAACACCCCGTGTAAAAACAGCAGCCAAGTCCTAGTAAGAAAAATAAAACATCAGCAATGAAAATGAATGATATAAAAATTGAGCCTAAATTCAAATACGATTTTAAAAATAACAGCTCCTCATTTTTATTGTATGTGCAACACTTATGTTCAATATTGAATGTAATTTATCCAAGATTAGACTTGTCTGCTTTTTGCACGTGGCGTTTTCATTGGGACATCTAAACGTGCACATGTGGTGAAATTTAAAAACATCCAAAATCACAGTTTATTTGACGACCATGTAATATTTACTACAGATCAAAGTGTTATCAAATTTGGTGTCATCGGGTGGGCCAATACAACGTGAGATTTTCCATTATTTGAGATCCAGTAAGCCGAACGGTGAAGTAGTTTCTAGCACCAGAGTGCTTGGCTGCGTGGTACGAGCGCCCCAGGATCCGCGTGTCCAAGATTGTGTTGCATCATTTGAATCGACAAGTGAATTAAATTTGATATAATTTGCTACACGAAATCGAGTTGTCCGTAGAATTATTCACTTCACCCCTCCATTAGGGGTGAAATTAAAGATCAATTAACACAAAACCGAGTGTTTCGATAACGTTTCTCCGTCTTTGTTTTCCATTTCCCGGCAATTACAATGTGTTATTTGATCGTAAGTGTAATTGTGGTCACGTGAGCCGTCACCTCGGCCAGGTGGCTGCTCGACCAATCAGGAGGCGGTATCCGACACCCCTATGCAGCTGCCCCGCGGTCTCGACCAATGGGGTCGCTGCTCGTCTTGCATCATGGTTCAACTGGAGTTATCAATGTGATAGGAAGTCGGATTCGTTTTTTCTTCTCCATGCGACGAAAACAAATTAAATTCCAATCTGTGGCGCACGCGTATTGAGATTCTTAATGAGGCGATAAGATCCTAGTCAATGATCTGTAAGACGTTGTACTGACAGCGGCGTGTGTGCTGGATCTGGGAGACACCTTCATGATGTTGTCGAAACAATCGCAGATAGCTAGAGAATTCAAGACGTATTTCATGCATTTCAATGACGTTTTATAAGAATCTGTAATTTTAGAAAAAAAAAAATGTGATGAATTTTGTATTTTAATGGAAATTAAGAGTATTTAATTAAGTTTTTGTTTAATTTCGCAAAGTCTTAAGATTTTCTAAAATATATACCTGCAACTTGTTAACCAAAAACCAAATGTTGAGTTGTGTTGCCTGAGGATCAGTCCGGCAAACCATAGGTCTTGGGCTCGAATCCCACCTGTGGTCAAATCTTTTAATTTGCAGTTCTACATAACAACGTCTCCCATCTGAGTTTGTCAAAAAATATCTTCATCCCAAATTTACACAAGCAAATAATTTGGAACCTGCGTGGACTCAAATATTCCTTCTCGTCCTCATCTCTCCCAGTTCACAATCTCGCGTCTGTGTTGACAAATGAGCTCCTGAGTAATCATCTCACCACGTACTTCTTCATGAGCCTGATTAATTTCCTCCCTCCCACCCCCATTGACGCGCATCATTTGACTTGACGGGGTGGGGGTGGGGGGTGGCACACTTATCACCAGCTGGCACTGTCATGGCGGACACACAGCTGCCGAGGTTACGTCACTAAATCAACTCGCTCAGGTGGCCGACATTTAGGGGTTGGTTTTGACCACGCGGAGATATAATAATTAAAAAGTTGTCATACTGATACACCCTTTATTTGTTTCAACGTAGAGGTATTTACACTTTTTAATGATTAATGTTTATCTTAAAGTAATCTTCTATAATGTAAACAGAGTTTATTTCGTTCACCACCTATTTGTTTTGAAGTTTTGTGAGAGAAGTATAAATTAAGATAAGATAAGTAATATTAAACATTTGCAGTGAGAATTACACGGAAACTGTGGGGCAAGGAAGGCTCCTGATTTCGAAGTGCAGCAATGTTTATTGATGAGATGGTGAAATAATGTTCAAACTTTTATATTGATTCTTGACTCGAGATATGAGAATCATCGTACTATTCAGCTTGAACCTATAAAGGTGCTACTAATGGTCACAATTTGCTTTGAATGACTAGATTCATTACTTAAATTATAATTGAAAAAACGCATGTTTAAACTTTAATAACACAGTTTTATAATGTAATAGGTATGTGTAGAATAACACGATATAAGATAATGAGGAATTGTAAAACAATAGATCAGTGGTTTTGACTAGAGAGCCTAGATTGTTTCAGAGAGTGGCCAACTGAACTGGATAGTGTGTGGAATGGTAGTTTCTGTCTTGTTATTGAGGATTTATGCAACTTATGACAGGTCAAACACTAAATTACGGGAATTCCTAATAGTAAATACATATTTAATTAAGAAGCGTAATTATAGAGTAGCTGTTTAAACTAAATGAGATATTGGCAATTTGTCAAACTTAAACTTCATGTGAATTCAAGTTATTTATTTATTTGAGTATTGTACGTATACCCACATAGATTATTTTACAGAGAACATTGATGGCGATCTAAAATAATGTACAATCAAGTAAAGATTTTGGTCCAATTAGTGCTTAATTAGTGTCTATTAGTGTAATTGATTTCGGAGGTAGTGCTCCAACACCGAAAAAGTTAGAGGAAAACAAATATAAATGGGAATGGCAAGGTCTCAAATACATGTATTTGGTTTATGTTTTAATGATCGACATGGGAGGTGTTATCCCCCATTAGCTTTTTCCCTGTTACTTTTTAAGGATTCAGCTTCTAATTCAGGCTTTAACTAGCACTAATTAAGGACTAATTAATTGGATCCGTGGTCTAGGCTCTGTCTAGGCCATCTAGTTTTGACTAGTTCAGTTATCCTATGGTAATGGCCATATCAAGAATTTCAAACATTTCAATGTCATTATCTCAGAAATTAAGTCGGTCACAAGAGTATTTTAAGGTTTCAATGTATTCAATATTAGTCGAAGATTATATCAATAGTTGTCTGTTGAAATTGTTGGTGCGGATTAAAAATAAATTCGAATAATGTAAAAAAATGAATTCTTTTAAAAATCTAAAACTTTTCGTTTTACATAAAAGAGGTCGTTAAAGTATACATTTTTTGATCTTATGTTGTTGATAACTATTAGGAACAAAATAAAATGGTTTGGAAAATTTTTGTTTAATGAATATAATCTTTTATTACTACTGCTTGACAATTCAATCGACTCTTCGGCAAGTTTTATGACGAGATATCCCGGTTGATGTCGCGCTGCACGGGAATGATTTCTTCTGATGTGATGTCATCTGCTGCGTCCCCTGGCCTACAGTAGCTGCGCCAGGTGCTGCGCACAACACGACTTACCCATTAGACTGCGCGACATAGGGGCATAGGGCGATGTAGCGGAACGACGTTCCAATCCGGCGCAATTCCATCACTTTACTACCCATAAAACTGATCAGTCATGAGCTTTCCCAATTAGGGATCACCCGAATAGCGAAAGTGCGAGCTGAACTATTTGTTTTTGACGAAGGGATGATAAGTCGTAAAGATCGTTGAAGATTGTTGTGACTGTTATAATGCCATGGGATTGGATGACGGCAGATCTTCATTACGAGATGAATGTCACCTGGAAGATCAAGACGCGGTCTTTTGTGTCGCTAAGGAGATTACTCGTCTAATCTGCCGGGGGAATAACACGGGATTCTGGTCTGCAACGCGCGTTTTAATGAAGTGGCCGCTTCCCGCAGAGATTTCACGCGGTCTTTGTGTCTTGAGCCGGTTACAGGGTCGTTACTGGCCGCTACCAGGGTCGTTACTGGACCGACACATGGGAATCTCAACTTCATCTCGATACGGGACTCGTCTTCTTTACACCAGATTCCTCCTTGGGAACCTTTTTATTGTGATTCGACTGGTTTTTAAAACGGTCGCTTTGAGTTTTGATGGGATTCGGTTCTAATCGTTTGCGACTGGTCAGTGCATCACTGCGTCGCTGGTTGCATAACCACGCGGGGGCCGGCTGCGGCAGCTGCACTGGATTAGCCTCGGTTCGACTCCGGGCACCGGCGATCATGTTTTAGAATCATCCGCGAGGTTTTGTTCGGCTGTAATCAAACGTACTCGGGTTCGAGTCCAGGTGCACGTCGAAGCCATTATAGAAACTCGTGTGCATCGAACTTATTTAAATAATAATAGGATGTTTGATTATTTCTTTCGATTTCCTGCAGAAGATCCGACATAAGGTCATATAATTACTCCAGTGTCTACGGATTGGAAGAATCGTAATCAAAAAAACTCGTTTTAAATCTCCTTGTGGAGTAATCGTGTAGGCCGTGGCGGCAGGTGATGGAGCACGTGGTCGGATCTTTAAACCCAAGACGAGCGTCTTGGGACGCGTGGCGTGCGCGTGGCGACTGCGCAGGTGGTGGCAGCTCGTCAATGCGCCGTTACCCAAGGACCAGATACATGTGATGGAAATCTCGGCACAATGGCTGCATTGAATCCAGCGCCGGGAGCCATTCGATAGGTTTCTATCGGCTTTGTGAGGGATGAAAGATGTCTAAAGTACTTCTTCTGATCGTTTCCTCGGGGTATTTCATTCAGCCATTGCGAACTTGGAAGTAGTTTTATTTTCAAGAAATCATAAAGGCCTGGTGACGTCTTGAACGCAAAAACCGGCGAGTGGTTGGAATATTTTCGATTGCTCAACAAACCCGCTTTTCTTGTCGACTCACACGCATGTACAAGAACATATATTTGAATTTATCTAACGCTTGTTTACTTATAACTTGTACGTTATGGAGCTTGATTTCTGTCGAAGATGACCTGCTAACAACCTGAAGGCATTAGTTGAAGGGTTATTTCTTGACCCTCGAGTCTTCGTCGTCCAACGGGCCGTTCTGCGTGTAAATAACGCGGGTTTGATGCTCGTTGACGACAGCCTATTTGTAACCATTTCTTATAAAATGGCCCTCGCTACTTTGAATCTTCTTCGCCCCTTTCTCTCTCTCTACAAATAATACGCACGATAAATAATAAGGAATATTTATTAGACTTTGAAAGAACCAGTTGCACTGCGTAAGAAGAAGGAGCAATGTTTTTGTGAGGACAGGGGTCATGCGACCTCTTGCGGTACTGCGATGTTAGTCTCGTCTGGGTCTTTAGAAACCCTCACCCTCCACAAGAATATTCCAAGATTGATATTCACTATAGATCTTTTCTCGACCTCCCCCCCTCATCCCTTACGTGTAGAGGTATTCTATACGAGAACCGCCCCAGGTCCCTCTATACGCGGCCATTGTGTTGACCCCCCAATTGAATCCCTGAGCGCTTACACATAAGCCCCGGTACGCAACAATGATAAGGGCTGCTCTCTGCGCGGAGTTCAGGTTTTTGCAGCTCGCAAGTCCCCGCGTGTTGGGAGGAGCCGCGCACACCTGGCATTTTTTCATTCTAATTATTGCTATGGAAGGTTGCAAATGTGAGGGGACATCTTGGCTCGTGCCGCGGAGGAAGGAAGGGGCGCAGGCGCAACACAATGCTGCAATGTCTCCGTATACGGCCGTTTCTCTTGCGACGCCGTTGAGACCCACCGGCCAAGATCCAAATCAAACCTTTCAAGAAGTATCAATTTTCTCTATTGTCGCGTCTTGTTTTCAATATGACGCAATCTCCTTGGACGGGATTCAAACCCGCGACCATGAGCTCAAGCCAGACGGCTTTTTACATCCATCATAAAGACTTGCACAACTCAAGAAGCATGAAGAAAGGAGTTTTTCATCGTCGGGGCCAATATTACCAAAGTCGTCTGGGAAAGAACAATGCGTCTATTGCCGTCTTTGTCCGCATCCCTCTCGACGACGTCTGGAGGTCTCACCCTTCACTCACACGTCTCCAGACATCCCCACCCTCTTGACGGGCACCTCAACGTCGCGCGCGTGCCTCGGTCAGGGTCACGTGGCTCTACACCTACACTTACCCGCCTGCCATCTGGCGTCTTCAAGCAACATCAGGCTTGTTAACGGAGAATCAAGTAATTACCAAGGCAAATTCGACTTTGAACTTGGGGAAAGAACTTGATATAGATAAGATAATTATATAGTAAAGTGCGTTCACTTTTCATAAATGTTTTATTAATTTCTTTCGAGTCGAGTGAATAAAATAACGAATTCAATGTCCAAGTCGTCCAGTCGACGGTTATAGTCGAACAGAAGACAAATGGAATTGAAACGACTTTTCGTCCGACGGTTGAAATCTTCCGAGGGCTTTGCCCTGCGCCGCCATATTTGGAAAAACTGCGTTCTTTAAAACACAAGTGACGTAGAGCGATGACTTTTTATCTTCTTGAGATAATGGGCTTAATCACATATTAATCTTATTGATAGCCGAAGCATAAGGACAGAAAGCAAATATTAAATACCTGTGTGGTTATCTCTTTATTTTAGTATAGTATTAGCTTATCGGCAGGTCAGATGGAGTTGGCGCGCTAAGCACTGGAACCTGATGGAGGAACCTGATGGAGGAACCTGTTGCCACTCACAGTGAATGAACGATTGATAGCATATAATTGCAATAAGAGACCCTCTAACCCTTGATAATCTTCTTAGACCGAGTACCGAGAACTTGTATGTCTTCTCTCGCTCTAGCAGCTGTGATCGCCATCTCATCCCTCTCGCTCACTCTTGTGTCAATCTCATTACAACATTCAGACGGCTTTTATCACGGTTTCTCCAACCAACTTTCTTCAACTTTGCCCCTCACTCTGGACGGCTTTTCAAAAGTTCGGGGGGGAAAACTCACCCAACTGTGACTAGGAATTAAAAAGTGGCTGTGTGCGAAATGATTCCATTGAATTCGGTTACGAAACTGGATGTTTTCACGTCCACTCTCGAGCGTCTTGGGGTGGGCCGGGGGGGGGGGGGGGGGTCATGTGGACCCGGGGCAGGGCTACTTGGGGTAACCTAGGTCCAAAGACACCCCTCGCGTCTGGATCGGAACAATCAATCATTCGGAACATAAAACAAATTACATTCTCTGATTATTCATCTGTGAAGTCGGGCCAAAAGAGCAGCCTCCTCTTAATTACCCGATTAAGCGGAAATAAAACTCTGGCGGAGAAGAATGTTGGATCTGAACGTGAAGCAATCAGTCGATTATCGAGATGCACTTCTAATAATGCCGACATCAATTGCCAACCACTCGACAAGTCGCTTATGTGAACCCGATGTCAATTCAATTCCTCCACTCGGCTTTGGAATTCAGATGCAATTAGTTATTTTATTTTATTTTTACGAGATTTTTATTATTTTCTCCTGGTCCTCAAGAAATGGTGATCATTGCGGTAGAATGGCAGTGGGGGGGGGGGGGGGGGGATTCTACTTATTTGATTTCTACGTTGATTGAGAAGAAACCTAGAGTTTGGATTTATTTTTTATTATTAAATCGCATCTGCTGAATTCGAAATCTAAAGTTTCTGCCTCTTTCAGTAATTTGGAATTTAGCTGCAATTATTTTTTACTTTGATGATATTTTTATGGGGCTGGGGCTCTTCTGCCCTTAAAGTAGCAGTGATCATTTGAAAGTTGGATGTGGAGGGGGGTGGGGGGGGGGGGATCAGGATCCAGGAATAATCGTATTCAAGCGAACTATGGAAGCAAATCAACAGATGAGTTCTAGAAAAACTCGCTGAATAAAACTACTTGTTGCATTACTCTGAAGACATTTTGTTGAAAAGTCGCGAGGAAGTTGAGTCGATCTTGAGCGATCTTCTCGGAACGCTGCTCGGGTAACGCGTGCTCCTGGCACACGCACTGTGCCCACGCAACGCTACGCACCCCACATGTCGCCCCCCGTCTTATCGGCCTCGCATCGCCAGGCCTAGACTTAATTACCCCGCACCGGGAAAAATTTATTGTGTTCGAGGTTTTTTAAAACAGAGAGTGACATATGTTGGAGCAAGGTGCTTTTCACATTACAAAAGCGAGACAAGACGATTTCAATATGAAAGTATAGCGTTTTGAAGGCTGTTCTTGGAAGTTGTTATATGTGCCAGTGGAGTAGGGGAGTAATTACCCAAATTAGCCCTCTTGTTGGAACTCGCCACAAGATCGGCCTCAAGTTCAAGAACCTGCGATATAAATAACCAGCTATTATCAATCCCATTATCTTTATATTTACGAATAATTATAGATTACATCGTATCTTGGATAGGTACATATAGATGCAATATATTACCTGGAGCTTATCGTTTTGTTCCTTCTAATCGGAAACACATATTGACTTTGTTTTTGTTTGAATGTTAATGTTTACAAATGCAGGAAAAAATAGTTACATCATTGAAATTGCATCAAATACTATTTGAATTTAAACTATTCAATATTTCATTAGAACTTCGTTCTTTTATCTTTAAAATCTGAATAATAAGTAGGTAGATCAAAAAAATCAGATTTCTATCTTAAAAAACATTTATAATTTTCTGGAAAGAAAACTACTTTTTTCGCAGTTTGCTTTGTGCGTAAAACCACAACAGCTTTACTCTTGTGATATGCAAATGTTTTTTTTCTGTTCTTGACCCTGACTCGGCCAATCACCTTATCTTGTCCAGGTCGTTGCATGACTCCACATCGCCCCAACATCTCTACCACATAATCTATGCATTGTTCTATCTTTTTTACCAGTTAAATGTTAATATCCCTGGCAAACACCTGACCTAATTACTCCCCTGCCATCTCTGTTCGTGCACCGCATGTTGTTGGAACCAAGAAGGCCGTTACTCTCTGGCCTTCTGTTGGTCAGTGGGCTAGCAAGACACAGTACGGGAGTCGGCTCGATATATAGGCTAATTCCTGCGAATGAGGGGACGGTGAATATAGAGCAGGCACCTGTTGCGAAACATACAGTAGCTGAGCGAATTGGAGAGAAGCACATGCTCGCTATGCTTTATACAAAAAAAATCTACATTATAGAGTAGATTCTGAAGTCGCAACCTATATTCAGTTCTTCGTACAGTGTGATCATGACATGTTTTAAACTTATTTGCTCCAGGGGTGTGCAGTGCAGCCTAGGCAAACTAGGCACTGCCTAGGCAGCCAGTAGCCATCATAAGCTTACATTTGATTTTAAGAAATAATATTTTTTTATTAAATATAATTTTTAATATACGTAGAAAGAGTCAATTATCTACTCTCGTTGCGACTTTATCATAAAATGTTTTGTGAAACGCTAGTAGCGTAAGTATAGTAGAGTCGAGCTAAGCTCCAGCTACTCCTCTCCTCCGCACGGCCAATTGCACTCAAAAGATGCAAGATGCAAGTGTAAAACACGGTCAGCAGAAATGTCAGAACTCGCCAATAAGCAAATTTTGCTCTAATGCTGTCAGTTCACAAAGATACTAAAACTATGATGCACAAAACTCCCTCTAGATCGAAAACGGCATATCCAATTGTTGGCAAAATGTAGTTTTCCGTTATTGAGATCCAACAGCGAAAATCTGTAGCGCCGCAGTATAGTTCTCCAGTCTTCTTTCTTACACTGCAAATCCGTCCAAACCGAAGTGTTTTCTGTTGAATCTGCAAAGTTGTTGGGAATTAATTGCTCCTTGAAAGCGCGAATTATTTTTATTATCAATCTCCTAAAACCCATGAGCATTTGCATAAAAGTGGCATTTTGCTGAATTTCAATTCCGCTCTATCTTTTATGAGATCAAATGTTTGAAAAATGAAAACACTTATGAGGGCTTTCAGACGCAATTCATTTGCTACATCTTGTCGGCTCGAAGATTCTCTATCTCCAATGCGACGGGTGAGATATTATTGACCACGGGTCCCAGACACGGCCAACCATATCGAGACCTGATGGCGATCTGTTGCAACCTGCAGGTGTATTCCAAGAAAATAAACTAATCGTTTTAATGTAAAGATGACATTTTCAACTGCGCACCAAGACAGGAAAATAAAGCGCTTCATTACGACTGATATTATTTATCTTCCGGGTCTCTCTCTCGTAATCACCTTGATTTGCATAAATTATCAATTGTCGAAATCTATCTGTCTCCTGCAGGGCAGGGTTATCAATTGAGCTGTCCGGGGACAAAGCGACGCGCGCTCAAAGTAATGATCCCCAATAATCAAGCGGGTTGTCTTTTAATTAGCAATTGAGAGCAAGTTGACAAAGTGTCCGAAACAACGCGGAAGTCCACGCGATTATTTACACATTATCATAATATCTTCGACAAACCGACCCCGACAGCACGTCATTTCTCTCGGACCAGGACAACGGGCATTAGCATAGGAAAATCTTCAATTCCACTAAATTACGGTCATCAATTGGCGTTAAAGTCGACTGCAATGAGATTTGCATTTTAAACATTTTAATTGGGAACAAAACCAAGTGTCATTTATTAATATAATACGCTTAATTTCGTTGAGTACGCAGGTGTTTACGTGTCAACTGACAGATTAACAAGCTCGTGAATCTGAATTGACCTTTGCGGGTCAAGCTGGTCAGCTGCGCAAGCCCGGTGGAGAATCAATCTCTTCGCCACGCTGTGTCGGTCACACAGCCACCTGCACGACCGACACGACAGACCCGATATCGACTGTTATTGGATAGGCTGACTGCTTGTTTCACGGTTTTATTCGCTATAATTATAGCTAGGAATAAGATCGTTCATTAGGATGTAACAGAGAAACATCTCGAAACACGCGTCTGCTACTGAAACCTGGCAGTTTGCATGCGAAACGCTTCATTACGCCAATGTGCAGAGCTGGCGTGAAAGTTGAAACTCCATTTGGTTAATTAATTCGTCGCTAAAGGTGATTTTACAAGACACATTTGTTCCTCGGAGACGGAGAATTCGATTCCGACGAGCAAATAAAACACGTGTTTGTGGCCTCGAAGTTATTATATTGCCGCTCGCAGCCATGGAACACAAAACCAACGCGTCTACAAGAACATCAACATTTACCAACATCGAATTAAAAAGAGATCATGGAAATGCCTAAAATGTCAAATATATAACTCAGATTCTGACACATAATTGTGTTAATGAATACGTTCATTAATTAAGAGTTAGCAAGCCTTCATTTTCATACACAAGGGCGATTTGGACATTGATGATATTTGAATATAATATCTATGAGTTGTTCATCAACATTATCAATGGGGTGTGATTTATTTTGCTCCTATTTGTCAAGTCTTATAAGTTGTAAGAATGTTCGCGCATTGAACTCTCCGCACAACTAACCCGCGTGAGCCTCTCAGTCTCCGTCACCCAGACAGACGGTCTTACCTCATACGTCTTCGATTACCTGGTAAATAGGTCAGTGAATGTTCCTATGGGAAAGAGTTATCTGTGAAGGAGGCGCGACCGGAAACGTCGTCTGTAGCATTGAATCTGTAATCGCTGTGTTGTGACGACGGGCTAATAGGCTTCGCATTGGGAATTAAAATCATTGCCTTTCACAATGTTGAATGAGACTTTTGCCGGGGGGGCAAATCTAATTTTGCGGTGGATGAAGGTAAAAGATGCAATTTTGTCCAGATGTCCCAACTTTTTCTCACATGTCAGTAAGGCAATGCCTGAATCAACAATGTTTTCATATAACTCTATATTTTTTTAATATAAATTGGAATAATACACTTTTGGAAACATTGAATTGGGTTGGGTCTACACTTTAGATAAAAGGAATAACTAAAATTGACATGCTGCAATAGAACGAAAACGGTATCTTTCCGAAAGTGAATCGGTACATTTTGACCCTCGTGAAACAATGATCCTCTGCATGGGAACAGAAAGGGTAGACGTGATAATGGAGGGTAAACGAGGCCAGACATCGCCGTGGACTTCGCGCTGATTTGTTTGAGACTCGGAGGTGATTGAAAAAGAGGAAGAGCTCGTTGCGTCATCCTAGGGATGGAAGTGAAGAATGGTGGGGTTGGAAAAGTGGAGCGAAGTGAATCGTCAGCATTTCACACGGATTTAGGGGAAGTTTCTTAGGGGTTCGTTTTCTTTAGACCTTAGCCAATGACAAAGAGCGCCCCGATGCATTGTAAGAGAGGACAAGAGAAGAGCGAATAATGCAAGTAAATGAAGGTAGACGTTGCACATTCACTATGAAAAACGCACTAACGAACTGAAAAATACGTTCAATTGGTGTATTGATATTTTTCACTTCTCGAAAGTGAATTTCAATATGATATTGTCTGGTAGTGTGTCATTTCCTCTCTCAAGTCACCCTGATTATTATGCCAGCAAGTTCAAGGTGATATTTGATCAAAACAAGTCTAAGACTACTTATTTAGTGACATATTCACATGTAAATGCCTCGCTGCGCCCAAGTATCAAGTGTCACTAGTCCTGGTCGCCACTTTTCTGAAATGTACCGAGTGGATAACGTTACACTCGCACGTGTTTCTATTCGCCGAGGAACAAGTTGCCAGGCCCAGATCTTGTTCCGTGAAAACAAAGCTACCGAGAATTTGTCCAACAAGTTTGCTTTGTCGTTTCGTGTGTGAAAAACCTCGCAATATTCTTTGTCAATCCTACAAGGCTAAACTACATGTCGCTTCATTTTTTATAAAGTTATATCTCGATGCTTGAACCCGAAATTACCTTCGAATCGTTCGATTTTAACAGTTTCTTCTCCGGACCACGTGGTCGTAGTAAACCTCATAGTAAACAACACGGCCATTTTTAAATCTCTTGGGTTTCTTCTGTGATCTTGTGTGTCTCGGTAGTTTCCTGCATGTATCTCTCCCCCGCGCGGGGGGGTGGAAGGGGGAGCAGGTGGTCGCTGCACATGCCCAGGTAGATTGCGCAACCCCCCCCCCCCCCCCCCTCCCCCCGGCCCGGATGAGGAGGGTGGTTGAGTCAACTCGCAAGAGCAGCAGCCTCCTCATCATCATGACGATATTTACATAGGGCATTCAAATTCCCGAGCCAATCATATCGATTTTTATATTCAAATTGACAGCGTGAGTAAGGAGTATATTGGCTCAATTATGATGCTTCTTTTGACTGAAGGTAGATTTGTTTGGAGCTAATTTATCATACTTCGCAGTCATGTTGCTCGAATCATTGTCTTTGAATTCAGCCGAACAAAGGCCGACTATTTATCAACGTTCCAACGTCTTCGTAACACTAAAGGGTTGTATTTGTAACGGGTCGCTGCTAGGTACTTTTTGCTGCTCTAATTTATACAAAAAAACACTCTGTATCCTGTTTGATTCGGATATGTGTAAAAATGCGAACGAGATTGCGTAAGCTTGAACAGTTGCTGCGTGGAGAGTTTTTCTCGTGTGTTGGATCCAACAGCCCGAGGCCAAGCGAGCTTTTAAAGACCACATCTTGTTCGCCAGGTAAACAGAGGAGAGCTTTAAATCTGTTGATCGGTTGAAAGAGAAATCTTGACAAAGAGTCTGTGGAATTGTGTTGCGTGAAGGCGACCATCACACTGGGAACTAAGCAGGACACATTGACTGTCTGAGAGGATTTGCACGGTTTCGTAGACCAAACGATGCGTACTAAATCCTTGGACTGGCTTTTATGTCATTCAGGAAGTCGAATTGTGCAAGCGATACTTATTTGTTGTCATCTGATGAATTATTCCCATTTCCTCTAATCTGATCAACCCATTTGTTAGTTTTAATGTGCGAAATCGATATTGAGATATACTCTTAGAGATCATGTAGAGACTAGATTTTGATAAATTATTTCATTGTGCTAATTTCATTTAAAATACAAAAAAGATAGAGTATGTATATAAAGTTTTGATGTTTAATCAAAGTGATGATTAATTTTGGATTACAATGAACTTTAAGTTTTGTTGAAGACATGTTGTAACGGACTTCCTTTTTTGTTGAAGACAAATTTTGTATCTGACTTGATGGTTTCTGGAAGACAAATGTTGTAACGGACTTGTGTTTTGTTTGCAGAACCCGACTTCATCCAGAAGCCCGGCTCGCTGCTGGCCGCCGCCGCGATCTGCTCCGCTCTGCGCGGCCTGCGCATCCCGTCGTCGTCCACCGCCGTCGGCGACGTGTGCTCGCTCATCCGCGTGGCGCCTGACGACATCGACCCCATCGTGCGCCACATCGAGACGCTGCTCGAGCGAGAGATCAGCGCCGCAACGCTCGCCGCCGCGCCGCCCACCAAGAGCGCCACCATGACGGCCAACAGCGCCGGCAAACTCGCGTGCGTCGCCGACGACAACAAGCAGCCGGAGACGCCTACAGATCTCACCGACATACACTTTTGAGGAAGGGACTCGACGAAATGAATTAGACGCGGGAGAGGACAGTCGCCAAGATGTACCCCTTACGAAAATATATATTATAATAAATAAACTATATTTAATTATAAATAATCTCGGTTGATTATAATTAATTATAATTTTTATTATAATATTTTATTATATTAATTGTATAAGGGACGGTGACGGAGATGCCTCGATATTGTTTTTATGACCTTATGTACTCCTCTTTCGCATGTGCACTTTCACTAGACCACAACAGTCGAAGACGATGCACTAATAGACTCAGGCTTAGTGTTATAGAAAATAATACGTCTCTAATTTCTTTCGCTTGTGTTTTAAGAAAATCTTATATTTAATTATTGTAAATGGGTAAAACAGCACTCACTACAAATGCATTGTAGCCCAGTTTGCTTCGTACCCATACAAACATTTTCATTCCATATGATCTTGTAATATTTAACGAACCACCAATTATTTATATTTTGTAATAACTGATAAGGAACCAAATAATTTCTGTTTTTTCCATTAATGTAAGTTTTGTACATTTTCTATTATAATGGGGGTTAATACCAAACGCAATGAGGGATTTGTGAATGTACCTCTACTTGATCTCAGCAGTTTGGATAGGTAACGAGTGCCTTAGCGTTTAGCGTTTTCATTTCACCTCGGAGTGTCGACAACGAATACAAAGTGGAAGTGAGAGTCAACAATATTGCGCAATTTTTATACTTTTGTTGGCGGATCACTTGTAATAATTACTGCCTTGCATTCTCGTGTGTATTTTTGCTCTGGATATCTGTTTCGTGAATACAACATCTACATAGAGTCGCAAATCAGGTTTCTTCACAGAAGTGCATGCAAGAATCAGACTTGATGTAAGTAGTAATTGTATTCAATTGCTTTTAAGTCGGAGATACCGACGAATGTATCAATGTTGCTTCCTAGCGAAGTGTAATCTGTGATTTAAGAGGATTTGTCTTTCTCGAATATTGTAATGTTTTTTACATAATCAGTAAGTTAAGATTTTATGAGGCTGCATCTCAATGTATGTATCATTTCGTCTGACAAGAGTAATTGTTTAAAGTTAATTATATGTTTTCTTGTTTGTAAGTAGACCAATGATTAATCAGGAATGCAATCACTGAATTATGTGCGAATCTTGGCCTACATTCTAGTCTTCTTTCTCTATTTCACATTCTCATAAAATGCGAATTTTGTGTTTTTTCTCACGTTGGTATTTGTCAATTGAAGTTTGTGATGGCAGCCTGTTGTAGAATTATCTTAGGAAAGGGAGCTAGGCCAGACGTATTTATGTATCTTGTGTCAATTTTATCCTGAGCCAGCTTTCAGGTCAGGTCAGTTAAAACATTAAAAAAAATACTTATACTTAGTATTTATTACTAAATGACGAATAATTTGTCCAAAAAAATGTAGTAAGATGTGTTTTTAAATGATGTTCTCTGAGCAGTTGTGGCTCGAATAAAAAACAATAAAATGTTTTATAATATATCAAAAAAAAAATCCGAGTTTAATTCTTTATGTTCATCCCCTGTCACTACTTTTACGTTTTATTTTGTAAAGACAGTTATGTTCCACTACCCTGCACTTTATCATAAATTCGTCGAGAAAGATACAGGAGAATAAAAGAAGACGATTTAATAACATATTGATACGGTGAAAGTGAAAGAGTAGCTAGCGAGATAAAAAGGGCAACCCTTGCGGTGATCTCCCCTGGTCCACGGTACCTCGAGCAAGTAATGCAGGGTTATTGCCTAGGCCGAGGTGTCTAGTGCACACCTGCCCCCCTGCACCTGGACTGCAAGCAGCTTGATACCACGCTCCAATGACATCGAACCATCAACATTCAGCGCGGCATTTACATAATCACCAGATCCAGCTCTGATTTACACCATTGATTGCGACATTTTAAAACATCGTATGTATATAATGCATTGCATTAGGCGATTGGGTGGTTTTCTGTAATCTGAAGATGGGGCAATGAAACCAGGTGTCAAGATGGTCAATGTCCGAGGTAAGTTTCAGATGCACTTGTCACTTGATTACAGTTTCATAAGAGGGCTCGCAATCATATGTCTTCCCGGGGTGGGGGGAAGGGCACTATCATATATGGTCTGGGGCGCAGTGCTCCGAGAAATATTTTAATACATTTCCCTCTCAGCATTTTTAGTGCGTTTTGTACATGCTTATCAAGCTTGAAAAAATTGTTTGCTTTCAGAATTTTTTTCTGTAGGTATTTTTCAACATTTTTAGAATTTCAGGGTACAATTTCTTGAACAACCTATGTGTCACATTCGCACTTTTCATACAATTTTGTATTTATTACTCGGCGGAACTTCTTGTCACAGAACTTGAGCTCAGCTTTGATATCATTTAAGCCCCATTTACTTGGTGCAATTTCTTGTACAACTTCTGTATCACACTTTTTGAATGGAAATTAGAACATGTTATAAGTTCTGTGACAGAAAGTTGCGTCGTGTAAATACAAAATTGTATGAAAAATGGGAATGTGACACAGAGGTTGTTCAAGAAATTGCACCGTGTAAATGGGGCTTTAGAACATGTTCTAATTTCTATCAAGAGATGTGATGTGACACAGAAGTGTGGTACAGAAGTTGAACAAGAAATTGCACCGTATAAATGGGGCTTTACGATCATTCAGAAAGTAGACCCAAAAAATTGTCAGAGGTGAGGCAAAGTAATCATTTCCCTAGGAAAAGGGCAAACAACATACGTACAGAGATATTTTTGCGTGTTTGGGGAGTTCCAGGGGACCCCCCCCCCCTCCCTTGGATGCCCATGCTCGGAAGTATTAGCTCCATTAAATAATTAGCGTAGTGGAGGAAAACAGTGATGGGAAAAAGGGGTAAGTAGTTGACGTAATTACCTCGGGAACTGAACGTGGAAATTCCACCCCTTTGGTGACATCCACGCGAACACGCGAAGAAGAAATTAACCATTTGTTCGATCCAGTGCGGTTCCATTGATTGAATAATAGAGCCGATTAAATGACAATTAGTTGTGTGAATTGAATTGAAATGCGTGCTCCATTGACGACGATGTTTACGCCGCCCGGAAGTGATCGACATCAGCCGGAAGCTGCTCTGAGATTACGGAAGTAGATATCTGGTTGACAATGACCATGTGAGGTGCAACTGCAATGTGTCCCCGCCATTGACAGCTGCGACCCACAGGTCACAATAACACAATAAATCAATATTTTGGAGAGAATCATGTACAACAGTTCTTGCCTCCCTCCCACCCTTCAACCCCCACCCAATTCCCAACCCTGATCGACGGATAATAGAAGTGGTAATTTCCAAATCCAAACTGATTGATAGATAGTGAAATCATAAATCATATTTTTAGTAGTACCTCAGCGGTAGCAGGGATGATGCCCATTTCAATGATCTGTAATTGTTCTTCTTGGTTTACAATCTTGGTCCACATGATTCCAAAGGTGTGCATACGCAATATCGAGCAAATTGACTCCCGCCCTTCTACCTCTGAGGAACAAATATAATGTTTGGAATTATTATTGTATTATGTCTATCTGGATGAACGTGTGATACTGATAGTAAGTACACGTGCAGTACAAAACAAGACGTTGCCTTGCACTGTTCCAAGTACTTCTGCCACGTTGTTACACCAGATCTCATTGACATGAGTTTTCATTCAGCCTTATCTACTCATGAGAGAAGTGTATGAAGTTGCCACTGTTGTTCCTAATGACACGTCATGTTCCAAGCTCAGGCGCGTAGGAATAGGGGGGGAAAGGGGGGAAATGACCCCCCTGTCTGGAGCCTGACCCCCCCTGCCAGAGATCCTGACCCCCTTGCTAATGACTCTGACCCCCCCTGCTAGAGAGCCTAACACATCCAGATATTCACAAATGTTGATTATAAGTGTTGCACAGAATGCACAGTTTTGCTCCATTATTAGGTTGAATTCTCAAAAATTTCTCAAGTTTTGCAAAACTAATTGAACAGAGGTCCAATCCAATGATCCAATGAGAAAACTCATTTACTCATTTGTCCAACATCATCATCCTCATGAATCAAATTAAATAATTACACGTTTAACAATAGATTCCAACACACATACAGATTTTTCTTATTGATTGCTTATTGCTGTTGCTCTTGCAACCTTTTTCAAATGGCGATTCCAAAATCAATTCATAATCGATTCTCTTTCACTAGAATTCAAGTATTTCCCTGCGGGGCCATTTAGGATTTTGTCAAATAACAAAATTTTATTGTGTCTATTGTGTCCCCAAGAATATTGCATAGGACCCTTGCATAGGACATACATTTTAAATTTCTTTAAAAAAGATGCCAAAAAAGCGTCGAATTCGATTTTTTTTTATCAAGATGTAAAAAAATGCCAAGAATAGCTTAAAATTCGATTATTTTGTATCAAAAATTCAAAGAAGGCCCTGCGGGGCTAACTGGGGGTGAGTCCCCCAGACCCCTCGTATAGCAGTAAAATACATTTTCCTGACATCTTTCGATCCCCTATAATTTTGACCCCCCCTGTCAAAATAAAGTTCCTACGCGCCTGTCCAAGCTTCAAGATGAACTTGGCTCCGGCGGCGTTGCGGACTTGCAAGCCGAGGTCCCGGGTTCGATCCCGATGCTGTCAGTCCTGGCCGAGGTCTGTTCATGATTCCCTCAGGAGGCCTATTCTAGGACGTTTTCCCAGTAACATTCTGATGGAATCCGGCTCACGTCCATAAGGATTAACATTGCATGGAATCAAATTTCATCAAAATTGAGAATTTAAAAGTTCTAGGGCCCCTGGTCCATGATGAGAGGCGAATGTTGAGAAGGATCCCTCTGGATAGACCACGACCACCTCCTTCCATCCTTACCTTCTTCATCATTATAATCATGATCATTCTTCTTTCGCTACCCACCTAGTTGCAGAACAGTGCGACGTTAAACCCCACTGAAAAAACCTCTAAAGGAACGCAAAAAAACTTTTTACTCGTGTTTTCTGTCGACCACCTGTACAGATGTCTGTTTCACCCTTGTCCGTAATTGGTCAGCTTTACTACCCTCTTGTCCGCTCCCCTGAACGAGCACGTCGAGGCGTCTCTTTGTCCAGGCCGTCTAGCACGAGGTTGATGGTCACGGACCTGCTGGTGAAGACTCCCTGTAGAGTCACTACAGCCATGTGATGAGGACAGAGATGGACATATGTAGGTCGAGACAAGACAACCCTTTAGTCCCCTTCCCTTGGACTCATCGGTTCAGATCTTCTCTTGGAAGGAACTGGAAATATTCGTCATTCTTTCTAAAATTGTGAAAATGGAAATTACAGCAGAAGAGTACCTTCAATTCAATATCAATTTATTTTTTCTTTATACAATACAAATAAAATGGCGCTACACCAGAAACAATGCTGGTGTCTTGGGTTGATACCTCCTCTTTATCAACAAATTAATGAGTTCAGCTCAGAAAGCTTGAATCAATTTCATGTGAAAAATTATCGTTCAACAGTTTGAACTGTTCATATTCATGAAAGTAAGTTTGCATGTGTAAAATAATTATTGTTTGTATCATTAGTCGTTCGTAAAGATGGTACAATTTCTAACTATATCTTCGTCAAGAAATATTCCCGTTCTGAAACTTGAAAGTGGATTTAGAAAGCCGGTCTCAACAATGCAGAATTTCCACTGATTGTTGGAACACACAAAAAAATGTAACGCCGCATCTTCAGTGGTCGAATTGGGGGGGGATGCGGGGGGATGGCATCCCCCCATGGGGAATATATTGATGGTTCCATCCCCCCATGGCTAATTTTTCTACTTCGCCATCCCCCCATGAGAGATTAAAAATGCACTTCAGAACTTCTCAAAATTGATTTTAAAGTGTCAAAAAACCAAAAAACGCCCCTGCGGGGCAAGGTTTTAGAGCATTCCGCTTACATCTTATTGGAGTGAAAACTGTGAAAAATTAAAAGAAAGTTGAAATCAAAATAACTACAACTCAGAAAGTCTCAAAATTGATTTCAAAGTATCAAAAAATCAAATAACGCCATGTGGGGCAAGGTTTTTGAGGCATGCCCCCCACACCTTATTGGAATGAAAACAGAAAAGTGAAAAAAAAATATAAAAATCAAAATAACTATAACTCATAACGTCTCAAATTGATTTCAAAGTATCAAAAAGCCAGATAACGAACGCATGGCAAGTTTTGTTCCTTCACTGCCCCCCCCCCCCCCCCCCCCCCGGGCAGAAATCCTGCCAGTAAACCATCCCCCCATGGACTGACTTCCAATTCGACCACTGCGCATCTTATAGCTTTTTAGCTTTTATTGCTTTTTATAAAGTCAACAATGTGACACATCCATTTTTTATTGTTGTTTCTATTGTTGTGACCTATTGAATTGACGGCCATAAAAATAAGTCTCAAAATACAATAAAAAATGCTTCTAATCAGCTGGTGTGGTGAGTGGTGACATAGTAAAATATACCATGAAAGACTACATTATTTTTAAATATCATTGAAAATTAAATCGTCTTGGTTGGGATATTTAATCAGAGGAAGTTTTATTTCATTAGTCGACAGTTGGAAAATATTTTAGCACTTTGTTTAAAATGTTTAATTGTTTTATATGATTTGTTTTTTTAAGAAAGTTTTG
>OW203764.1:31236417-31305413 GCA_934045905.1 Leuctra nigra | reverse complement strand
GCTTGTCGTTTGACTTCAGGGTGGGCATACCGCTTGTGACGCGTTGTTCAGCGAGCACAGATGACAGTCACAGTTTTATCTCTTCTTAGAAATAATGATCCATACTCTCAATCAAATCAACATGTATTGAATAGGTCTGAAATTTAAAAAATACAAAAATGAGCCCCACCGACGGCTGCCACCTTATCGCGGTGGTGGGGTTTGTGTTGGCCAACGATCCATTGCAGCTACGCCGGCGAGCATATGCTCATGTGTAAGGGTTACCCATGCCGGACAGATCAGTGGTGAGGTCCAGACAAAGAGCAGCCAGGGTTGGCCTAACCATGTCCTCCCTTGAATTTGCGGTCCCCATCGGGCCGGCCTTCCCCCTCGAGATGGTGATCCCCCTGAAATCGGGTTCCGCCGGCCCGAATCCTCACACCCCCCGGTCCGTCCCCATTCCGGCCTGGCCTTCCCACCAGTGCTGGACTCCCCCGGATCGGGCCCGTTAGGTCAACCCCCTCCCAATGTCCTCCACTTAATTCAACAAAGTTTAAAGTAAAATAATTAATGTGTGCAATATAACCTCGTCGTTGACGCGCCGTTAAACCCTATTAATCAAACAATCAAAAATGAGAATGTTAGTCACCAATATAGGGGTGATAAGTGACGTAATATCTGTTCCACAAGTGGATCTACATAAAAAGGCAAATTTTTTGGGTTTAGCAGCTTTTAGGATAGAATTACCACTTGAAATTTTGTGTATTTACGAAGAAGTTGAGCCTTCTTTTGTGTGGAGCATTTCCCAATGCTCTTTTATAGATAGAAGGGAAAGATGACGGATTTTGATAGAAACTGGTAGCAATTTAATTGCGGTTGCAGCGAAGTAGGTAGCTATTATGGGTTGTTATACATTTTCGAGACTCGAATTATAATTTTAATGCGGTATTTACTTCAACAATATGATACAATTAATAAAGATGGGCGCACTCTATTAGAAAGTAACCATTATAATTTTAGCTGCACGAAATAAATATTGAAAATAAAAAATAATTTGCCTCAAGTGTGTCCTGAAGTTTTCACCTTATCTAGTTAAAATCGATTAATTGAAAACAGATGTAAATTATCGTAAGCGTTTACGCTATCGTTTATCGATTATAATGATCATTCCCTAAGTAATAATCTGGACCTAAGCCTGTATTTATATCATGTTTAGTAATGGCAGGGCACAACAGGAGGGCACAACAAATGTACGAGACAGTTATACATATTTTCTCAACTTTAACAACGGGAAAACTTTTCCACACACAATGTCAAACGCATAAAAGCAATGGGTTTTTTTTGGGGCCAGATGCGGGTAACGATATAGCCCCCCGGAAAATTTTAAATTTTCCAATTGGCTTTAAAGTGTTTTTGGTATTTTCAGCATAATATTTTATTGAATTTTTTTAACACAGCTCTAAATTTTGTTCAGGAACTTTCATTAAAAAATTCAAAATATGGTTTTTCACCATAGTTTTCAATTTCATCATATTTTGAAAGACATTCGTTTCTCAATATTTACAAAATTTTCACAAATTGTATATAATATTTTGCCTCTGTGTTCTGGAGTGGGGGGAGTGGGGGGGGGGAGAGACAAGTGCCTGAAATCACCGCCTTCCAAACTCTTTTGGCTTTGTATGAATCTCGAAATCAAAGTATTTCTCTTATTTCAGTCAACAAAGTTGCAGTCGAAACTTTCACCTGCATTTACCAAAAATGCGTATTTCAGGTAAAATCCTTCCAGGCAGTGTTTATGGGTATTTACAGTTTTGAGCCCACCAACATGAATTGTTTTCCTTTCTTCACCTCCACCCATGCAGTACATTGACCCATATAAATACCTCCAGCATACCGCATCGAATATGCCTAACATTTCTCGAGTCTAAGTGAAACTGCTGTGTCCAACTGCCTATTCATAAAAGACCGATAAACTAAAGTAAATTGAGACTTGGAAGTGACAATTATTAATGTCTGTGGTTTTAATGGCGACAATTGCTTGAGTTTCATCCCCTTCTGGTCGGGTTTACCCCGACATAGGAAGTTCTGGAGCTGGTGACATATCTTCAGTGCAGAGGATAAGGGAGACTTATTATACGGGCTGGGTTAGGGAATAGAGATTTACGTAGGAAACACCCTTCCGCTACTCAAATATGCACTTAGCCCATCACTAAGCAATCCCATATAATTGCGTTTTTTATATTTTTATAAAAAAAATACACGTAGTAGTCGTTTTATTGAGGAACAAAATTTTGAAGGTATTCGTCTCTCTTTGACTATCTCACTCGATCATCTCAAAGATTTCTTTCAATTTCATGTTTTTTTAAGGAGGGATGCCCAAGTAGATTTTCCGAAAATATTTTTTGTTAAACTTACTATTTTTATTAATTTTTGGAACATTTCAACTATATTTTAATGTAAAAGATTCATCCAATATCTTGTAACTTGCAACTCTCGACTTATATTGAGTTTTCAATTTTATGTCTTCAGAATATGAGGGAATTTTAACACAGGAGGTAGAGGAAAATTATTTAGAATTTGGTTTCTAACTTTTAAAAACGTACATGACGGTGTAACGGTGTAAAAACGGTGTATATACTTATAAAAATCTTAATAAATACCTTAATGTCTAATACACATTAGTTTTTGGTTAGAATCTACTGGCGGAAAATAGTTTAAATCTAATATTTAATAGGAAAATTACTGTGTTTTTCCGACTTGCCATGTTAAAGATAGGACTAACTTAAATTTAAGAAGTGATATATATTGATAATAGTTCGGCTACCCCACTTTTTCTTGTGTTTATATGGTGCACAAGGAAATTATCTATTAAATAAGCACATTTGTTAAATAATTAAATAATTTGTGTAAAATAATTAAATAATTTGAATAATTTCCCTTTGTACCAGCATCGATATTTTTCCATACAACGAAAAACAATAAATGGTAACTTTCAATAACTCGTAACCTTATTAAAATGTTCTATAACACGTTCAGAACCCTAAACAAAGGTCTTCTTAGGGGTGGTTTTGTGGGGAACTACTTTCAGATTAGACAGAGATAAACCGATTCAGTTCAGGTCTTTATAAATTGGGTTCTTTTAATTGCAAGCCCGAGACTATGTCCATCACATGACCTTGGCCATTGAACTTATCGCTTATTTACATGGTCACTGCCTGGGTCTTGCCGGGGGAGGGGAGGGGGGGGGGGTCGCCAAATATGTCCTTTAGATCAGTGCCGAAATGAATATATAAAGAAAGGGAAAGGCAAAGATATAATTAAATTGTATTAATATCTTTCGGAAAAGTTGTCCAGAGCAACAATATTTTACCACGAAGAATAGAATTACGAATTAGGAATGCTCATATGGCTTATTTTGGGTAAAAAAGTAGTTAGGACAATATTCAAAATGAAAACCTTTGGAAAAAATTATCTGTTTTACTATCTATACTAATGTATGAATACATTTTTAGTGTACATAATATACTAAAGTATGATCATCCCCACGCAAAAGCCACTGCTTATTTACTCATGTAAAATAAAATAAGTAATAATGGCGATCACAGGGGAGCGCACAAAAGTTCCCCCCCCCCCCCCTGGAATTCCAACAGAAATGTTATGCTACTTAATTAAAATATGAGCAAAACTTACAAACAAAACTTACAAAGTTGTAAGTTTTGTTTGATTTTAATGATTACCTCGGATTTTTCAGTCTACGTTTTGAAATATTTATGTATTATTTTTGTTAATTTATGTAAAAGTAAGAAAATGCAGCATGAATCGAAAAAAGAAGAATATTTTTGTTGGGTTATCAAAACGGAGAGAATATCAAATTGAATTAAAATGTGTACAATTCCCGGTGATTATGCCTTCTCTTAATGGGCTTGCCCCCAGACCCTAACTGATTTTCAAATCACCCATTCCCCCTGGCTGGACCTCCATTGTGGGGATTCTCGAAGAATGTCTGGAATCTTCAGACAAATACCTGGAGCACCATATTCTATAACTTGAAGATTATGCTGGAACCGATTCGGCGCAATGTTAATCCATATGGCCGTGAATCGGATTCCATCAGCATCGGGAATTTCAAGTTACAGAATCGCACCCCATCAGTTCTTGAGCGCCTCTTAGAGCATTTGCGTCACATCCTAATTATCCGACCGCCGAAGTCGAGATTAAAACATCCAAGTCGCTCGCTTGACTCTTGCTCTTGTCTCGACGATCATTACCCGCGTATAAATAGAAGAATTATTCTTTCATTGCTCAGCTCCGGTATATTTTTAACTGGCAAATTTGATCACTTGACAATGTGTCGGCGGAGGGATGATGTGACCAATCAGAAGGTGACTCATGATGTTTCTGACCAATTAAACTACAATTTGTTTTAAAAGAATAATTTCATTGTTTGCAAATTGCCAGCGTGTGTACCGGCTTCTACATTTGCCTGGATTTGTTATTATTATACAAAATCTTGTAAACTTGTTTTAACTTGTTCCAAGCACCTTCCCGTCTAAAATGATTGAGATCTAAAAGGAAGGTCAAGCAAAAGTTGTTAAAACATTTTCGCACTTCTAATTCGTGATAATATTTCTCCCAGTTACTGCCGACAAGCGCTACATATAACTTCATGTCTGAATTTGGCACAAAATAAGCCTCCAAATTTCAAACATTAACCGTAATAGAAAATGTAAACAAATTAAAAATTAAAGGGTCGATTTAATTTAAAAACAAAGTAAAAAAAGCTTTTAGCGCATTGGAGTGTGGCCGATGCAAATTCAATTGCTCCAGGTTTTGTATTTTTTGTGTGTGAAAAAATCGTTTTTTATTTTTTTTTACCATTTTCTATTATGATTAATAATTGAAATTGGAATCTTATTTTATGTAAATTTTAGGCACAAAGTAAAGTGTGAGCTTGGCGGCAGTAACGCGAAATGATTTCACGAACTTTTAGTGAGAAAATGTTTTGCTTGGCCCTCCTTTCAGATCTCATTCCTTTTAGGTTGGGAATGTGAGTCATTTTTTAAAGTGTTTGTTTTTGTGCAGTCTTGAGACACACTTAGGTATGTCATTCTTCGCAAAAAGTAATCCACCGTCTGCGTCCGTTTTAGCATACAAATTCAAACCCACGAGAAGAATCAGTTCGAATTCGATTATCTATATGGATTTTTTTTAATTGGTGACAATGTCAGCAAATTGTAAAACCTTCCTATTTTAAGAAGTAAGTTTTGTGGATTTATAAAATTGCACTCCTATAAGCCAGGGCTTGTGTTGGGGCATGCTATCAGACTAAATAATCCAAAATGCACAGTACAATCTATGAAATACTTCTGGAAAACGAAAATGCATGTGAGATTTAGGGATCCAGGGGTGGGATTCTATAACTGCAAAGCGGTAGCAATTTCGTTGGCAATGAGATTTTGCCATAAGCTTTATACAGATTGCTATTCCATCAACAATGGAAAATAGTTGTAGAATCGCAATTCAGGTAATTTCTGAAACTAAGTTGGTCTGTGATTTGAAACTCATGGCAAGCAAGATCTCTGCACAGTTCACCACCATGTATGTGAAAAAGTCTCCGCTCTCAGGAATAATTAAACCTCCTCTATT
The DNA here is from genome assembly GCA_934045905.1 of Leuctra nigra. Lineage (NCBI taxonomy): Eukaryota > Metazoa > Arthropoda > Insecta > Plecoptera > Leuctridae > Leuctra > Leuctra nigra. The sequence goes on along the minus strand of OW203764.1, from coordinate 31,299,788 downwards.
GTCAGCAACGACAATAATTCGCGTACATTCTGCAAGAACCCTCATGTCGGTATTTGCAAGTGTCATACCATCACAAAGCACTTATTCCACATCTTAAGGGCCGCTGCATGAATACATGGGCGGTACATATTTGATTAGTTTAGTTACCAAACTAAACGCAGTAAATCACTGCGCTAAAGAGTGCGGGCTCCTTCCAGCTTCCAACACAGGATCAGATAATGACATTATATTCATGGGGTAGCGAGTTACATATGCTACACCGAGGGGTAGTGGCTACGACTCGGACATTCAAAAGAATATATTTTCGAATGAAAATGACGTCGACTCACCACCACCACGCGAATGAATACCGAATCTCAAATTGAGGGTGCATAATAATTTATTATACTGTATATAAGGGTGATAAGAAAGAGAACTTCCCCTCCTTGTGAAAAAGTCATTCACCATGCATCTTTCGATTGTGAAAATAAGAATGTTTCTACGTGGGAAAGGCTCTAAGATGCATTTCCTGATTGTGCACGGCCCCTAGAGGTGGACATCGCTGCCTGTTCAGCCAGCAGCAATGATGATGGCTCAAGGAAGCCGTGCTTTCATGTTTCAAGTAATTCATGTCATTTCGAAGTAAAGATATACTTAGACGCTTCGCAGGGGGTAGGTTTTTCACTAAACCTCAACATTCAATGCGTCAACCTATCATTTGCGAATTGTTATTGAGTACTAAGTATGGTGATTACTGGGCGTGTGATGACAGCGGGGGTTTCATTGTTGACGTGTCATTGTTTGTTTAGAATAGCAACAATGCGACTTTCAACAATTGGAAACTGTGACAAAAAAGAAGGAATAAAATATAGAGAGCAAAATATGATTTCAGTTTATCCTCTCCACTGAGCGAATATTTTTCTGGCAAAGACTTCGTAAATGGGAGAAAGAATTATGTTTACTAGGAAAACGCTCTGAGTAACGCGTTGATGAGCGAGCACTGATACGCGCAATACCTCGAACCGAAATTCTGTTTATCGAAAATGTCCTTAAAAGCCTATAATTCTTGAACTTCGTCACAGACTTGTATGAAAATCTCCAACAATTCCTAAAATATTGGTCCCAATAACCACGCAAAGTTTTAAGTTGATCGATTGAACCTTTATGATTGAACGATTCGTTGTTAATTTACAAAAATCACAGGATCTCGTTCAAAAAATATTTAAACGGTCATATCAGTTTCATATTAATATACGTTTGAAAGTTTCTGCTCTAACAACCTTGAAGTGAAGATCCGAAGATGCCGTGAAATGTGAAATTCGAGATATATGACAGCCAACACGCAAAATATCCGTAAACTGTCAATAACTGTTGAATTTAAACACAGTTTAGTCTGAAAATTGTCAAAAATGCAGATAATGTTGGACCCGATGACCATGCAAAATTTTAAGTTGATCGGTCAAACGGTTCTGGTTTAAATTTCAAAAAGCACATAAAATATTTTTTTACATTTTAACCAATGGGACGATTTGGCTGAAAATTTGTAAAATAAGAGACAATGTTAATCTTAATGACCATGCAAAATATAAGGTCAATCACATTTGTCGAAGACCATTTTCATTTTTCAGCCTATCAGGAGATGTTTATTTAAATTTTGACCAATCAATGAATTTCAAAAAAAATTGGAGTCAGCAAACAGAGAAGGTTGTCTCTACATGTGTGCAAAATTTCAGGTCGATCGGTGAAACTGTGCGATTTCTATTGCTCCATTTAGCAGACAAAAACAAAAACAAAAAAAAAAAAAAAAAAAAAAAAAAAAAAACAGAGGTCCGTGTTATAAGAGTCAAAAGGAGACGCTCGCTTCGCTCGCTCAATAAAATTCCTGTTTTAACATTTTTGAAGTGAAATAAATGGTTGTTCCAACTAGATTATGTTTTCAAAATGTCAATCACGATAGTTCTGGGATGAAATTGGGGTCTTGAAAACCCTCTAGAGTAAAACATTTTCGATTTTTTAATTCGAAATAGAGCATATTTATTGTTAATATATCCTTCATTTTACTGATTTAATAGCCTTCAGAACACACACACAGTATGTATACTTCACTTCTAAATCAGAGTTCTATTGGTAAATAAGTAAGTTATTAGAGTTTTTGTCACAGTCGATTTACGTCCCATTTACGAAGTCTTTGCCAGAAAAATTCTCGCCTCCTGATCAGTGCAAGGAGCCATTAGACAGTTTCAAGGATCCATCCATATCTGTTTCATTTTCATTTGTTCACTGTCTTATTTTTTATGCAGAGTATACATTTCATGTTCATACTTTTCTTGGCACGTGCGGAGGTCCATGAATCCATATAGAGAGTGTATTCTGAGCACATTTCACAAAGGTGCAGTTATATTAATTGAAAGAACAAAACATCTAAAGAAGTGGGATGAGTATTGAGTAGCAGTCATACAAAGCAGCACTAATAATAAGCCGTGTATGTAAATCTATTTACCTTACTGACACACACTCCGAGCTTTCTGCAGCTCTCTGAACATCTGCCATGATGCGTCACTACTCACTTTCAAAACTATAACAAGTTGAATGAAACGCATTGGCATTGCAGCTTGTATGTATCACATGGACAGCTCGTGAAATTCCTTCAAAGTTCAGAAATTATGTCAAACTGTTTAAAATGATTAAAATGAAAATCTGCAATTTTGAAGGATTCACTGTATCTCATTGGTAGAGCATTGGACCGGAAATCCATCTCCAAATCCGGGAATCTTGGGCTAGGAGAGAAGGTCGCGTACTGAGGGTGGTAGGCATTCGTTCGTGAACCGAACCATTAGAGAATGGAACTCGATGGATCTCCGGGAATTTCCAGCCGACTTGGCCGAGTTGAAAAGCTTAGTTTAGATGTCAGAATTATTGAATGTTAAAATTATTGATAAGAATATTAAGTATTAAGAGTATTAAGAGTATTAAGAGTATTAAGTATTAAGTATTAAGTATTATTGAGTATAAAGATTATTAAGAGTATTAAGAGTACCTATTAAGTCGGCGAATTAACAGTTAAAAGCGATCTAGCATTAATATTAACAGTAATAGTTATAGTTATATTTATATTTATATAAGTATTTATTTTTATTAATTTATATAAATTACTTGAACCTATAAGATTGTTTTAGTTGTATTTTAATTTGACTTAGATTCTAGAAAATATTTAGTATTAAGACCTCTACCACCTGTTCAATGTAACAAATTGTAGGAAAATAAACATACATACAATCCCACCGATGGCAAAATCTTTTAAATTCACTTATAAAACTGCATAGATTTTGATTTCTTTTAAAAATCTGTCAAACTCTCTCTTGGTCTGAAAGTAACAGAAAGGCATGAAGAACGTCTTATATTTCGCTTTTCCTGGAAAGTTTTCTTCTGAGCTTTTATCTGAGCTTTTTCTGGGCCAAACTGTAACCCGGGATCGATTACCGCAACTGATATTTCTGATCCTGTCTGAAGCTTTGTCGTGGCTCACCTGTAGATAGCGTTGATTGAAGAATAGAGAGGTAAATGCTGGGAAGGTTCCCTACTAAGTAATAGGCCACGACATCCTCCTTCCCACTGTACAATCATCATCATCATTCATCCGCCACTATTAAACTAGTTTCAGAAGAGAGACGTGAAACAAATTAAATCAAATAAATAACCCAACGAAAGGGAAGATACGTATAGATGATGATTGATCTATTTGGGGCGGACAATGGGCAGAAATATATACATTTTTAATTTTCTCCCCGATTGTATTCGTCAATTGTGAAGTGTATCACGGGTTGGAATCTACGCAGGTGATTGCTACAAATGTCTTACAAATCCTGCTACATTTACATAGTAATCATTAGACAGAGAGAAATTACGATGTTGATTTTCTGTGTAAGTAAAACACTCGTTTTTCTTCCAACGAGTTCTTCGGTCAAAGTGTCAGAGGAATTCGATGCATACATTCTTGAGTGAACGTTTGTCATATTGGTCAACAGGAGTTGGAATGTATTTTGTATTGTGATTAATGAGTTGGGTTTTAGCCAGCTTCACCACAGTCGTAATGCACTTTCTCTGTGTGTTTGTTAGTATGTTTTTGTATGTTTTTTTGTATATTTTGCCTGCAGTGGTCCAGGTCATGAGGTCAAACCGCGCAAACCGATCGATCTGAAATTTTACACACGCACTAATGTAATCTGAGCTGTCTCGAGAATAGTTTTTGAACAGGATCCTGTGATTTTTGGAAATTTAAACTGGAACTGTTTGACCGATCAACTTCAAATTTTCCATGGTCATTGGGACCAACATTTTAGATGTTTTTGCCTATTTTCTGACTATAACCATTTATTGTGGACATATTTTTAAATTATATAAGGAAATTTAAGATATTTCATCATGTTTCTTTGACGCATTTTGTATCGGTTTTTCCAAGGTCTGTATAGAGCAGAAACTTGCGAAGGTAATGCGAAGTCTCGCTTATCAACACGTTACACAGAGCGTTTTCCTTGGGTTTTCGGTGCTTCCTCTCAGTTGGGTTGGGTCCACGCTGATATCCACGTCTGGTCACGTGATTTGAAATCTGTCATTAGTGTGGGTGATAGCGCCATTCTGATGACGCACCCTCCGCAACACCCAACCCTTGTTTCCGTCACGACCGGACATGTGCACAGAGTGAGGTCACGTGGTGCCTTGCGGGTGCGATGCGGACGCCGATAAGGACCACATGGTGCAAAATTAGTTTTGGGTTTTTATTGATAATATTTTCCTGTGCAGTTAAAAAAGCGTTTTCTGTCTCCGAAATAGCCAAACATACAATATTTTAAATTTAATATTGAAACAAGATAATATGATGTTTTCTTCGGTGATACTCTGTTATTATGTTGGCCATGCGCGTAGGAACAACTTTCATCCGGGGGGGGGGGGGGGGGGGGGGGGCGAAGCCATCCAGTTTTAGCCCCGCAGGGCATTTTTTAGAATTTAAACCAGTTAAAAGGTATTTTGTGGCTTAAAAATGCATAAACTGGGGTTTTTCTCCAATTGTTGCCCCGTAGGTCATTTTGTCGAATACGAACATTTTAAAATCGATTCGAAATTACAACAAATAACTCACTGTTTGCCCCGCAGGGCGTTTTTTTAAAAGAATTTAAAGAATTTTTAAGTGATTCTTGGATGCTAAACTTAATTTTGTATGGTGAATGGGGGGGGGGGGGTCAGCCTGCTCGAGTGGGGGGGGAGGATAACCCCCCATCCTCCCTTCCTACGCGCCTGATGTTGGCCCTGAAAGGGCCGATATAGCCGTTTCGAGCTGCTTACTCTGTCCATCAACGGCACCGAAGAAAACATCATGGCATGGCATTTACCAGTGGCTCTGAAATCCACGAGAATTTTCAACAAGATAGTTTTGAAATAAAAACAGCGTTAAAAAACTTGAATTTTAAGTAATATAACTGCTGCTTTTCGTTTAACAAATACAAGAAACAAAGTAGAGAGTAAAAGAAATAAAAATCCCTTGTTTACGGGTTATCACTTTAATTAACAGGAACCCAATGCAAAATATAGGTAAGGTCCCTTTTCTCAAACCGCATCAAATATTGTTCGTTAGCTGAATATGAGAAAGTCTCTTTTTACAAGTTGTCATCAATGTTCTTGTCGGGATGTGAAAAGTTTCCGGCCTAACCGGGGCTCGAACCCTGGGACATTTCGCACATTCCGTCGTATCATTCTGACTGACTGGAAGTTCTGTCATCTCGTCATTCTGTTAAAGAGAGGGTTGCGCACGCATGTGCAATGAGACGGGGTGAACGTATGTTCTGACAGTTCTTAGTCAACTGAACTGCCTTCATTCCATTCTCTCCTCAATCCTTCGTCAGTGGCTGAACACCGGCCAGGATTCGAGCCCCGGGCATGTTGAATACTTTTAACTTCGCTCGTTGTCAGTGCTTTCATTCAAAATTACGTTTCAAATAAAAATTATACAAAAAATATCGGAAATGGTATATTATTTTATTTATTGTTTTATTGTAAATCATGGTTTGTATAACTGGATATGTTTGATTAAAATAATATCACACACATACACATTGTACACATATCTATCTACCTACTAACTAGATAAAAACTCGTCAGAACTATAAAATGAGCGTTTGAAGATTTTTTTAAATTCATATTTACAATCGTGCATTTCTAGGGATTTCATGTCTTGCGGCAACTTGTACAATCTTCTCCCGAACTGCTCATGATGTGGTAGAGAGTAGAGGCACCCCTCGAATTACTAATTGCATTGTCATATTATTATTATAAAGTATATGATAAAAAGATTTTAAAGGAATGAGTACAACAAATGTATTTTGTATTACTTTCAAAATAACAGTTCCCAATATACTAAGTCTTGGGTATTGAATGATAAATGTAAACGAGTGAAGCTTCACTACCATGTTATTGTTATTGTTATCTTATGGAGGTAACAAACAATTTTTTTTATCGAAATTCAAAATGTGAATATTGTAGTTGACTTTCTGCTCGCCAGATGTCGCGGCTAGGTTTGCGACTAGTACCGCCGCGTGGTGGCAGGTCTTGGAACTAACCACCACCAGCTGGTACCAGGAACACTCACCAGAGTTCTCGTAGTGCTGCGTGGACAGTTGAGGAAAGTTTACAGTAACCTGTTGTACCGACACAGATCTCTGCTGAATTCGTACTTTTTGAATCTGAAAAACTTTATGATTTCCTACTAATTAATTAGTAATTAATGAATACTTGCGACGCTAACCTCCACAGGCCCACAGATACTTCAATCTCATTGGTAGGATTTTTCACAAAGGTGAATTGTAATATTTTATTTTATATATTTGAATAAAATTTTAGAACTGGAAATGATTTCCTCCCCTAAAACCCGAATTCAGTTTCGACGCTCATCCTACCAGGTAATTAATTACGTTCTATTGATTTGGTAAAATCAGAGGCAAGCGCAGACCTTTGTGAGTAAAATGAAAACAATGTAAGAATAATGTACGGGTTTGGGTTTCAATTTAAAACGTAGATAAAAACGTCTACTCTCTAACCATTTCGGTTCCGGAACCGGTTCCAAAATTATACGGGTTCTTTTCGGTCTCCTGTTCCGGTTCCGGTTCGGGTCCCTGAATACAAATACAAATATCGGTGTACCTATACGTTCAACTTAGTAACAATAACAATATAACATATTACATATTATTTCTTCAGGTTTCTGCACCAAACAAAACTTACACACTGGGACTCGAGTTCGATTCCCGCGGTCGTTCTTCTTGACTGAGGATTTCTCGTAGTTTATCTCAGTCGAGACTCGAGAGGCAAATAAATGAAATATTCCCTATACAACTAGGCCACGACCTCGTCCTTCCCATCGACCATCGTCAATCCTTACATTCTTCATCTTCATCTCCTTATCATCATATCATAATATATCATTCATCCGTCGCCAGTATGGCACCTTGAATCTTGATACATTAAACACCACCAAAAAATAATTTATGAAAATTGAATTAAAATGTAAAAATACAACTACTTTATATTACAAAATTTGAACTTTTTTGTGGAACGATTTTCAATAAATATCTAATACATTTTCTTGCCTTAAACATGATTTTTAATGCCATTTGCACTTAAATAAAATTGTACATTGTTTTATAAGTTTGAAAATAATACGTTCGCTGTTTTTTTAATTGTTTGTACCTACCCTCATTACTAAAATGGATTTGTTTTCATCCACTATAAAATTTGAAACTAACAAACCTCCCTCCTTCGCTCCAACCAAGGGGCAAAAAGTCTGCTGAAAGTAAAAGAGTACTTCCTCCAAACCATAATTTTCCATATTGTGGGCGTCTCTTCGAATAAAGACAATAATTTGTTGAGACGACAGAGGGAAGATCATTAATGCGTTGCTCTTTTTAAAGAGTCGACCACATTCTTGACAAACAGCATCTCGTAAATGAAACGAAACGAGCGGACTTATGCTCAGGCTGGTGCGTGCCCTGTGTTGAAATTTGAGCTCTATTATTTACCGCATGCCATTTGTTCAAAAATTTTAATAAAATAGCAACTATTTATTTTCAGAATTTCATATTGCTTAAAATGATATTACACAACACACAGATTGCCTAAACTATAAGTTTAAATTTTAAATTTTTCCCGGATGAATAGGGACCCTTCCCCCAGACCCAATTGTTGTCGTGCGCAAACGTGGTTTCACCTAAAAAAAAGCGATATTTGGGCAAGAATATATCTATAAAACACCGCTATTGGTCTACATAGTTCTTTAGACACCCGGACCCTAACCTAATATCGCCATATTTCAGTAGCACCGTGTTACTGTAGCACAACTTTTGTTTTCAAAGGTTAACCATAAGAATTAACATTGTCGCCATGGCAACTAGCCGATCGTGCTACAGTAACACGGTGCTACTGAAATATTGGCGATATTAGACCTGACATAATATCTCTTCAACGACACGACATCTGCTTGATGTCTTCACATTGCGATGTAGCGTGAAGAATCAGGATCTCCTCACATCGTTCAACCCTTGAGTATGTTCAACTCTCAGACGCAGATCTCTCGGGCTGAAAACTGCGCTGATAATGGCGATCTCCCTGCTTGATTGAGACCTGCCTGCAGTGCGCATGCGTGCTAATTATTCCTCCTGCTAAAGTAAAAATCACCTAATCGTGATACCCAGGTATATTCGCAAATATCGGAGTCTCTACCCATCCCGACCCTTCCCGACCACGGGCTATTCAAGCGCTCTTTTGCCAAGAATGAGCTGTTAACCCGTCCATTCATGCGCTTCATTAGACAATAAGGATTCTTAAGATGTTGAGGGAATTGCGATTTTGATAATTTTGACGTCAAAAATGAAAATCGATGAATGTCATTTTTTATTTCTCAAAATCGGTTCATATTTGGCCGAAACTGATCGCACGCATAAAATATGAGATACAAATTATTTCGGCCAAATATGAACCGATTTTGAAAAATAAAAAATTACTTTCTTCGATTTTCAATTTGACATTCATTTTTGCCGTCAAAAGTATCAAAATCGCAATTCCCTAAACATCTTAAGAATCCTTATTGTCTAATGAAGCGCATGAATGGACGGATTGACTCATTCTTAGCATTCGAGCGCTTGAATAGAAGCCCATGGTCGGGACTCAGATATTTGCGAATATACCTGGGTATCACGATTAGGTGATTTTTACTTTAGTGCTACCTGTGCCGTCATAGCCGCCTGAGGTACATCGCGAATATTCTTTGCTGATTCATAAGATGCATTGTTTACACACACAAATTAAGAAACTTACTTACTTTTACTTGATCATTTTAGTATTCATTTGCTTTGGAATTGCACTCGGGAGGTCCGGGTTCTATTCTTACGGCCGTCCTTCCCGAGGGTGTTCACTATTATCCACGCCACAGTAGAGTAGCAAATCCCGGGAAGGTTCCCTACTAATAGGCCACGACCGCCTCCTTCCCATCGTCGATCCATTCTTCATCATCATAATCAAAAAATTATGTTTTCTAATAATACCAAAACAAAATAAATGTTTAACTTTCATCTGTGGCTTCTTCTCTGTAATGCCATTAGGGAAACAATGCTTCATTTCAATCACTGGTTCAGATTTCTTATGATGGGCTAACCCACAGAACGGGCGGTTTCGTTACGTCACAACCGTGTCCGTGGAATGGCGTGCAGCGAACCCTTTGGGACGACGATTTGTATATGAAACATACATCTCGCCTGGATTGGCAGTTTTTCCTGTCATTTTATCCAGACATTTTCATGGATATTAAATGAAGTAGTGTCAGATGTGGCATTCTAATTTCCCGGCATTCCCAACCGCGAACAATATCCCGTGTTAATAGTTAATGATCGGACTCGGGATGGGAACCCGGGACCCCGGCAATTATCAGCTCTAGCGCGGAATGTGTGTGGCGTTGTAATGAATATATCAAATAGCTGCGGCGCGTTAGAGATCCCATATGGCATATGGTGAGCGGGAAGCGTTGCTGCGGCATGTATACACTGAGTAGGTACTTGTCGTTAAATATTTTATACGAGCATGAAAATTGTGTGCACACATAAACGTCATAATCGCAAAGTAATGGCCTGCTCATGTGTGGATATTTTTATTACTCTGCAAGGTATATTTTTATATATAGGGATGTGTTTTGTGGGGTGAACGTCATGGGGTTGCTTTTTAAAAAGGTCGATTTTCATATTTGCAACGTAATACACCTACCTAGTTATTCTGTAAACACTAAATAGCGGAACCACAGAACATGGGTGCAGAAACAATCTCATTTTAATAGTAGTACACAATATTTTTGGAGTTGAATTGACTCACTTAAAATACATTTCAATTATTACAGATCTGATAAAATCGAGATCATATTTTGTTCTCTGTTGTCTATATACCAAATAAAATATAATGTCGACATAAATATCGAAGAGATCGCGAAAAAACAATATTTTTACTAACCTTAGTGTCTAAAATTGATTACAGTTGCCAGTTGGTATATTTCCCTAACAACACATATCGATTACTTATTACCTACCAGTGCATTCTGTGTTTTAGGGACGAATAGACAAACCAAATAATTATGAAAATAAAATAAATCGATCTAAGATAATTTCTTGTCAAAACATTCACGCACATATGTAGATGTGCCTCACTGTCTCACTACCCCATTTTTTACTTTAAATAAAGAAAACACGTTGCTTTTTATGTGAACGTTTGCACACAGTGTGCATTTGAATTAGCAGAAAAATTGGTTAGAATAAATACTTTAAGTTGTTCAGTGTTACCTTGATACTCTTGTGGTACTTTCTCTGCTTGTTTTCATTTTTTTTTACTGTATAGATCACACCGTTCAACCATCGATCTGAAATTTTGCACACTCACTAATGTAATAAGAGCGGTCTCGCGTATAGGTATTAAATGTATGAGATCATGTAATTGGTTGATGAAAATTAAAAATTGTACCGTTTGACCTATCAACTTCAAATGCTGCATGCTCACTGGGACCTACATTTTAGGAGATTTTTATTATCTTCAGACAAATCGGCAAAGAACGCAAAAGTTATTTCGATTTTATTAACATTTTATGTTTGTTTCGAAATATTTGGCAAATTTCAACAAACAAATTTCAAAGAAATTATCCCTTCTTCTTTGAAACATTTTGTCTTCCCAGCATTTCCAAGGCCAGTAGATCAGCAACTTTCACACATTATATTATGTCGTATGCATTACGAAGGCTCGCACACAGAGTATTTTCCTACTTCTGATCAACATTGTATCTAATGTCCCCCCCTCTAGGTCCCGATGGGGGGGGGGGGGGGGAGCAAAAACGCTGTTAACTTTTTCTCTCTCCTCTTTGAATAATTGACGCAGATCATGGCGGCAGTTTCCTACCTGCGACCCGACTAATGACCGGCCACGCTGTTTGCGAGAATAACGCCGGCAGCGAGATTAAGGGATTCAAAATGTCGTCCGCCGTTTGATGTTCGCTTAGTGCTTTTTCCTTTGAAAAATAAAAACATTGTGTCATGAAACAATGAGTGTAATCTCGAAGTTCTAAACAGGTATTATGAAATCACCTTTGCGACTCTGGATGTGGAATTACACTTTGTCCCGTGCGATTTCACGCTTTTTCAAACATTGCCAAATTGATCAGATTCAGTTGGTCGCTGCCACGCAAGGTGTTTATAATACAAACCACTATAAGTACCTTGGCTCGCCATGGTCCAATTGTACATTTGAGAAGGCGAATAGAGTCTATATCAAAAGTATTTACGCGTTTGGACAGCTCTGAATTTGTCAAAAGTCCATAGCATCATGCTGAATATTTTGCTTTCTACATCTGAAAGACACATATCTCAAGAAAGAAATGGAACCCATTCCCTTTGTTTCGTGACACAGGTATTTATTAACATAATGGAAGTTTTTCTAACTGTTTCATGGGACAAATGGAGAATGATGATCTGTGGAGGTGCCGTGCAGGTACAGGTGGAGGTGCCGTGCAGGTGGAGGTGCCGTGCTGGTGGAGGTGCCGTGCAGGTGGAGGTGCCGTGCAGGTTGAGGTGCCGTGCAGGTGGAGGTGCCGTGCAGGTGGAGGTGCCGTGAAGGTACAGGTTGAGGTGCCGTGCAGGTTGAGGTGCCGTGCAGGTGGAGGTGCCGTGCAGGTGGAGGTGCCGTGCTGGTGGAGGTGCCGTGCATGTGGAGGTGCCGTACAGGTGGAGGTGCCGTGCAGGTGGAGGCGCCGTGCATGTGGAGGTGCCGTGCAGGTGGAGGTGCCGTGCAGGTGGAGGTGCCACATCACCACGAACGCCAGTCTCTTGACCGACTAGTTCAGTTTTGGGAAGAAGCAAAGGTTACAACAAAATAAAACTGAAAGTTTATGCGTACGAAAAGTCTTTTAATATTTTTTTATAGATGCTCTTTTTTAAACGAATGTGTCTACTGTCAAAATATAAAACTGACGCGTATCGAGCCAATCATTTCGCTCGCATTGGTTAGCTTCCAGTCTGCCACTGCCAATCATGTCTTCAGAAGAACACGATAAATATTCCTGAATCCTGAATATCTTCTGCATTGTTGTGATCGGGCCGGTCCAGAGACAGATCGAGGCGTCGACATTTCCATATTTGACGAACGTCGCGACGCCCTCTGGGTCCAAGCGACGCCGACGTCGGTACACTCGCCTTCAAGATCACATCAACTGCTGGAGGAATAGCCTGGTCAAGGAGTCATTGCGTAACTGGCATCTAGAGAGAGGGGGGGGGGGATGTAGACAAACCGTTCGAGGCGAGAGATTGACTAATTACTAACTTTCTTTCTCATAGAAAAGTTTTGTGCGATCTCCATAATCTGAACATAGAGAAACTGCAACACTTAATTAATTATCTTTCTTTATTTAATTTCCTCCATTATTTGATAAAATGTCTGTATTTATTTTTAATATATTTCGTTCACAACTGTATATTTAAAATTAAACTATTGAAAAATTTCCCCAGTGAAGTAAACAAGATTGAGGTACCTAGCAACCAGGGTCCCTATTCAGTATTCCAGAACTTTTCAATTCCCAATTCTGATGGAATTCGATTCTATGCAATGTTACTCCTTATGGCTGGCCTAATTCCATCAGGAATGGAATTGGGAAAACGTTCTAGAATGGGCATCCAGGGTGATACAACTACCCTATGTAAGTGCGTTCAGTTGCAAAGACAGTTGCATTCTACTTTCAAAGCTTATAGCGGACTGATGAAAGCCTGTTGGCTCAAAGTGCACATCTGATGATTACAATCGAACTGCGGACCAGTTCAACGTCAGAGTCTGGGAAACAAAGATAGTGATGTAGGTGATTCATTTTCAGTGATTATTTTTCATTTATTTAGTAGACGAGTTGTAACACAAGTCATTTCTATCATTCGGTGTTTCTTTCAACGTTCCTATGATGTACTTACTTAGATCATTCTCGGTGAAGCAGAGCTTTTCCTAAGTACAACTTAGTCCTAGACTATGGTGAAATATTTTTAGAATGTGATCAGAATATGATGTGCTTCGAGTGTCTTGTTTTTAGACGTACCTATAGGTACTTTCATCAGTGGACTTAGAATAAGTCTTGTATCTCTAGCTTTTTTTACTAGTGTATAACCAAAGATAACTACCAGATAAATGTTTTGTTTGGGTTTGCAGGCGCCTTAAAGCTAGCTGTGATGAAATCAATAGAGAATTATGTGCTTTATATCCATAACTTTGGGTTCCATGTAGGGCCAGATAGATGCCAGGTACCCATGCCAGGTACCAGGTAGACGGTACTCTTGCTGTTTGTTGTACATACAGACTATATGTGTACTGAGCCATGTAGGTGAGTGTACTCCTGCTGTTGTACAGACTATATGTGTACTGAGCCATGTAGATGAGTGTACTCCTACTGTTGTACAGACTGTGTGTGTACTGAGCCATGTAGCTGAGTGTACTCCTGCTGTTGTACAGACTGTATGTGTACTGAGCCATGTAGGTGAGTGTACTCCTGCTGTTGTACAGACTGTATGTGTACTGAGCCATGTAAGTGAGTGTACTCCTGCTGTTGTACAGACTATGTGTGTACTGAGCAATGTAGGTGAGTGTACTTCTGCTGTTGCACAGACTATGTGTGTACTGAGCCATGTAGGTGAGTGTACTCCTACTGTTGAACCGACTATGTGTGTACTGAGCCATGAAGGTGAGTGTACTCCTACTGTTGCACAGACTATGTGTACTGAGCCATGTAGGTGAGTGTACTCCTGCTGTTGTACAGACTACGACATCAGAAGCAGCGGACTGATGTTTGTATCAGGCGGCCATGACAGAGCTTACCTCACTGGCTTCAGAATCAGTCGAGGCATGTCAAAGATGTGTAGAAATTGTAGCTCGCAATGTTTGAAGAACTAATGAACCCCCGCATCCCCTTGCCCCGCTCACCCCGGATAAATCCCCCCCCCCCCACCCCCCTCCATCCTCGCATCCCTTTGGGACATTTTCCTAGTTCACTTTCTGTCTGGCCTGAATTATAACAAATCGAATTACGGGATGAAAATCGAAGCTGCAGGTTTTTTGTTCCCCACATACGTTTGTGCTTGTACAAACGTCCGATGTGTATTTATACACTTAGTCAAGCCGTACGAACTGCGATAAAATGCCAGGAAATTAGCTAGAGTCAAGATTAAAAAAAATGTCACGGAATCCAAAAAAAGAATTTAGCTCTGGCTGAAAAATATTCCGACAAACCGTAGAAGTGCTTTCATTTTGAACCTAATTTCTTTATTAGTAAAAATTACTAAGAATAAAAATATATTGTGTTATTTCACAGTGTATTGACTGACGACTTTTGTGAACGTCATAAAACACTGTTATTTAACTGAATTAATAAAGACGCGCCGAAAGCAAATAAGACATTGTTTTACATCTCCAGCTGTGTTTAACAACACTGAAAGATGACGAATAAACACTTTTAAACAAACACTAATCATGTGAGGTTAGAAAAGTAAGAGAAATTGATAGTATTCGATATAATGTTTTCTAGGTAATTTGAGTAAATTTATAGATACCTAGCATAGATTTTTTGAAAGTGAGATTATAATTATGTTGTGGACCGAAAAAATATCAGTTTTTTGTAAAATTGGCACATTTGAGCTTTTGGATGTTTCAGTCGAGGCCGAGATGGTAGCTGAAGGTGAAGTCAGATTTGTAGTTTAAAAATCATTTTTAAACCATACTTGTTAGCTTAAAACGTGTAAAATATTAAACTTTCCTTTAAAATAATCCCTTGTATACCAATAATTAAGATTTCGAATCAATTTCAATACAATTGTAATCAAAATTGAGTATCAGGACATGTAAAAATCGACAACCAATAAAATATTCTTCTTCTTCTGTTAGTTGTTTTTCATCCAGATTCGTCTTGAGACAAACATTTTCAAGAACGTCTCCAACTACCCCGCCTCGTCGTAAAGATAATTAAACATTTCTCCCTTCTCTTCTTTCTCCTTCTTTTCTCTTAGTTAACCTGTCCATGGTGCTGCGCGAACATAATTGATAACTCCGAGTCCCGGAGAATTAATTACAAGAGCAGAGGCGAAGTTATTTCTCGAGGATATTAAGTTCTTGGGTCGTGATAGGTGCACAAGTTTCACCCCTCTCATTCACTCGTCCTGACTCCTGATAGACTGCTTTGTTTTCAAGACGAGTTCAAACTGTCAGCAGAGTTGGCCCGATGAATAGAGAAGATCGAAGTGAAATTGGCAATCGTGGAGATTAAGTTTACAGTTTCTTCTAATACGTTAAATTGTATAAATCACTCTCCACTAATTAATTATATTATCCTTTTCATCCTCTTTGATGATGAAACTGAAATTTCAATTAGAAAACTAGGAACCTTATAAAAGATAGCATTTGAGCAATCTTGGAGGGAGAAGATATGAGAAAAGTAGATATTGTTGTCAAAAAATACTTTCAAACTTGACCAAATCAGCTATTTTACCTTATACTTCTATAACATCAGATTGGGATAAAAAATAAAATGTAAAACTGTAATTTATTACAAGAGCTACGTCATCTCTAAGCAATTTTGACATTTATTAAGTTAATAAAAAAAATGTTAATCAAATAAAATATATATTTTTTTGATTTGGTGTTTTAATTTTTTTACAGAAGAAGAAACTTTTTCTTATAACACTTATGACGTCAAAAGTGTCATAGAGTTTTTATTTTATAAATCTGGCACAAAAAGAAAGAGTCCCATTATGATTTTACACTCATAATCTAGGTACTATTAGAGAATATTATTCTGCAGGTAATATTTGTTCAAGAAGAAGAGAGGTTTAACGATAATTGATAAAATCATGAAACTGTTGGAGTTGAATCGGTGTTTGAAATGTCTAAACTTGGTGGGATGGATCGGGTGATCGTCACCTGGGGGGCGATCTCACTGCGTCTTGTGCAGAATGAGGTAACTCCATTAGAATCTAATCCAATAATCGCGCGCTAACTCGCTCTTTAACTCGACGCTGAGCACGTCACGTCACACACTAGTGCGCACGCGCCAGGGTTATTGGTGTTAAGCGGTGTGAAGTTGCCATCAGTGTGTTTGTGTTGACACAAGTTGACATGTCAGATGGACGCAAAGTAGAAGATATTTCCCAGTCCCATTTACATGGGTTGTTGATTTTATACATTAATTAAATCAAATCAGTTTCCTTGATTTCAATATCTGACTTTATTGAAATTCCACAAAAGCTCAACTTTATATTATTTTAGGTTTTTTAAAATAAAGTTTTGAACTTATTTTCTCCGTCCTTGTCGTAAATTTGTATACCATATTATAGGTTTATTTCACATGACATCACACTCACAATCTCTGTGCCAAATGATTTCTGGCTAAAAACAATAGACAAATCACTCTTCACAAATGAGTATTTAACTAGGATAAAGATATTTAACTAGGATATTTAACTAGGACTAGAATATTTAACTATGGATAAGTATTGCACATTGTTATCATCTCTTTCAATCTTAATGTTGCTTCTGTCAGATTTGTTTATCCCCCAATAGGATTCAATAGGTTGCTATGACAACAATAATATTGAAACAAAGACTTTGTTCGCGATTGGCCGTGGTGTTTGTCGGTCAGCCGCGAGCTACGTTCATGTCATTCAAACTCGATTCTTCCGAACTATTGCGATAATTCCTGATGGTCGCTTGGAACACTACATGTCGCAATTACAGTGAACGTCTCAATCTTCTTTCATTGCAATCCAACTCTAGGCTGTTCTATGATAGGATAATGTTCTTTAGTCAGAATCCCCCATCTCACAAGCAATCTGACAACCCCCTTTTAAAAATATTTTTGCGTCCCAAAATCACTTTTAAATCTTTAAATTAAAAAAAAAACGCCCTGCATGGTAACATCTAAATTGTTTTAATGTCAAAAAACGCCCTGCGATGGGGGGGGGGGGGGGGACTTAGCCCCCATACTCCATATATCAGTATGGAGGATATTCCCCAACGATGAAAACAGTACCTACGCGCCTGTCTTCAGTATAGGAATCCTGCTCGTGACGTCACAGTGGTAGAAAAATGGAGGATGCTCTGGTAGGGGAAATGTGTCAAAGCTCTAAATAATAGCAATAAATCATATTTATCAGATGAATATTTAACTTGAACATGTGTAAAGATAAATATTGCGTATTATTATTAGCTTGTACTTACTTAAATATCTTTCTTTCACAAGTAATCACTCAAAATATGAAATTTGGATTGCCGCTGTCAGATTTGTTTTTCCCTATACTTTTGTATAGGTTACTATGGCAACCTTTTCTCACGCAGGATGCCTATAGCTAAATGATCAGACTGGTATCAACTGATAGTGACCTGGGGCCAAGACTTGAGACTGACGCTTTCAGGACGCAAAAGCTCTCGGACGTCAATAAGCACCGTTCACTGTAAGAATGACGACCTTGAAATCTACTGTCAACCGTTTAGCTTAATTTCAACCGTTTAGGTTTTAATGATTGTATAATATCTGTACCTAATAATAATTATAATGTTAACACATTGTTTCCAACAGATTGCTGGATGACAATAAAATAAGTGGCTTGACTTTATGTTTCAATGTCGATTAGTGAATGGTACTTATTGACGTCCGAGAGTGTTTGCGTCCTGAAAGCATAAGTTTCAAGACTTGGCCTCCTGATTAACTGATGCGTGACCTGGTATCAACTGATGTCCTGTGTGATGAGAAGGTCTGAGCAGGCAGCTTGTGTTTGTAAAACCATCACTCGCGTCAGAAGCGAAACAAAACACCCTCGCAACTTCATATTTACATTTTGTTCCCTGAACTTTTTCAACTTAGCGAAATTGAAAATTCAGTCATCAATCAACATCAAAGTTGTGTTTCATCGTGGAAATTCAGACAGGTTCTTTAAAAATGTTCTGTCTAATTTCTCGCTACTCGCTCATTTGTTATTCGTCCTGGGCACTCCCAGGGGCAGAATACGAGTGCTCTCTTCAAATATTTAATACGTTTATCAATTTCGTTAATTGTTCGTATGGAATGAAAAAGTTTCAAAATGCAAAGAGCATTTCATGCAACTCATCTCCAGCTATGTATGCTGGAAAACATACGAAAACGCTCTGTGTACCTAACGCGTTGATAAGCGAGATTTCCTTCGTGTTGTATGAGATTTTATATGGGTTTGCAAGTCTCTGCCCTAGTAAAACGAAAAGATCACCAAAGCATCACCATAACGTCGCAATAAGATAACTAACATCACCAAACGATCGCCAAAGGTAAACCTAGCATTACCAAAATTTTAGAGCAAAAGAATATACATTACCAAAACATCACCGATTTACACCAAAAGATAACCAACAAACCAAAGCATTACCAAAGCATTTCCAAATGTAAACCACTAATCCCGTCTTATAAACCAAAAGATCGTCAAACGATTACCATGGTTTGCAAGAGAAGGGTAAACCAAAGCATCACCATGGTAATGCTTTGGTAATCTCTCCTTGTAAACCAAAAGATCGTCAAACGATCACCATGGTTTGCAAGAGAAGGGTAAACCAAAGCATCACCATGGTAATGCTTTGGTGATGCTTTATAATGTAATTTTCTCCTTTAGTTATCCAGTGTGCTCCATGTGTCCATTAAGCAAAGTACTGTAATTCAAATTTAGGGTAAGGATAGGCGATTCTATTTTCATAAATATTGATTTTTGCATTGATTTTCTGCATTTCGATTAATCTGTGAATCGATTCTCCCAGACTGATTTTCACGATTATGCCATTGAGTGGAATGTTTTCTTACATTTGATAAAATAATACGCGCTAGAATTGATTCGACTTTTGGCTATCGATTTTTTCGACTATCTGCATTCTGATTAATCACTGAATTAAAAAAATAATAATAATAATCGCCAAATGTGGGTTTGAATTACATGTTGGTAAAATCTTAATGATTTGCAGTTGATAACAGTTAATCCAATCTATTCTTTTACTGTAGGTAAAACCAATCACTGTTCACTTCCATTTCACAAACATGATTGGGGCTTATTGACTTATAAATATGCAAGTCTGTTTAATTGTCAATATAATATCATTGTAAAGTTAATAAACTACAAATATATAGGTACATAAATAAATAGGTATTATGTAAGTAATTATCAGAGCTGGGCGATTCAGTCCAAGAATCGATTGAGTGATTAACAATTACAAGAAACAGTTCTGATCTCCTGGGCAGTGCTAAACACAAGATTCAATTCGAGTAGAGAGGCGTCTATGAGATACCATCGTTGGGTTAGAAGGTATAGAAGTTTCAGCGCACGAAAACACATCTGCCTCCATGGCTCAGAGCTAGCGCTGCGAGATGTCACGTCGAGGGTCCCGGCTACATTCTTCGTCGCAGTCGAATAATTTAATTTCGCATGTTTGTTACAGCTGACCAGTTATCTGCAAATATCTGGTTTAAATGTGCATACGAGTGTTAATTAAAGTGTAATAATGAATTAAAGTTTTGAATTTTGTTTGTAATTATTCGTTACTCTTTGGTGACGTTTTGGTAATGCTTTCGCGATGCTTTGGTAATGCTTTCGCGATGCTTTGGTAATGCTTTGGTGATGCTTTGGTGATGCTTTCGTGATGCTTTGGTAATGCTTTGACGATGCTTTAGTAATGCTTTCGTGATGCTTTGGTAATGCTTCGGTTTTTGTAGGTTTTCATGGTGATGCTTTGGTGATGCTTTGGTAATGCTTTCGTTTAATTTGGTAATGTTTTGGTAATGCTTTGGTAATGCTTTGGTGACGTTTTGTTATCCATGCATGGCAAATTGGTTTGCTTTTGGTTTACAAAAGCATCGCTAAAGCATCATTTTGTGAAACAAATGAACCTAAATGGTGATGCTCTGGTTTGCTTTTGGTTTACGTTTTTGGTTTGCTTTTGGTTTACTTTTGGCGATGTTATTTTTCTACTAGGGTGCTCTACAGGCCTTGGAACTGAAGAATCAAGATGGCACTGATTTAATACTTGCCATTATTTTCATAAATTTGAAAAACTTTTTTAAACAAAATGTTTTTTAAACAAAATGTCCTAAAGTGACAATAACTTTTGAAGATAACGACAGATTAGTCTGAAAATTGGCAAAAATAACTAAAATGTTGGTCTTAAGCAAAGTTTTAAGTTGATCGGTCAAACCGTTCTAGTTGAACTTTTAAAAATCACAAGATATGGGGTTTTAAATTTAAACCAATTGGGAGGATTTGGCTTAAACTTTGTAAGATTGGGGACAATGTTGGTTGCATGCAATGACTTTGCTAAATTTCAAATTGATCGGACCAACCAATCGAAAGATATATATTTTTTAAATTTTAACCAATCACACGATCCCGTTTAAAAACGTTCCCAGAGACCTCTTAAATTACTTTAGAATGTGGCAACATTTCAGATCGATTGGTTGTGCGGTTTGACCTGGACAGTACAGGCAAAAAAAACACACAGAGAAAGTGCTTTAAGAGTACCGTGGTGACGCTCGCTTAACAACACACTGTACCTAGAGAGGTTTGCACACTCCGTAGATATTCTTCTCGTCGCTCTCGTCAAGCCAGTCGCCGCGCTCGCTTCGCACTTGAGCGACGTCGCAGGGACTTTGTGACGCCGCGACGCCTGCGTCTTGGCTCTGACGTCACAGCAAGGGCCCGGACCTCCTGGGACTTGTTGCCCTGGGCCCGGTCAATTATGTTGATCTAGTTACATTATAGCCATGGACTGGAACCCTTAATAGGGGTCCATAACGGTTCCATAAGGGTTCTTTAAATAATTAATTCTATTGAATTTTTACTTTATTGCCTTTCAAATATGAAATTATTTATTATCATTTACAGTTTTTCAAATAAATGATCACCGAGTAAAATTCATATTATACATTTCCGAGCAATAAATTCCCAAATGTCGATTTAAAAAAAAATATTTGTATTATTGTCTGAATTTTATGGAAATAGTCAAATCATAAATATTTTGACAAAATACAATTAAAATAGAATACAATACAAAGTAGTCCAATCAAAAATAGTTGCCACCCAATCAAGCATTTTAACTAGTTTTGAAAAAACTAAGTAAATATAATTTTCTTGTAATTATTAACTTTAAAACTGAGAAATCAATGTAATTTATTACGCATTAAAATTTGTCTGTTAACTACATCAACGCTACAGGAGTATTAATATTTATCTCTATTAAACCAAAATACTCCTTTTATAGAAAAATGTAATTAAATTCACTTCAAAATTGTTTTACAAAAAGTTACACAGCTGGAACGATCGTGCTTAATTGCTCCAAAAAAATACCAATCACAGTAATACTTCTGTCATTTGTTCCTTACTCCGCTTAAAATGCTGCCTGAAAATCATTAGAAATGAAGGTCCATTGACAAAAATATGATCTTGAAAACTTGAGCAATTATTTTAGATTTTAACTGTGTTCTTGTCCACCTTCTGTATGCAAACACAGCGATATTTAAGCCGGTGAAATGCAAAGAGAAACCTCCTGTAAACTTGACAGAGCCACCGTCAACATTGCATCTCAATTCAAACACACGGGCGAGTTTCCTTGACACATCTCCATCCACCAGCGCGTCGAATTCATTCTCACAACTCACAATAATACAGTAGCAATGATTAGGCGTTGAATAATATGCAGAAATAACATATGACCCGGTTTTCAATACCTTGAAATATACTCGTGTTTCCATGTTTCAAGTAATTCATGTCATTTCGACAAGTAAAGATATACTTAGGTCTGGTTTTTCGATGCTCTGCTATATAGTCCAGGAATAATAGGGTTTGACCCGAAACAAATTGATACATTTGGGTTTTTGGTGTCTTTCTCTTCAGAAAAATGCCCTCTATAACACATCAAAAGTCCCCAAAAATCCGCGCAACGGAAGTACTTTTTATTCACTTTTTAAGTTAATTTCCCATGTTAATTTCATCTTCCAAACAAAAAATTTCATGTAACTCCGATTTTGACGAAACTTGGCAGAATTGTTCAACATCCTAAATGAACACAAATAGCTCATTAGCGTGTTTCTCTAAATCTTATCGTTTGGGAAATATGGGTCTTGCAAAACGTCAAATTACACTCAAAGTGACTAAAATATGACTTTTCAATGGGCCATATTTCCCAAACGATAAGATTTAGAGAAACACGCTGAAGAGCTATTTGTGTTCATTTAGAATGGTGAACAATTCTGCCAAGTTTCGTCGAAATCGGAGTTACATGAAAACAATTTTTTTTTAGAAGACGGAATTAACATATGAAATTAACTTAAAAAGTGAATGAAAAGTACTTCCGGTGCGCGGATTTTGGATATGTTGTAGAGGGCATTTTTCTGAAGAGAATGACACCAAAAAACTAAATGTATCAATTTGTTTTGGGTTTGGTCAATATTTGCAGTATAATGACTGGACTAATAACCAGTCGTCATTCAAGGAATTCCATTGGTTGCTAACATGGTAATTGGTA
Source organism: Leuctra nigra (assembly GCA_934045905.1). Lineage (NCBI taxonomy): Eukaryota > Metazoa > Arthropoda > Insecta > Plecoptera > Leuctridae > Leuctra > Leuctra nigra. The sequence goes on along the minus strand of OW203764.1, from coordinate 31,276,691 downwards.
ATTTAGTTCTAATCAACTTTTAACATTTATATTAGGCGCTTTACTGCAGGGGGTAGGTTTTTCAGTTTCACTAAACCTCTCTGTTTAATATTTCAACATATCATTTGCAAATTGTTCCTATTGTTATTGTAGCTAATGTATACATTTTTGGCACAAAAAATTTTCTATTGATCACTTGCCAAATACTGACAGATGATTTTCAAACCAATATATGTACTGCAGAGGTAGGCAGAAGAGTGGAAGTCCATTTCCTCGATTTTGCTTTGCACCACTTTTGGACTTATCTAGTGGAGCAGTCGCTCCACTCAGCCAAGTCGTACATTGGGCACACTCCCACACAATAATACACCAAATATAAAAGGGCTGACGAGCTAACCAACACTTTTACTGTAAGCAACAACATGGCATTTTCGGCCTACTGTATGTATCTTATAATTGGAAACTCTCATATTGTTGCGAAATGTGTTAATTTCGAGCTATGACCCACCCCACCACATATACCAAATTTGGGAACAATACGTTATGCCGCTTGCGAACTACAGAGCCGTGAAAACCGTGAAATTACACCCCTTCTAAAACCTATCTGCTTCCTCAGATGATGATATCAGGAAACGTTGCTCACCGCCACAGCCTAAACAGTTAACCCAATCTATCCGAAATTTTTACAACATGTGCACTTTTGGCATCTAAGGTGCCTTTTGTTATGAGTTATGACTGCTTTATGCCGCCATTTTGAAACTGGAAGTGATGCCATATCGCGAAAACGGCTGAACCGATTAGAACGATACTTTCGCAATTCTTCATGGAATATCTTAGCACCGATCTCAGCACCGATCTTAGCAATATTTATTAGTAACCAGAACGGAAATAGCGTATTTATTTTAAAGGAAATATTCATAGACAAATAAATAGTTGCCCCAATATGTGCTTCAAGTTGATAATAAGCTAAAAAAAGAAGTGATATCCTAGAAAAAACAACACTCCGTGTAAAAAGACGTGTTGGATTTTTTTATAATCTAAAAATTAAGCACTGAAAAGTAGTAATATCAAAAAATGGGCCAAGTCAAAATTAATTCAAAATTCAAAATTCAAGTTAAAATTTTTTAAAAATACTTGGCGCATATTGTTTTGTACATTATAGGTAGGTGATAGGTAAATTTAAAATCTGGCCTACACGTCTAGATCTAGTGGAGCGGTCGCTCCACCCAGCCAAGTCGTACTATACACTCACAGTCACTCAACATACCGTAAATGCCTAATAAACTGAGGAGCAGACCAAACACTTTTACTGTAATATTATTTACACGGTGCGCGAAGTATTATTTAGATTTTTTATTAGTTTTCACTTGGCCCATTTTTTGATATCACTGATATACTGATCACTGATATTTGATATTTTTAGATTATTTTATTCTATTTCTTAGTTGAAAAGGCTTGGCCGCCTTTTTACACGGAGTGTTTTTTTCTGGGATGTAATCAAGCAAACTAAATCAATTGTATTTTGACTGATTTCAACAAATAAAGTTACATTGAAGTATTCTCTTACACAATGACTCGTGTCACTATTTCAAATATGATGATTGATAAAGTCAGAATTACTGTTTTTTGCGCTCACCTCAACAATGACTGAAATGGACTTCAGCCCTTCTACCTATAAGGTACAGATGTGATATTTTACACAGTAATGACAATCATCTGTCCCAATTATAGTAACAATATTTGGCAAGTATAATTCAAAATTATTTGTGCAAAAAATGTCACAATAATCTATGAAAGGATTGGCGCTTATTGTCTGATTTCGAACACAATTGGCAATGTACAGCAACATCTTTGTGAGTAAACTGTGAACTTTTCACAGCGAAGGTTCTTGAAACGTCGCACCTCTAAGAACCTTGGCTTTCAAGACTCTGGTTGCTCCGGTGCATGGAGCTGGTATAAAACCTCAAGACAACTCTTGGAGAAGTCAGTTGATCCGATCAGAGTGCAGGAACACTACATCCAAACATGACAAGTCAAGTAAGTGGAGTGATTTACCGATTATTTTAGCCGGGAAACATTTACCCTCATATGGGATTGGGATGTCATGTGCAGTGGAAGAAGCATACTATACACCAATTTTAAATTTATCTTGGTGGTTCTGTTTTCTAATAAATTATTGAATGCAGTTTTATATCTAGGTATCTACTTAGTCCCTGTCCAACAGAAAAAAAATCAAACTGCATATGATTTTTGCTAGAAAGCAGCTAGCCACCAAGATCATTTTTAAATTTGTTATAACAGCTTTTTCACCTTCTTTCGGAGGTTACACAGTGCCAAAGGACACTTCTTAAATTCTTTATTGTAAATTATTTAATATCATCACAAATCGTAATGTCACTCGTATCACTCGAAACTATTTACATTTTCATTCATAAATATTACATTTTAATTTCACGTGACATTTTGGCGAGAAAAACTATGTGAAAAACTATGCCATTTATATTTTCCCAACAATGTATTGCCAGTGAAGACATTGTTTCCATGTCAATGCACCAGTTTATGACGTAAATGTCAACAGAACTATTTTAAACCAAAGTTAATTTAAATTCGGAGATTTCTATCAATCTTTCTATAAATACTATTTTTCTCACAAAACAAATAATAGCATCTCGGAGTTCAGGCACATCAACTCCAATAATAACAATTACTGTGCAATCTAATTTAAAGAAAGCTCAAGTGTATTGAGTGCAACGTGCTTACGTGCATAGATTAGATTGTATAAGCGAGCACAAGAGCTCAAAACAATGTCAAATTAACAAATAAATAAATAATAATATGCCTATGTTGCAAACTTTCTTTGTAAAATTCACGCCATTTAGGCTGCGTTTCACCAAGATTCTAAGCCCGGGTTAGAGGCGGTAAACCTGGTTTAGGGGCCTCTAAACCAGGTTTACTACCTCTAACCCGGGTTTGGAATCTTGGTGAAATGCAGCCTTAGCGTGTCGAGATTCTTTTAATTGACCTGAAAAGTCCATTTATTTCAAAAAGCAACTTGTCCGAAAACATTCAACAGAGATAAAGGCGATTTTCTATTGGCATTAGCATGGAAGAGATACGATATCATGTTTTTTTTAAACGATATCATGTGTTTACGTAATTAATTACATTTTGGTTTAGGTAATGTGATTTTTACAAGTTCGAGTATCAGACTGCGTAAACATTCTTGCTCTTCGTGTTTTTTCACCACTAACAGAAAAAAACGCAAAGTGGACAAGTTGCGTTTTGAAATGTAGCTCCTCAATTATACTCTTGTTTCTATTGACAATAGAACCAGTAAGTATAGGTTTGTTGTTGGAGGAACCAAAGGTAATATTCTTATTAACGCAGGGGTCGTTTTTTTACATGTTATGGAACTCATTGTGCTCTACTCTCTCTATTACGTCGGCTATCACTGCTTGTCACAATCCGATAGAGCTATAGTTTCAATCCAAAAGTGTAGCAGTATTCGAGGTATATGTTGTCACTTCCGTTCTTATGAATACGTACAATACTCCACAAGTGAACTTAAAAAAGTTAAAAGAAGTACCTATATCAGTTTATTTTTGCTGTAAACATGGTGCTCTAAGAGTAGGTTTTTTAATTCTCATTGCCCAGTTGCTGAAATCAGAATGTTTCAGGATGTTTGATACCTTCGTTCAACGAAACTCTGCATCTGACGATGTTTGATGTTTGTATTGTTCTTTGTCTCAACAATGACTTCTCTTCCAGACGCTCTTCCTCTGTGCGCTGCTCGCTCTGGCCGCTCTGACTGCAGCGGCGCCCGTTGACGACGTCAACAGCGTCGCGATGGTTGACTCTGACGACGACCTGGAGGCCGCTGGTTCGAGTCCCCTCACCAAGATCCTCAAGATAGCGCCGCTGGCCAGCAAGACGTTCGACCTGGTGAAGAAGCCTCTAGTGGTGTTTAAAGGGCCTCTTAAGATAGTTAAGAAGATCGCCACATTGCCGGCGAAGATTGAATTAAGCATATTGAAGAAGCTGGCTAAAGGAGCGTTTGGTAACCCGTTAAAGCTTGCAGTAGCAAATAAAGGATTTTTCAAGTTTTACAAAAACAAACAGGCAATATTAAGTCTTCTTTTACCCTAAGCTTCAGTCTCGTATCATTAATTACAAAAATTAAATGTACATAATGAAAGTACCTATTTGTTCTTTACAGTTATTTTAAACTATGTAAACTTTGTACATGATTGTATAACTTGAGTGCTATCTTTGGTAAAAATTACTGTTATAACTGCTAATTTGTAAATAAATATTTGTATGAAATAAATTGTTGACAAAGTCTATGCATTTTGAGAAAACATCCCCACATTGATTGATGAATTGTATTTTATGTGACAAATCTATTTTATCTTATATTTATTTCGATCTGAAATTTTGAATACCCAACACACACAATGCCATACCAGCGTTCACCGTACATAGTTTTTAAGCAATTCTTCTGATTGGTTGAAAAGTGAAAATGAACCGTTCTATCAACTGTATGACAGCTAGGCGAACTCGTGGCAGCTCTCACTTGCCGGGCGAGTGAGCATATTATATCATATCATATTATATCATATCATATTATATCACATCACATCATATCATATCATATTAAAGCATATCGCATATCGCATTAAAGCTTCTCGTCCTGACTTCAACGGAAGATTTCCAAATAACCTTGGTTCTTAAAAGTCTCAAGTCAATTCTAAGTTGATCAGCTCCATGAGTATTTTGCTATCTTCATAATTATATTTCATTACAAATTTAAAACATTTCACTGTGTCATGAGACATGGATTTGCACAGGAATAAACGTAGAACCTAAATGTATTAATGCAAATGAAAAAACTTATGGAAATACTCGTATTTCGTTGACCAGCTAAAGTCGATGTATTATTTTCCGGTAGGCAGTGTGGATTATGAACAAATAAAAGCTCGGGCAAAAATGATTTTTCAGATTATGGCAATGTACAAAAATAAAAATTAACAAATTTGTATTATGTTGGTATCAATCATGTCCATTGCCGTTTTGTTGAATGAAAGGAGAGAATAGACGTGACAATTTTTTTGAAATATTCACTGGGGTACCTTAAGGCTACATGCTGGATCCATTATTATATTTAATTTACGTTCTTTATTTATTAAAAGTACTTGCTAATTAAGTTTTATTTGTACGCTGATGACCGGCATTAGTTACAACGCATAGGCTCTTTTGTTATTTTTTTCTTCAAAATGATTTCAATACTTTACCTACTATGCCCACGCCTACTAGAATACCTTAGGTCCACGTCCCGCATTAACAAACAATAGTAAAGAAACCAAGTTATGCATATTCATTCACCGCATAAAATTGCATTGGTATATTTCATAAAGATGTCAATTTCATAACTACGCCTGTATTACATGCAAATTTCAGCAAACAAATATCTAGTCGGGCGTTAGCTCGACGCTGCCATATTTCTTTCAAGGTTTGTCTCGATCGAGATGAAATTTTGCACACATACAAATATCATTCTAACTCAGTCTGGGATTGTTTTTGAGAGCTGCCCTCTGATTGGTTTAATTAAAAACATATCTTCTGATTGGCCGAAAATCAAAATGGGCAGATCAAGTTCAAATTTTGCATGGCCATTAAGAGTGCCATTTTTAATTATTTTACAAATGTTTAGCACAATCAGGAGAGAACTTATGCACTTATTGACATTTTTAAAGTCTTGAAACTGTCAGAAATGACATTTCAAAACAGAAATTCCACTGCATTCTGGATTGCTCTATGTAGCGAAGCAAAGTTTATAGATGGCTATTCTCAGCATATATATTATGGATCAGCATATTGCATATATGTATGCAATATGTAATGTATTTAATATACATAAGTATTAGGTATTTAAAATACTTTATTTCTGGATATGGATCATGTGTAAAGGTGGATTCACACAGCCGTTCCAAACTTCGAGTTTGAAACTCAAGTTTGCCAAAGTTCCGAATCGCCGTTCCAAAAACTCTCGTGTGAACTATGAAAGTTTGAAACTCAATCCTCACAGTTCGAATCTTTTCATAGTTCACACGAAGGTTTTGTGAACGGTGATTCGGAACTTCGGCAAACTTGAGTTTCAAACTCAAAGTTTGGAACGGCCGTGTGAATCCACCTTAACAGTTATATTTTAAAAACAACGTTTCGACTAGATACACATCATATTTTACACATTTCCAGCCCAATCGGTCAAGAATTGACAAACTTATTGATATTTTAAGTATTTTGAATATCTGTCCAAAGAGATTGATGGAAAAGTATCAAATTCATGGTATTGGTCTGTTTTATTGTTCCAGAGTGTTTATGGACAGTTGCAAGGAAAATTGGTAATAATGTAGTAATCTTTGATTGAATGGATCGGGCTCGATTGGCGATGTCGCGCGTATCGGTGCTCGCTCATCAACGCGTTACACGGAGCGTTTTCCTAGTTATGAAGTTCCCATGACACCCTGAATTTAGGACAACAGTCAAGGAGACACTCAGAAATTAGTGCGTGGCTTTGGGGCATCAGGGTTAGAGCCCAGTTATTGATAATTCCCTTTTTTGACAGTTAGCTCAACAAGTATCGATGTGGTAATACGTTGTATCGTACTCGCTGTAACATCTCAAAAATACGAATTTTGAGATAAATCGAATACCTATATTATTCAAGGCTCTAACGTGGTAGGCTATACCACGTTATTTATCTGCGATCTTTTTTGAAGATATATTTACAGAACTGGAAGCATGGCATTCTGAATCCAGTGATTTTTTTTTTAATTAAACAATATATAATTGGAATGTAATAGTAATTGCAAATTGCAAAGCAAACTTTTAAAACAAATTATCCATAAACTGGGCACCCTTAAGAAAGCTTTTACTCTAAAAGACGAATGAACAATTCAGGATACGTCTGGTTTCTAGTGCTAAAACGTATCACATCTATGCAGTTTGGGTTTCCAGATATTGCTATTGTCAAACCATGAGTCAAATAGCTCACAAGATATAGAGTGAGCACAATGTGGCTAATGGGGTTTGTAATCTAAAAATTAAATAATCTTCGCGTCTGGGCGTCTGTAAAAACACATAAACACATAAACAAAAAAACAAAAAACAGAGAAAGTGTCCAAAAGAGCCAAATGGAGACGCTCGCTACGCTCGCTCAACAAATGGACACTTGGTAATTAATAATACATATTTTATTGGTATTGTATGTAGAATATGTTGATATTATATGATACCGCTAGTGATTCAATGAAGACTCAATATTTATATTTTATAAGTATTTTAACACGAGCCAACACTATATCGTGATATTTTACAAGCAAGTGACAATCAATTTTCCCAATTCAATTCGAAATATTTGTGTTACAACATTTATATCTATTTATTTAGAATGTAAATGATTAGCGATTCTATATTTTCTGAAATTGGTTACAAAGACAATAAGTACCGTATTGTCTTTCGCGAGTAAACTGAACTTCTCGAATGTATTTGAAAAGGGGTCGCATATGCAAGAACCTTGATTCGCAGTGTTAATTGGGTTCAGTTTAGTTGGTATATAACACGACGTAAGTACTTAGTTGTCAGTACAGCAGAGCAAGGCAAGAACTCAAGATAGAAACATGACGAATCAAGTGAGTAAGAACATGGATATAGGTTCGTCAGCCATTTTGTAAACTATAAACTCACAAATTTACTTTACTATAGAATAATATGCGTTTATTGTTAATTACTAATAACAAAATAATTAAAAACACAAAACAGTCAATAAAACATTACTAATCATCATGAAAATTAAAACTAATACATTCGTTGACTGTATAAAAAGAATTTGCCAGAAAGATGTTCTTTATTTTAGTTCTGAAATGATGAAGTAAAATGTTATTATTTTCTAAACCTGCATATTGTTTAATGCTGAATTTTTGGCCCCTTTTTATACAATGTGGAAATATCGTTGTTTACATATAAATCAGAAAATTAGTTACTTGTTGAGTGACTACGAATAGAATGAACACTGTTGAAAGATTAAATATTTTGTTTTACTGTACCTATACAAACTTGGAATAGCATTACTTATGGCTCGCAGCTTTCATTTGCAGCTATAGGAAAACGCTCTACGCGTTGATGAGCGAGCCTTCGTATTGCATGCGAAATACGAATGTGTTGTGTGTATGAATATGTGTGTGAAAGTTGCTGCTCTATAATAAACCTTGGCTAGAAAGAAATACAACATGCATCAATTGATATTTTGAAAAAAAAATCATTGAATAAATTTAAAATTTGAATAAATTTAAAAAATATTTTAAAACAAGCTTAAAATAGCAGTGAAATGGCAATAACTTTTGAAGCTCTAGACAAGTTTGTCTGAAAATTTTCAAAAATATCTCAAATGTAAGGAAGTAGGAGAATTGAAAGAAGAGTGGGCATTCTTCACAATGCACTTTAATATAGTGCGTTGTGTCTGTGTCTAATGTCCGTCCGTCCGACCGGGAGGCGTATTCTAGAAGGTTTTCCCAATACCATTCCTGATGGAATCCGGTCACGGCCATAAGGATTAACATTGCACCGAATCAGATTCCATCAGAATTGGAAATTTAAATGTTCTAGAATACGGCCCCGGGTAGCTCAGTTGGCAGAGCTCTCGCCCGGCAAGTGAGAGGTCCCAGTTTCGAGCCCCGGTTCGGTCGGATATTTTTCACACCTTCCTTACATCCTGACTCCATGGAAGTTTTCCACAGATACCTACATTAATATCTAAAATGTTTGTCCCAATAGCCATGAAAAATTTGATGTTGATCAATGATCGGTAATACGATCCCAGTTTCAACACGTCTAAAAACAATCTCCATCGTAACGGCTCATATGACATTAGTTAGTGTGCAAGATATCAGATCGATTGATCGATTGTTACCTAACTTCAAGCTTTCTATTCTGTTCCAGACGCTATTTCTCTGCTCGCTGCTCGCTCTGGCCGCTCTGACTGCAGCGGCGCCCGTTGACGACGTCGACGTCAACAACAACGCCGTCGCGACGTCTGACGCCAACAACAACGCCGTCGCGACGGCTGGCGACGACCTGGAGGCCGCGGGTTCGAGTATCGTCACCAAGCTTCTCTCTGTGGGTCCGCTGGCCAGCCTGGGGGCGGACGTGTTGTTTAAAAAGCCAGGAATCAAAGCCCAGGTTCTACTGGGTAAAAGGCAAAACTTCGAGATCAAGAGGAAGATCTTTAGGTTGGCGACGTTCTGGCTCAGAGGCCGATAGAGGTCTGTTGAAGGTTGACGATGTATGCCTTTGTTTCACTGTTAACTCTTGTTCTGTATCTCAGAGGTAGAAGGCCGGAAGTCCATTTACTCGATTTAGCATTGCACACTTTTGAAACGATGTTACATAATGACTCATGTCACCATTACAAATGATTGGATGAAGACAGAATTACTACTGACTGGTTTATGAGCTCACCTCAAGTATCATTGAGGTGGACTTCTGCCCTTCTACATGTGAGGTACAGAGTTATACTGAAATACATACGATTTTGTCACAATAGGGTAGGTAATACTACACCGTTTTGCTGGAAATGTGCCTGTTTAATAATAATGATTGTACATTTTTGTAACATATCTACTCCTAATTTGTAAATAAATATTTTACTGAAAATAAATTGTTGACAATTTTCATTACTGTTGTATGAGATTTTGAGAAAACATGTCCACATTGTTTGATCTATTTGACAAAGAGTTTAATGCTATGCGACTATTTTCTTAGTTTTGCTCGTCCGGGGGCAGAAACCCCCTTGGAACATGTTACACGTTGTGATTGTTGATTCCCCTGCATTACACTGGATTATCCAGCAGCCAATCACTGATGAGCAGGACACGTGCAGCCACGTGGCCGCTAATGTGTCGCACACGTGCCGCTCTCTGTGATCCAGTTTGCAGAGTGCTCGACAGTCTTTGTCGGCCAAAGCAGACAAGTTCACAGATCTTTGTCATTTTATACACAACAGGTCACACAAACTAATGTTAGGAATATTTGATTGTTCATTGAATCTGTGAGTTGCAGTACAACATATTTCAGTGGATCATACGTGCATGTGTGATGCATATTATTTTAAACCCATTTTAACACATTTTAACATATCCATCTATTTTAAGTATTTGTTTTATGAAATTACATAATTATTTTGTGACGTGTCCACTATCCTGTTTGATTAATTAGGGATGACATAAATACACTTGAAACTTGAAACTTAAATTAAATTTTGTTTTTGAAACTACACGAGGAGTGAGAAGCAAAAGTCGCCATCTCAATCAAAAATATTGTTATTTTGTTTTAAATTGTTTTTTTATTTCTTCATATTTTAAAAACAAAAAACGTTCAAAAATCTTCTTATCTCCGAAATATGCGAAGTGATGATATTCAGTTTTGCTTCAAAAGCTGTCAAATATGTTAATGAAATTATTTTATAAATTGTAGTAACGAAGTCGAAACTGGCGTGGAATTGGCTTGAGTTAATGTTCCAATACGTCAGGATCATTTAAGGATCACTTGACAATCTGCTAAGGATTGTTGAACTTGCTAAGTGAGTGAAGCTAATGCACTTTATGCCAATTACCGAAATGAACAATTTCAAATCAACACAAAACTGTAGAATGCAGATCATCAGTTACGTAAACAAAACAATTTTTCAATGGATAGAACTTGTCATAAATAACTCCCCTCTACTTTATCACAGGCAATATTTAATGAATTAATTCTCCAATTGACACTTGCTCATCCCTGTCCCTGGACCAATCTGTCATATGGCCGGGGGGTGAGGGGGAGGGGTGCGTGAGAGTCGCTATGAAAACACAAGTCCACGATATCAATAAGCTACCCTTGCGGTCACCAGAGGGTAGGTCCTGGAACAAGTGGGAGGGAGTCCTTGGGGAGAGTGGAGTGTGCGGGAGCCACACTACAGCCACTTTCCCATACAGCGCCCCGAGTGCTCCTGAGGGAACAGTTACTGGAAGACACAGCCTGGACTTCTCCAGGACTCCAGCAGGTTATGTCGTGTGACGTCACGAGGTAACTCGCACAAGAAAAAAAATATCTGTCAACACTTTTAATATGGTATTTTTTAAAAATAAATAATATTTTTATTAAATTTTATCTCATTTAACAAATTCTTTGAATGTATTAATTTATAATTTAATAGTGGGTAATAAATTTCGAGGTTTTGATCATCGCAAACGAATGACAATTCTTAGTAACTGTCAATTATTTTCCTTCTAATTAAAATTACATCCCTACGATTTATAATATTATTTTTATAAAATACTTAAAGGGCACTGTATCATGCCACAAAACAGTATGAACACTAAGATTGTAAGATTAGGTATGAGATATTTCATCCATTATACGTTCAAAAATATTTTCTCTACAAATTGTAATATATTTAAAAGTCAAAAATGTTTGTTATATTTTTCTATTGACCATTGAAATAGCTTCTGAAAGTGAGTCGAGAGTGGAGTGGTCTCTTGTCGTGTGAGCGAGTGTACCTGGCAATCCACTTGTCGAACCGCCCGCAATAACACTTGATCTTCCGGCGCATCTGCGTCGCGACGCCAGTCACGTGGCCTGGCAGGCAAATGCGCGCCATTGTGTTGTACACAACACAGCGAGGGCGAGGGTTGCTCGACATTGTTCACAGATAACAGCCCTCTGATTGTTTCCTTTGTGTCATTGCTGATCACGATATGATCACGTTGCTTTCTTCATTACTTTCATTACAAAACGTTCATATCAGTAGTCAGTGGTAGAAGGTCGGAAGTCCATTTCAATTATTCTTGAGGTGGGCTCATAAACCAGATTCTGTCATTATCCCATCATATTATAATAATTGTAATGCAGGCAAGAGTCATTGCGTAAGAGAATACTTAAATATAACTGTATTTGTTGACATCAGTCAAATAGCAATTAAATGAGCTTGATTACACAATTTCAAAAGTATGCAACGCAAAATCGAAAAAAAGGACTTACGCCATTCTTCCTCTGAGGTACAGATTTGTACCTCATATAATCGTTCTCTTTTGAATCTTTCATTCCAGATATTTTGTTCCCGGTTTTTGTGACATATAGGTCACACTGTTTCTCGGATCAAGCTGAAATTTTCCGTACGTGTAAAGTCCACTTGCCTGGTTTCCAGTCTAGGTTTTGAACACAATTCTCTGATTGGTTGAAAGGGGAAAAAAATATGGGTCTCTTAAAAATCAAAATATTCTGATCATGTTGAAATTGTACAAGCATGAATTGAAGTACGATGCTACTATTTACGATATTACGAAATATTGTACTACTAATCTTTAGCGATTGGCTGCATTCATTTGGTTGAAATATGTTTTCTGTGTTTTGGGGAATTTCGGTTCGATGTTTGCACATCAACGCATCAACATTCTCAATTTAATTAAATTTGTTGATTGTATTAAAACAAACAGAGGAACCAAATATAAAAATTGAAAGGACCTACCTGATTTTGTCCTATGATTTGTTACAAGATAGCTGAATTAATTATATTTTCCTCCCGTAGCTTATCAAGTTTTTTAAATCACGAGTTGAAGACACTGATCTCCATGTACTTCCACTTCGTTGCGTGGATTGCGCATTGAATCCCTTTATCATTAGTCCCAGTGAAGTCGAAAATACATTAGAAAAATGTTCCTAAAATGTTCCTTTTCAAGGTCATCAATTTATAACAGACTTTTACAGGATCCAAATCATTTCTAAAATCACTTTGAATGAACTAAATCATTACACTAGTCATTAGTTAACTTGTTAATTAACACGGTTTAGTTACATTAGTTATAATTTGTTACTAATCCACAAAATTATTACAGCGGCGACTTAGAAAATGTTGACTTCACTCGCATAGCATCGATAAGCAATCCCCGTGTTATATATCAGTGGTTGAAGATAATGTAGAGCGAATTCAAGCAGTTTACCAATTCGACTCCACTCATTTAAAATCTACAGCTTTATTAATTACACCCCACTTATCGTAATTAATTAAGGACGTAAGGTATAATTATAAAGTTGTGCAAGTGAAAATGGTTTCTCTCTGTAGGTACAAAGTGTTATTGTTATTAAGTATGAAATTGCATCTTGCTGGTAATTGCATCCAGGCTGGAGCTGAACTCTCTCCATTGTCTCAGATGTGTACGTTAGACTTGCTCTGTCTCTAGCAGTGGGGGGGGGGGGAGGTAGAAGGGGTTGTTCAGAGGCTGAGGGTGGCTTGGGGATAAGGTGGAGTAATTCCCCCTCCTCCACCACCCTCTTCCACCCCTGTACTCTAACATCTTGGACAAATTACACAGAGCGACTCTTGTGCGGGGGGCGGGGGGAGGGGGGATGCTGTAGGGATGATCTTTACTCACTGCTTTTATAAAGAAAAAGCATTTCGGTGATCTTTTTCTGCAGTTTACTTCAAGCTAGCAGCTCTCTTTTTGAGCTGTAAATTTGTCAAAGTGCTAGTGATGAAAAAAGGGAATCTTTGGGAGTGAAAAAAGAAATCTGAGTTAATATTTAAAACGTAACCTGAATCTATATTTGACTGTCATTAGAATCTTGTTTCAAAACCAATATTCGCCGAATGAAACGCTGAATTGAGTTAAAGAATCAGTCGTGAAATAGTATTTATTTATTGTGGAGTAACTCAGGAATTAGGTAAAACTGGCAATAAAACTGCAGTATACAAACATTCAAGAGAATATGTTCATGTCCATAATATCAGTCAAGACTCAAGACTTCAATACTTTCAATACTGCCAATAAATACTGCCATAGGGACTCAGAAAACAAGAATATGTGAAGAATACTTTTTAGTAAAATAAAACTCAAGGAATGGTTCATTATCATTTCGTGGCGAAGTAGGCCATAAAATTAGCAAGTGGTAAGCAATCGACAGAAAATATGTTGAACAATCGAACAAGAACTGCACGCTAGAAGTGGCATTTGGCAAGCAAATGGCAAGAAGGAAATTAATGGCGGTGTTAAACTGATACCAACAAGTCAACAAAGTATAAAAGACTCATATTGTTATTTGCAACTATGAAGTCTTACAATGAAGTTTAAATTTATAGTCATCAGAAAATAACCAAAACTGAACATCGTTTCGATTTTGGTTCTTAGTATTTTAATTTTTTTCTCTAAAGTATATCCACTTGTCTACCAGAAAATAAGCATTTTGTTCAAATCTTGGAACACACAAAATAAATCATCATTATAACCTAAACATAACACGATTTACTTGGTCTCCATTAATTTATCTCAGAAACTAGACACGAGAAGTGTTTAGAAACAAAGGTTATGAAGATCTGAAAACATGTCCGATTGCAATACAATGCAAGTGGCAAGCAGGTGGCATGCTGATGGCAATACAATGTAAGTGGCAATACAAAGCAAGTGGCAAGCAGGTGGCATGCTGATGGCAATACAATGTAAGTAGCAATACAATGCAAGTGGCAAGCAGGTGGCATGCTGATGGCAATACAATGTAAGTGGCAATACAAAGCAAGTGGCAAGCAGTGGCATACTAATGGCAACACAATGTAAGTGGCAATGCAATGCAAGTGGCAGCAAGTGGCATGCTAATGGCAACACAATGTAAGTGGCAAGCAGTGGCATACTAATGGCAACACAATGCAAGTGGCAATGCAATGCAAGTGGCAGCAAGTGGCATGCTAATGGCAACACAATGCAAGTGGCAATGCAATGCAAGTGGCAGCAAGTGGCATGCTAATGGCAACACAATGTAAGTGGCAAGCAGTGGAATACTAATGGTAACACAATGCAAGTGGCAATGCAATGCAAGTGGCAGCAAGTGGCATGCTAATGGCAACACAATGCAAGTAGCATGCTAATGGCAATACAATGCAAGTGGCATGCTAATGGTAATACAATGCAAGTGGCAACACAATGCAAGTGGCAGCAAGTGGCATGCTAATGGCAATACAATGCAAGTGGCAATACAATGCAATTGACAACACAATGCAAGTGGCAACCAAGTGGCAGCAAGTGGCATGCTAATGGCAACACAATGCAAGTGGCAGCAAGAGTGTGATCGTCTGCCGCGTGGTTATCGATCATGAGTCACGTGACATGTGGCATGCAAGTGGCAAGCAAGTGGCAAGCAAGTGGCAGCAAGTGGCATGCTAATGGCAACACAATGCAAGAGAGTGTGATCGTCTGACGCGTGGTTATCGATCATGAGTCACGTGACATGTGGCCGCCGCGCAGCCAGCAGAGCACTTACCATCATTCACACGGACACAACACCTGTAGCTAGCTTTACACCACAGCCCCAGACCGTTATTCATCGATTTATAATTACACCGTTCAAGAGATAATGGATTAGGAAACGAAAAATCAGAGGGGGGAAAAGTGACTCGCTCGCAAATGTGGATTTTAGTTGGGAGTGAGTGGATTAAAAATGAGATAGCGAAACACATAATGTTACGTCCAAAAAGATCGAAAAGAAATCTAAAAAAAAGTCACTGTTGTACGTTTGAAAATAGCTAAAAAAAAAATGGTAATACAAGTAGTTTTGATCCGTATTTTGGAAATCTAATTAAAAACTATTTCGTTTAAATTAAACAGTAAAGCTTTAATTATTAGTAGCAATACTGTTTTACTTTGACAGTCCATCATTTTCATTGCAAATCTCGCAATGGAATATCGACTCCCGGCACATGGGAATGTAGTGTGACGACAAGATGACTATGACGTAATGTTATCAGCAACCAGAGCCATCATGATTACAAGACTGTGACGGCAGCTGGCACTTGGGTCGTTCTTGCGCTATTGACTCGTTCTTTTGGGATCTGGAGTACGATCACATAAAATGATAACTTTCTTGTCACGGTGACAAGCGTCTCTTCTCACCCTAGAAGGCCGTGAATAACATTGAGATGAGAAGCTTGTCGCTGTGACAAGAAAGTTATCATTTTATGTAATCGAACTTCTGGAGTCTGGAATATAGAGATTCCTTGGATATATTTGTATATACACTTCGTAAACACGTTTACCTTCGTTATTTTATGGTTTTGACCAGTGTTAAAAAATTGTATAATAGTCCCACATATGCCACCATTTGTGGTATTAAATTAACACATCCCACATCTGTCACCATTTGTAATATTACACATCCCACATCTGTCGCCATGTTGTTGACAACTTTGCTAAGCTAAGATTAGTTATGTTTAGTTACTTCTTAGTTAACAGTTGAGAAGATATACCTAGCTGGATATGTTCCCTGTATACATAATATGCAATTCTAATAATATTTTAGTGCCCTTGATACATCTCTGGGACCATAATGTTAATTTATATATGCGCCTTTCCTAACATATTTATAAGTCGTAAATATCTTGCAATTTCATACGCAATCTCAAGTTCTTAATTACGTTTTAATAGTGTAATCGTTTCGTTGCCCTCATACCGGTTATTGCTAATACTAATCTTATAATTTGATAAGGTCAATATAGACATTTAAGTTGTCCCACTGGCAGCTGCCCTATATAAATAGTTAAAATAAAGTTGATTACTCATAATAGAGGCATAAATAGACAATCAAACCAAAAACAAAATCCATTAGTTAAAAACAAAACAAAACCGCCATTTCGCGACTAATCAAGTTTCATCCCCTCTGACGGGCGTCACGTGATCAAGTGTGTGAGGGGTGGGGGGGAGGGGGGGGGGGGTGTATCATGACGCTTATTAAAAGCGTCGCGTCGTCCTCAGTTAGTCGTACTTCCGGTCCGTCGAGCGCGACAAAAGTCGTCGCGATAATGCGATGCGACGTTGCAATGTTTCCACGGGTCACTGAGGCTGACCGCAAATTGAAACAGACACTGGAAAACACAAAGCAGTCAGTTGTTGACAATGTCCAGCGATCCACTTCACTTGTTTGTTATTATCACGGTTTCAATCATAGCCACGATATTCGTTTATGCCTTCACTGAACAAATCTGTTCATTTTGAGTTATCTTTTATACATAGTTTGCACAAAAACATCATTTAACAGTTTCACTTTCTTGAGTTTTCTTGTCTTTTATGTTGAGAAAAAGATCAGTCGTCATTAACGCAAAGTAAAAATATTACAGTTATGTCGATACAATCTGTAATATCTGAATTGATATTGATTCTATAGTCATTTATATGTTGTATGATTTTCATGATGACTATAGGTAGATGTGTTTTCATGTTTTACAACAATACTCTAAACACAGGGAATCCTTATTAAAGTCGCATTCTTGTGATAATTATGCGTTTTCATATCTTGTAAATTGTCAAAGGACCACTTGATGATGAGCTCAACCCCCCGTGTTTACCAGGCATTAATTTTTGTTAAGAAAACACATACTTCTCCAATGGGGAAAAGGGTATGAATGTTGAGATTATATTTTATTTATATACAGAATAGCCTCAAAGAGCAATGTGAAATTTTATTATATTTTTTTATTTCATATATTTCCCCCAATTAATTTATTAGTTTTCGACATTTCACTCCTCTGCAAAAACAGGCTGTACGTCACACGCCGAATTCCCTGTGTTACGGGATGCATAGAACCGGCTCTGGCTAACATTATCTACACGGCCCGATTCGGCGTGTGACGTCAAATTGTGTTTCATGGACAGCTACAATCTACCAAACTTTGTAAATTCGTTCCTTGAAAACTATTCATCACGCAACAATAATAATACCACATCTGTCTTCAACAACATCTCAACTTTCATAAAATATTTATTATTCTAAAATCTAAACTTCCCTTCACTTCCCTATTACTTGTCCCCATACTTTTCCCTTTCGTGGGCATTCCATTCCCATCTCGAGGTCCAGATATTATAGATAAAGGTGAGTAGATATTAAGGTGGGATGCCCAAGCAGATTTTTTGAAAATATTGTTTGTTGAAATTTACAATTTTTACTTATTTTTTTAACATTTTAACGATATTTTTATGTAAAAGTTTCATCAAATGTCTTGTAACTTGCAACTCTCGACTTATATTGAGTTTTAAATATGATGAATTCAGAATTTTAGGTAATTTTAGCACATGAGGTATAGGCAAATTATTTAGAATTATGGCGTGTAACTTTTAAAAACGAAGGGGTAGGTGTATATATAAAAATTCTAATAAATACCTTAATGTCTAATACACACAAAAACATACAAAATATACAACACATACAAAAATCTATCGGCGGAAAATAGTTTAAATCTAATATTTACTAGGAAAATTACTGTGTTTTTCCGACTTGCCATGTTAAAGATAGGGCTAACTCAAATTTATAAAGTGATATATCTTGGAAATTAGTTCGGCTACCCCACTTTTCCTTGCGTTTATATGGTGCACAAGAAAATTATCTATTAAATAAGCATATTTGTTCAGATATCTATCGGAGACCTCTACTTGGATATCCCCCCTTAAATATCAAACTGATTTTGAACATAAAAAACAATGCTGCCAATACTTTTTTAATTGCAATGGAGTGAATGAAAATTAAAATTGACTAAATAACTTATTCGAGTCGTGCGTTGCTATAATTATAAGAGGCTGTGGAATATCGCTGAGGTTCTCAACTAATATGTTAGCGCGATGTGTTAGTGCGTGGTGTTATAACGCCAGAGTCCATCATTCAGTCTTCACTCGACGATCTCACAAGATATCCACCAGCTTGAGGCGACTTAATTACCCCCGTAACAATGTTACACTCCGCCGAATGAGATTTAATTGTAATTATCGTTCATTTTAACCGACTTAAACTTGTAATTAAATTGTTCTCATCGTCTAGTTAATAGTTGTTTGATATATATTTGGACGGGATTGTACATTACAGAGCCGGATTTCATGAGCGGTAATTGGTTAATTGAATTATGCTCGATCGTGAATGGGTCTAACTAAAGCAAGCTGGTCGGGTGCTAATCTCTTTCCACGCGCTGCCGTCAGAGTGCGGGTCGGAGGATAAATGCAATCGACGTGCGAGCAATACATTTTAAATTTCACAAATTGGAATGTTTGTCACTCGGCCGCTCAAAATGTTGACGAATTCTGACAAAATAGCGTTTCATTTTAATTAATGTTCTGTTACGAATGGCAAACGAATTGATGCATTTCATTTGTAATTTGGTTAGAAAGGAAATATGCCCCGTTAATTATGGATGAAATTAATTGTAAAATGGCTGCATTAGGCTTACTATGGTGTTTCGGGTTTGGTGAGCTGTCACTGGACACTCTGATTAAAATGCACAGATAAATTATACTCTCTACTACTTGAATTATGTTCACAGAGAATTAAATATTGCTTTTCTATTTATGTTCTGTCTTTTGGATTCATCGAATTATATTCCAGCGTGCGTTTACTTCTTGATGCTAATTCGGTTCAGGAGAATATCAAGATTTACAAAAAATGAAATAAAACCAAAAAAAATTAGTCAACGTTTTACTTAAACTAAACTAGTCAAAATTTAATATTTATTTTAAGATTTATTCAAAAAGGGGGATTGGAAGTAATAGTATACATGGCTGCAAATCTAAGCTTAAGACATACTGACATTTTTCAAGTATGATTCAGTTTTACAGAATGACAGTCGTAATAAATACGGAATTGAGTTTTTGATGAAATTGAATTAAATCGTTTAGTGAATGATTATAATTGTAACTCGCAGCGTTGTGTTTCTCTTATCACGTGTAAAGTAGCTTTTGTTTAACTTTTTTGTACTGCAGTTGGTTTTACTCCTCCAGGCCGTGTCAGAAATTAATCAACCTGCGTGAACGACACTTGCAAGAGGGATGTAAAAATGTGATAAACTCGAGCGAAACAATCCGTCTGTCCCGTTTCATTACGTCATAACCCATAACTCGATAATTAATTTACGTTTTTCAAATTCCCATTCTTTGTTTGAAAATCTGTCGCACGCTATTCCCATCATATCGTGCGTGTGCGTGCGTGCGATGTCAACTCGCGTGACGCCGGGACGCCGTAGCGACGCCGCGCGAGCCAATGACGACGCTCCTAGCGCCGCCGTCGTCCTGACAACCGCATCAAGTACAGGGGATGATTCCACGAAGCCACGCCCACTCTTCTCGGCAGCATCCCCCAGTGCTAAACCACCCCCGCCTAATTCCACCCCTCCACCCCATCCCCACCCTCTCACACAGAGAGTTTTCCAGCAAAGGTTTATTGAATTAAGGTTATCATTTGATTTCTGCACGGGAACAGAGTGAGTCGGTTGGTTTCTGCATCTGTAGCATTAAGCAGCATCTATAGGCGTCGCGACGGAGAAAACCTGGGGCGCGCCAATATTATACGTAATCGCCATAATTTGATATCTGGCGAAGGGTTTTGATTCGATTACTTCGGCATTGAAGACCAGTTAGAGCGCCGTGCCTGAACCGCACTAAACTTTCTCAGCACTAATAATATTATCATCAACATCGAGTTTACTAGTTAACTTGTCTTGAAAGGGCGAAGAAGGAGAAAGAAGACGAGCAAGAAGAAGAAGAAGGAAGGGGTTGTTATTTATTAATTTATTAGCGTAATCCACTCAACTGCAAGAACGAGATTAAGGCGAGGAAGAAATATTGCGTTAGCCGCGCGTAATCAGTTTTCACGTCACGTCGATTTCTTAATTTTATTTATTGCTCACTTCTCGCTGACGGTTTTGAACTTCTTGCGCCCGTCAACACGGATCAAATAAACTGGACTTAATCTCTCACTGAACTTGAACAATTTGCGAACAACATTTGTGATTTTATTCGCGTGTATTTGTTGACTTTTTAATATCTTCGAGTGTAATTTTTTTCGATAAACGAGACTTAAATTTTTGAACTGAAGTAATTGAAAGTATTGTACGAATTGTTTCCGACGTCTTAATGGTGGCTGTTTTTATTGTGAAGAACTGTGTCTAGCGGCTTGACAATCGACTTCCTCGACCATCTTCATCCCCTGATGGATTACTCGTACTTGAACCAAGCCGCGGCCGCCGGCTTCGACGCCTCCAGTTGCTCGCTGACGACGGCGGGCATGGATCCGTCGGGCCTCGGCAACATGCCCTGCTCGTACGGGGACCTGACGTCGTGCAGCCAGATGTCGCAGGCGGCGTACCGCTACACCGCCGCCGCCGCCTCCATGGCGCGCTCCTACAACCCGTCGTCCGGCGGCGGCGGACACATGGGCGTCGGACATCATCACCCCGGCGGTCCGGCGGGACAGTGTGCCGTCATGGGCGCTCGGCCGCATCACCAGGACCTCCATCATCGCGCACCCATGTTCCCGTCGACCATGAATCTTCAGAGTAAGTCAAACTCAAACAACTTTATTTTTAAATATAAATTATTTTTTCTTAATTTCTAATACTATAATATTTACTTTCCGTTTCCGTATACGCTACAAAATCAAATTCTTCCACAAATCTGTCACTCGTATGTCTTTGTTATTTCCTAAAAAATTGCCCAGAGTGCAAGGTTGTTCTAGTTTCGAACCCAAGAAGATGTTGATGACTCCTCACTTGCGTTTCACATTCGCTCATAACATCTTCTAATCACATTTAACTCTTCAGAATTCACTTCACATTATTACAAAACACTGTAAATCCAATCCTTGAAGCACATAACACTGACGATTAAACACGCTGCAAATGTTTATAAGTAAAGTAAAATTCACTTCTGTTTGAAAAGTGCGTGTAACCAACTGAATGTTGGCGCTGCAGAGTGAAATGCAAACCGCTTCTGCTAGACTGACAATGCGCCTGGATTTCTGCCCAAACACTTCTTCACGCACATTTCTTTGGCTTCTGTCACAAGAGGGTGAGACAACGAAGGAAGTGGAGAGACGAGTCAGCCAACTTTTCTTAGTTCTTAATGTTCCAGGACCAAGATGGAAGTATGTAAAAACCACGAACAAATCAATTCTCAGTTGCAAAAGTAGATCTATAATTAAATATTCGTAGTCCAGTTCTTTCGAGTTCAAGCGTTATAAAATTCATTGACAAAAACTACATTTTGGCGCGCAGAAAAACGTCAAGAAACACTTAACTATTCACTTGAACTTGAACTTGTATTCTGTTTGAGAGGAATCCACGCTGGTCCAGTTCGCACCTCCACAGCTCGCCGAGTACTATCCTCAACTAGGAACTAGATTCCTTGCCGGGGTTACACACTCGCCTTGGTCTCCCGAAAGGGGGGCGCAAAACCTTCTTTTTCTCATTCCCTAGTATTATAAGACCATAACTCAGATGTGAGAGGCTGGCTGCACGGAGCTAACAAGGTTACACCTCGGCCCGAGGTTGGCGCTATCCTCCTCCGACCAGCGTCGCTTCATGCGCCACGCCGTCCTCCCGAACCAACGCGAAATTAAATAATTTAATACCGAGCGAAAGTTTATTGTGAATAATCTAGTTTGTAGGGCTGGGCCAGCAGATCTCGTAGGGGTTGAAGGAAGGGGAGGGGGGATCACGTCAAGATGGTGAAGGAGGCTGAGGAAGAAGGGAGAGAAGCGGGGGGGAGAAGGGGGTCAATTTTGAGTATTGACCAAAAACAGATCACTCGTGCGGGTCGAGGGGTTGTCTGAGGTTTGCGATGTAGAGAGAGAAGGAATTTGAATACCGACTTGACTCTGGAGGCGTGGTCAAAGAGATTCTTGGACGTGTTTAAAGGTGAAATAACATTTTAAGGGTTGTCTTGACTGTTATCAAAAGTTCATTGGCTGAATCCATGCATGGATGAATAAGTAAGAACACCGATGACAAAATGTTTTAGCACCGGTTCATACATTGTAAACACTACACATCTCTATCCCATCCATGTTGATAGTGTAAGAATCTGATTCTTTGGTGGAGGTGCCGTGATACAACTTGCAAAGAAAATATACCAACAAAGAGGATATTATTTAAATACATTCTAACTCCCGCTCTGATAGCATCATCGGTCTAGCAATGACAACAGCACTGACTGAGGAACAACTTAGTGTTTTATCTGGGACTCTAGGGTAAGAAGACGACGTGTGTTCCAAGTACATAGTCGATGATCATTGCTTTCTATTTCATCATCTCGATGGATCTTTCAATGATCTCTCGCATCGATCTTGCGATGAGATTGCACCGCCTTGCTGATAGTTACCCTCCTGCCTCACGAGGCTTCACTTCGAATTACTCTCTCAATATCTCACAGGCGGTGCTACCCTCTGCCTCTGCCACTGCTGACGGGGGGGGGGGGGGGGGGGGGGTGCACGGCCTTGTTTCATTAGCTCATCATATTGAAAGATCGTGTTAAAAAATATGAAGTATCAACAAAACACAACACGTTAAAATTTTTTAAGATGTCATTTACGTTTTCAAATACATTTGTGTTTTCTTTATTTGTTCTTCAAGAGACGATCATCACACACCAGTAAACAATTGGACGCGTATAACATCATAGTTCTGCTATAGTTGAAGCCTGTAGTCCCGCAATCTTAGATACGACCGGGGGTGGGATTACATAAAATAAGAACTTGCTTGTTACGGTGACAAGCTTCTCATCTCAATGTTATTTACGGCCTTCTAGGGACCCGGACTTGTCATCGTGACAAGAAAGTTATCATTTTATGAAATCGCACCCCGGGACTCTTACAGCCTTCCTGGCAACGTTGCGTACTGATTGTCCGCATTATTTAAACACATACTCTGGTAATAGATCAGTTTGCTGCTCAACTGTAAATATAAATACAACAATAACACATTCATTTTTTGCAGACCTTCTTTTGCTCTTAATTCAATACCAATAAGAACTAAAGGACGTAAATATTATAGGCCATATCGGGTGAACAATAACTCAAATAAAGATAATGTAACAACAATGTGGGATTTTGATCCACTCAGCAATGCTTGATTTATTGAATTTTTAAAATTGTTTGTCGGGCCATATTTGTGCACTAATACAGAAGAAAAGCATTCAGCAAGGCGTGATTTTTGGAACTTTTAACATTAGTTTGTGGAGTGGTCATGTTTGTGCACTAATACAGAAGAAGAGCACTCAGCAAGGCATGATTTTTTGAATTTTTAACATTATATTGTCGGGCCATATTTGTGCACTAATACAGAATAAGAGCACTCAGCAAGGCTTGATTTTATGAATTTTTAACATCAGAGATTGTGAAGTGGCCATTGTTTGTGCACTAATACAGAAGAAGAGCATTCAGCAAGGCTTGATTTTATGAATTTTTAACATCAGAGATTGTGAAGTGGCCATGTTTGTGCACTAATACAAAGGAAAAGCACTCAGCAAGGCTTGATTTTTTGAATTTTTAAAATTAGATTGTCGGGCCATATTTGTGCACTAATACAGAAGAAGAGCATTCAGCAAGGTTTGATTTTATGAATTTTCAACATTAGAGCTTGTGAAGTGGCCATGTTTGTGCACTAATACTAAAGAAAAGCACTCAGCAAGGCTTGATTTTTTGAATTTTTAACATTAGTTTGTGGAGTGGCCATGTTTGTGCACTAATACAGAAGATAACCTCGTGTAAAGTATGAACATACCGATGTAAAGCTGATCTCTGAAGTCTTCATTGCAGTTCCATTGAACTCCGCGCCGTGAAACACAACAATGTGATGTAATTACAGTGAAGAGCGGCTTAGCTGTACTCAGTGTGGCGGTGAGACTGGCAATAATAACACACGCCGCTGTTCAATATTTACCCTCGCCGCGGAGCTTGTGGCCAAGTCGGTTAATTTCGGGTCCAATTCCCAGGCGGATTCCGAACTGAATTCACCTCCAAGAGTAAGATTTCAACGCGATGAAATCTTGTCCCACACTGACACCAAATGTAATCAACAAATTAACATGCAGTCTACACTAATAACTGACAGGAATGAAAATATTTTAGAAAACGAATATTTGTTATTTTATTTAAATAGTCAAATACATTAATCCAAGCTTAGTACATATCAAAATGTATCAACCTTTCCCTTAGTGCGAGCTTTTAATGGTAGAAAAATATTGACTATTGAGAAAATAATGCTTCTTAAAATGTCTTGTTTATTCTTAAATTTTCCAGTACGAAAAGGTGTTACAGCTAAACCTGCAATAAAATAGTACTTACACCTGCATAAAGCTGGCTCACTGCTAACATTAATTCACTTTCAGAATCAGGCGTCATATTTTGAACAAATAACAAATTAATTAATTGTAATTGTGTTAATTTTGAACAAATTAACCAAGACAAATTGACTTAAAATAAGAAATGATCGTTAAATATGGAAAACTTAACTATACTCTGTTTGTCATTGAATATGCAGCGTCTGAAGGCAAATGCCAGAACACGACGCCAATAAAATGCTGTATTCCCCTCATAAATGCAGGGTTTTCTTAGCTCCTCTGTTTTCATGAGGGGAGGAAGAGGTAGTGCCAAAACAACAACCATAATAGGCGTTGAAAATAGGAATTCCAAACAGAAAATAGTTTATTCGCTACTGTAACTCTATTACGTTTTCTACTTGAATTTAATGTATGGTTTTGTAAACAAAATTGATTATGTGAATTTAATTTTTGTTACACACTGTAAAAAATAATTAATTTCAAAGAATTGCAGGGTTTTATAATAAAAAAACAAATAAGTTCCTTGTATTACTGATCCATATCTCAAGAGGGAAAGCAACACCAATAAAAAAATGTTTTCGAAGTTCTCATTCTCCTTGAACGACGATAACAACTCTGTGTGATCTTGGGTAGTTGTCGCTTGCGCGTGTAAAATGAATGTTTCAACCCCTAATTCGCGTTATCCCCCGATGACATCGCTCGGCCGCGAGATGGTGGGGGTGTGCTGAGGCAATGGGGTTGAAAACAAGAAGACGGGTGACTGGCGAAGTTTTATGCGAAGTGTGAAATGTTGCAGCGATTTCAATGTGTAAACGCGATGCATTAGTCATTCGCTAGCCTTCAAGAGGAAGAGGGAAAAAACTACCCCTTTTACAGAAGATAAAAACTGTGGCGTTTCATTGCTTGGGTGCTTCAAAATGTATTTCACGTGATTGTGGAGTATTATTCGGCTACTTGGTTGGAACTGACTGCCTACAAGTAGATGGCATTTGTTTATACCTACAGCCTTAATGAATTTTTAACGAAGCTTTGGGAAACTTTTATATTTAGCGCTTTGGAAGTTATTTTAATCGATAAGAAGTACTCCTAAAAATAGAATGTTTCTTTTTAAAAGAAAAGCAATTCAGTTCGATTCCCTTCAGAAGGGTATTACAGTATGCAATTCAAGTCGAGCAACTCTAATTATCAAGACCTACATTTTCAAAATTCAAATATTGTTTGTGTAACTTTGAAGGTTAGGTTTGCTTTGTGTTTCTTTTCACAATCGTCCTAGCCAGCAATTAAAACATTGAATTAGCATTCAATTCTGTTGATCTATACAAGACGTGGTTAAATATTACGAAGTTGTCTTTTTCGAAGATTTGCGCCAATTCTTGTTCTACACCTCCTAATCTCCAATTTTGGTTGGCAAAATAAAACAGATTCTAAACCAAGAATTGCCAAGATTTTGATTTGTTTCTATCACAACAGAGAAATTACTCAAATCTGCAAATCTGTATATTTGAGTTTCCAATTTGAATTGAATAGTAGAATATCCACTTCATGAAACAACTCAAACTAATTTGTACCTAGGTAATTAATATGTTCTAACAAAATTATGTAGTAAATGTGTATTCATTCCACATGTAAATTTTACATGACGTTTTAGTGCATGTAGAGGAATGAATCAGAGCTAGATGACAATTTCAACAATTATCACCGTGAGTCTGCACCGCGGTTTTGTTCTAAATTCCTTGACATTGTGAGACGACACCGAATACCAGTTGCGATGAAACTCCATTGGGCAGCGAGTCCGTATTAAGTTAAACGTTACATTTGGTGGCAGAAATGGTACTTTCTCAAAATCTTTCCTGTAAAAGGAGTATTTTTATATTTAAACCAGTGGAAACTACACGACAATGCAAATGCAGCTTGATTTCTCAGATGTTTCAGCCGGCAACAGAAAAACTGGAAAATCAACCATTTAGGAAATCATTCAATTAGAAACGCGTGCTAACTAGGGGATTCTATAACTTTTGAACTCCCGATTCTGCTGGAATCCGATTCACGGCCATATAGATTAACGCAGAATCGGGTATTTTAAAGTTATAGAATAGATTGCGTTCTTATTACTGATTTTTTGTAGGCATTGCTCAGGCTAAACCATTCAACAGATCGATCTGAAGTTTTGTACGAAGTAGTCTCGTGTATAGTTTTTGAAAAAAATCTTTTGATCTATGTGATTTTTTGAAAATTAAAGATTGAGCCATTCAACTGATCAATTTAATTAAGACTTTGCATCGTCATTGGGACCAACATTCGATGTATTATTGAAAATTTTCAGACTAATCTGTCGTTAAATCCAAAAGTTATTGGCATTTTAATGACATTTTGCGTGTTAGAAGTACAATTTCTTGAAGGAAATTTCAGATATCACTGCAACTTCGACGCATTTCGTTTCAGCTTCATTCCAACGTCTCGAGCAGCAACTTTCACACACTTTTGAATTCGCATGCAATACGAAAGCTCGCTCATCAACGCGTTACACATCGGGTTTTCCTAGTATTGCAACATGTGACTGTACTTCCTACTGGTTGCGCCGAGCGACCCGATGTCAGAGATCTTTAGCGCCATTTGCCGAGCCACGATCGATCTAGCAGCATTGTGAGGCTGAGGAACTCACTGGCGTACGACTTTATGTGACGTCACGCATCTTATTGTAGTCATGTTCGATGTCATGTAAACACTTCAGTTAGTCCAAGTTATTCAGTTTATTTCATTCAACTATTGGAAAAGTATTCACGTACCTAGAATGCAACATCTTGACATTTAGGTTCCTGTTCAGGCAAAGGAAATACAGTTGACAAATCTAAATAATTTCATAACATCCGTTATAAATGTTGTAAAACTTATGGAATAACTTTAAAAGGTTATAACAGTATTTTACGTAACAAAGTAGTGACATTTTATCGTTGTTTAACTTTTTAAGTTTTTACTCCAGAAAACAAAATAACTTTCTATCCAGAAAGTTCTGATTTTTGATAATCGTATCAGTCAGTTCAAGAGTCTCGACGGCTTTGGCCATTGTTGTAAAAACTGTCAACAATGGGAACTGCTTTCTAGTTGAAAATACTGACAATGGGAATTTGAGAAAATCAGAGACACCAAGATCGCTTTACCAAGGTCCATCGAGTGGACTTCGGGGATTCTTGAGCGTTCGCTGACGAGCTACTGATGAATGTTTCTGCTCTTGGTCTGTAAAGTGGCCCATACACGGTCAATCTTGCATGACAAACTTACTTGACAAGCCCGGCATGACGGCATGACAAACCTGAACAACGCCCACACACGTTCAATTTAGGTTTGATAGTTCAGACCTTTGGGGTCATGCGCACTTTATTGCGCAACTTCCAAACAACTACAAAACAGCAAAACAGCTGAGTGAGCTGAAAGGTCACGTGCTCCGGCTCTGCATGCTGATTGGCTATTTATGTTCAAGCAAGATTGATGACTCCACACACGTCAAACTTGCTTGTCGTCTTGCATGAGCATGAAGCTCGATTTCAGTTTCTGTTGGAACTCCTTCAAGCCAAATTCCAGGCTTGACAAGCCATCAAATCTGCTCCACACACGATCAAATTAGCATGTCATGCCGGGCTTGTCATGCAAGTCGTCAAGTAAGATTGACCGTGTGTGGGGCACTTAAAGCCAGGACATTTTGCTTGAACCACAGACACTTGAACGCAACTGAAACCTGCGGGATTTGGCCCAGAGGGTAGAACACAAAGAATCAGCAATATTATAATTTGTTTATTACAAAGAAAATAAATGTTCATTAATGTGAAAAGAGCAATCAAAAATTATGAAACAATATTACGTTCGATACGTCGGCAGTAGTGATGATGTCGTCTGGTTTGTTTACTTCCGCGTAAACAAGTGGATGGCGTTGACTCTTGCGTAGTGTGTCCCGTGAACTCCAGTCCACCAGCAGAATGAAATGACTGGATATGTCACCTCCTTCAGCTGCGATGCGATGATGTTGTCTAATAACCCCTTGGTTACCAGGACGTCCAGCAGTCCGTGCACAAGGAGTGACCTCCTCGAGCAGTTGGATCAAGTTGGCTCAGGCTGATGACGTTCGTGGCTGCAGACTCGTCGGTTTCTCCCGGAGTTGCAATTCACTAACTTTTATACTTTAACATTTACTGACTTTAATGTTGAAACTGTTCAGTTGATCACTTGTAACTTGAAATTGTCTTAATGCGATATTATTTGCCTCAGCATTAGGCTTGAAGTTTTGAATTTACTGGGTTGACGTTTATACAAAAATGTTATTTTAATGTTTACCTTCGATCACATCGGCACTGTCTCGCTGAAATTATACTATGTTGCGTGCACAAGGCTTCACGGTTCGCGAGGCAGGTCTCACTGCTCTGAGAAAACTCCGACTGATGAAGTTTGGCTGGTAGCTTGACGTTTTTATACCCTCTCACCTCGGTTTACCCTCCAAAGAATCTGATTGGTTGGTTTCGTACACGTGGTAGCTAATTTTAGGCATTCTGTCATTTCTAAAGCCCGCGAAACGACTTTCTTTCTGCACGTAGGCCCATGCTTTTCCTGGAATCACTGAAAACTAGTCTGGCTGACTGGTTTTGTAGCGTTATCACAATGACTGGTTCACTTGTTATTACGTGGTGACATCACAATTTAGGTAAGGTCACATACTTTTTATATGGATTCACTCACTTTCTTGATATAATTGCACATTGTTAAACTTATTTGATTGCTCGTTATATTTTTGTCTATATTTTGATTGCTGTTGAATTTTAAGATTGTAAGTTTACATAATGATTCTAATTAATTACTTTGTGTTCAGTTAACCTTGACTCTAAGAATGCCATGCTACAAGCTTGTTCATTCTTTAAACCTATTTCAAGCAAACATTATTATTTTTAAAGTTAATTTTCTAACCTAGATAGGCCAACTTGTTACAGAGCCCCCTGAATTCTTGTTGTTCACCTTTTGACTGAAGTCAAATTTGAAATACATTGAAATTTTGAATGAGAAAATGGTGATAAAACAAGGATTCACATAGAGACTGGACTATCTAGCAGGAATAATCTCTTCCTTTTGACAAACAAAAAGTTTCCTTGAACAGATGCAAGTTTATTTCCCCTTACAGCTGTCTAATCTAAACCTGAATGAATGAACTCACCCCTCCACCTACCAAAACAAAAACAAACCTCATCCTACTTCCCGGAAACGATGCTCGACTCAACCCTCTCTCTTATCACAATCCCGTTATTGGCCTAGTGACCTACTTTTGCTGGGTCATCATACTTCGACCATAACAATCAACATAACATTGCTGTTGTCATCAGTAGGAATCATTTGTTCGACGTATTGATTTCTTTCTTCCGTCCACGATCGAATGGAAATGAAATCGTTCCTTCTTCTGTTTCGTCTTGAGTTTTCACCCTTGAAATTTCTTCAAGTAGCTGTTTCCGAATTGAATTTTCCCTGTTTTCTTGAGCAGTGGTCGATGTGTAGTTTTCATTTTCGTCAGCTTTCTTCTTCAGTTCTCGTACGTTCATTTGCAGTCCATCTTGCAAGCAAACATTTTCGTCTTCTTCTCTCAAATCATTATTCAACCCTTTCTTCAAAACATCATCGTTTTCATTCATAATCACCTTGTCATTTTTCTCGTCGTGAAACTTTTCACCATTACTTTTAAAGTCGCCTATAGGCAGCGTGTTTAGACAACAGATGGCACTGCAAAAAGTACAGACAGAGCCACCTAATCTGTGGGAAGGAAGCTTACCTTTTGGCAAGGCGTCCAAGTCGCTGCAGTTATACGTTATGTTGCTGCACATATTACGCATTATCAATTCTTAAAATTTACACAAGTTTATCTAATGTTTATTCGCCTACAAAATATTAATAATAAAGTGTTCACAATTTCACTGAATCTGATCACAATATTAATTTGCGCGACTTAGTTCTGATTCCGAAATATTTTGAGTACATTTGTTGACATCTGATCGGTTGCTAGGTCACGGCCAATGAGAAATAAAACAGTTGACGATCTTCCCACAAAAGTTGCTAATTTCTCTCACTCGTGGCGAACTCTCGGTGCCTATAGACTTCAAAACATCGCCAATTTCTTCAACTGTTCGAACTCTGTCGAAATCATCTTGATTCGCAATCGGAATCTCCAATTCTTCCTTCTCGCTCACTTGTGGCAATGCTACCTCGCAAGTGTCTTCAAAATTCTTCCTTCGAAATACATTTTCATCTTTCTTCATCTTCGTATATTCACAACTACTTCCTTCAACTTTGTCTGGGCCATCCAAACATTTAATTTTATTCTGGACAATTTCTTCTGGCACACAGCCCCCCTCTGTACTCTCTTGTGATTGCAACGTCTTGCAAGCAGCAGCGTCTTCAATCCCTTTCTTCAAAAGCATAAAATCAAGTTGAAGTTGTTTTTCTATTGCAGAAACCTCTGCTTCTCTGGCTGCTTCTCGTTCATCCATCTCTTTCTTCCACCGTCTTGAAGATCTGCGTATATACTCTTTAAGATCCTCACGCTCTTTCTTCTGCATTCTCCTAATTTCTTCTTTTCTCTCTTTGAAACGTGTTTTCTCGGTCGACGCAAAATCTTGTCCCTTCTCTACTTTCCATTCTGTGCCGACCTCTGTTCGTTTCCCGAATTTTCATTTTTCGTTTCCTTCGTATCGGACTCTGGTGGACGATTATTATTATTCCCGTTACCATGCCCGTTACCATTCCTATTTCTGTTATGACTGTTTCTCCCGTTGTTGTTGTTATTGTAATTTCTGTCATAACTATTCCTGTTATTATAACCGTTCCTATTGTCATTGTAACCATTCCCGTTACGAATTGGCTCATATTGCTTTGGGTCTCTTATTAGTTTTTCAGTGAATTCATCATGCTCTAAGTCAGTCAGCTCTTTTATCAACTCATCTTTAGTTTTGACTTTGCCACGCACTATCACCCTGATGTTTGGTGGTAAGTGATTAATCAATATGCCAACCAAAACTTGTTCCGTCATATTGACCAATTCTGTCACATATTTTGCCTTGTTGATAATCCGATTGACATAGGTCACCATGTTTAGGTTCGAACTAATTTTGTATTCTCCAGCATAGATTGATCTGATTAGCTGATGCTGTACAGTTTGCGACCAATATTTATCTTTAAAAGCCTCTTCAAATTTGTCAATGTTCTCAACGGGATTATTTACATACCAGTCTGCTGCTTTTCCATGTAAACACTTGACAATGATTCCCAGCTTCTGATTGTTATTCACATTGAATGTTGAAAAACGCTCTTTGATTAGCTTCAAAAATTGCATTGCGTTTATTGGGCAACTCTCTTCCCCATTAAATCTTATTGCCTCTTGTATCAGCGACTCAGTACAATGTTTTGCAAATTGCAACTCGTTATTTGCGTGACAGATGACATTTGATGTTGTTCCAGTCTTCTTTGCATTTTCATCTACTTTCTTACTTACGTCCTCTATTTTCTCCTTCATAGCTGAAATGCTTTCATTCTTCTCTTTATCCTTTCTTTCAAATCGCGAGCTTAATGAAAATAGCTCCAGACTGAGTTTCTTATCACGTTCATCGATCTCAGTGTTGATCTTTACTAATTCGGATTTTACTTTTTCCTCTACACTGCTCGTTTGTTCTCCAATTGATTCTATGTAAGACTTAATAACCTCCAACTCTGTGTCGACTTTATCATTTATTCTCTGTACGCTCTCCTCTACATTTGAGACTCTAGTTTCGACCTTTTTCAATCCAGCTTGAATTTCACTGACGATCTCCCTGACATTTTCAGTTTTTAACAACAACTTTTCCATCTCCTTTCCTCTTTCTTCCTTTTCCTTAATTTTCTCGTTTTTACTTTCCTCCTTTTCTTTTAGTTTCTCTAGTTTCCTATTCATTTCCTTGATAGCTTCTTTTTCCTGTTGTTCTTGCTGCATTTTCATTAAGAATTCCATAACTGGATTAGAGGATTCTTTCTCACCGAATTGTGAATATATACTGTCAGCTCTGGCTTCTTTTTGTCTCTCTTCAAAGATTGGCATTTCAACATGAGGTAGCGAGTCATCGTGTTCGTCCTCCCCTATCACCTGGCTCCTAGTTACCTCGAGTTCACTAACCACTGACTGGTCCCCCGCCCCCTCTACAGTCTCATCTAAATCTACAGTTGACGCTAAACTTGCATCTCGATCTGCCATCGTAACAGATGTAATGAACTAACATGCACAAATCTACAGTTGGCTTTATCTTTACGTTAACGGGTTGATTCTATGTAAAATTTCCAAATACATGAAAATTTTACGCAATGCCTGTGTCCACAAGTTTCAGAACAACTGAGTAACTCTTTCACAATCAAGAAAACAATTATTTCTTTCAAAACAATTGCTCCCAGGAATGTTATTCGAGCCCCACGTTGGGCGCCACTGAAACCTGCGGGATTTGGCCCAGAGGGTAGAACACAAAGAATCAGCAATATTATAATTTGTTTATTACAAAGAAAATAAATGTTCATTAATGTGAAAAGAGCAATCAAAAATTATGAAACAATATTACGTTCGATACGTCGGCAGTAGTGATGATGTCGTCTGGTTTGTTTACTTCCGCGTAAACAAGTGGATGGCGTTGACTCTTGCGTAGTGTGTCCCGTGAACTCCAGTCCACCAGCAGAATGAAATGACTGGATATGTCACCTCCTTCAGCTGCGATGCGATGATGTTGTCTAATAACCCCTTGGTTACCAGGACGTCCAGCAGTCCGTGCACAAGGAGTGACCTCCTCGAGCAGTTGGATCAAGTTGGCTCAGGCTGATGACGTTCGTGGCTGCAGACTCGTCGGTTTCTCCCGGAGTTGCAATTCACTAACTTTTATACTTTAACATTTACTGACTTTAATGTTGAAACTGTTCAGTTGATCACTTGTAACTTGAAATTGTCTTAATGCGATATTATTTGCCTCAGCATTAGGCTTGAAGTTTTGAATTTACTGGGTTGACGTTTATACAAAAATGTTATTTTAATGTTTACCTTCGATCACATCGGCACTGTCTCGCTGAAATTATACTATGTTGCGTGCACAAGGCTTCACGGTTCGCGAGGCAGGTCTCACTGCTCTGAGAAAACTCCGACTGATGAAGTTTGGCTGGTAGCTTGACGTTTTTATACCCTCTCACCTCGGTTTACCCTCCAAAGAATCTGATTGGTTGGTTTCGTACACGTGGTAGCTAATTTTAGGCATTCTGTCATTTCTAAAGCCCGCGAAACGACTTTCTTTCTGCACGTAGGCCCATGCTTTTCCTGGAATCACTGAAAACTAGTCTGGCTGACTGGTTTTGTAGCGTTATCACAATGACTGGTTCACTTGTTATTACGTGGTGACATCACAATTTAGGTAAGGTCACATACTTTTTATATGGATTCACTCACTTTCTTGATATAATTGCACATTGTTAAACTTATTTGATTGCTCGTTATATTTTTGTCTATATTTTGATTGCTGTTGAATTTTAAGATTGTAAGTTTACATAATGATTCTAATTAATTACTTTGTGTTCAGTTAACCTTGACTCTAAGAATGCCATGCTACAAGCTTGTTCATTCTTTAAACCTATTTCAAGCAAACATTATTATTTTTAAAGTTAATTTTCTAACCTAGATAGGCCAACTTGTTACACAACCATACTGCACATTACACTAAACAATACAAAAGCAATGCTTATACCAAGCCCCGTTACTCAATGATCATCTCATAATGATAGATCTTTTTCGATCGTTTCGTTGACTGGTTTTAGAAGAATTTGCCGTTAAAATGAGCCATTATTTCCAGAGTGCACGCGATTGTGGCACTCGTAGTATTTTGCCAGTCACCTTCTAGTATATCCAAAGTATATTCTATTCAGTATAGTATAGTATACTACAGTATACAGTACAGTGTACTGTACTACAGTACAGTATATTCAGTATATTCTAGTATTCCAAATATCCTGTGCGATTGCGGCGCTGTCCAGGATCCAAGTCACCTTCTGGGATGTACCCTTCGATCATTCTTGCACTTTGCAAGCAAACGACAAGGCCATTGTCGTCGCTAATTTTTGGTAACATCATATGAAAGGACACGGAAATCAAATCATCATGATAGTTTTTCTTTTCTAAGTGTTCCTTCCCAAGCTTGTCTAGTTCGACCCTAAAATTACCAATAGAATGCTCCAGTAAAATATGGCTGAAGAAACCAGTGCACCACACAGTCTACTTGACGCCTCGTTGAGAAGGCATACCAAAACAAGTGCGATCATTCAATATGCTGATTTTGGTGAATAAACAGAAATGTTTGCAAGAATAATGTATATGCTGTAATGAAATAAACCAACTGAGGTTCTGTTAATTCGTGATGTAGTTAAAACTTTTACTGAACTCGTTATCATTGCCCTACAGCCTGCCCTACAAGGTCTACCCCGGCCACGAGGGCGTCCTGACAGAGAAGCGCAAGCAGCGTCGCATCAGGACGACGTTCACCTCGGCGCAGCTCAAGTAGCGATGATTGTTTCCTCATGGTAACTCCTGATTGTTGCAGCCGGCCTGCCCTACAAGGTCTACCCCGGCCACGAGGGCGTCCTGACAGAGAAGCGCAAGCAGCGTCGCATCAGGACGACGTTCACCTCGGCGCAGCTCAAGGAGCTGGAGAGAGCGTTCCAGGAGACGCATTATCCAGACATTTACACGCGAGAGGAGATCGCCATGAAGATTGATCTGACAGAGGCACGAGTCCAGGTGAGTGTAGGGGGGGGGGGAGGGGGGTCATTGACAGAGTGGCTTTTGGAAGGCGCGGGGTTCTTCAAGCGTTTTTTTAGTTTTGCCTTCGCACTAAAAGAATTTTAAAAAAATGTTATTAGCGATCATTTCAAGCGTACTGGACTAAATAATTCCACTTACCTACTGGCGTACAATATGACATCTAGACCCCTATTTTCGAGATTGTTCGTATAAAGTGACGTCCTTCCGAACGAAATAGCATTCAATCTGCCAAGTCAGTTTATTATTTTATTTGGTCTGACGTCAGGCGGCCGTGAATCCATATGGAATTTGTCTGGAACGATCTCGAAAATTGGTCCCCTGTTATTAGGTCCCGTGCTAATAAAATAATTGTATAACACTTTGAGGTCGTACCAGAGGTCATAATATACTTATGTGTTTGACATTTAGTCAAGTAAATTTGTAATGTTCGCTAATATCTATATTAAAAAAAACTATGGCTACATAGTAGGGCTGGATTAACTATAACTTTTGGATTAAATACAACTCGTTTCAATCATTTCGAAATATCTGATTGGCTGTGCCGCAGTATTTAAATATCCGGCATAACCCTATAGGCCTTTAGTGTGAAAACAACCATAGGAAGATGAAAGGGGGATTATACTTGGACAAACTATACAGCTAGAGCTACATTGGTTTATAGATTTGTGTTTTATTGAATTTTGCACGACGCTATTTGTCAACATTTCGGATTATATTGGCGATAATATTATGCCGTTATGACTTGGGAACAATCGCTCCTAAATCCACGAGACTGCAGCGCTTGACGACGTCGACAGTAAATCCTCGAGTTTATCTCCTGCCATGAAACATATGACGACGAAGTATCGCTGTAAAACCCAATCTTCGTCCATCGATCATCGACTCGACCCACATCAGTGCGATCAAGACTAGACGTCGTAATGACAACAAGACAGGAGTCGCAATGACTAGTAGACATCGCAATGACTAGTAGACGTCGCAATGACTTGTAGACTTCGCAATGACAACAAGACAGGCGTCGTAATGACTAGTAGACGTCTCAATGACAACAAGACAGGCGTCGCAATGACTAGTAGACGTCGCAATGACTTGTAGATTCGCAATGACAACAAGACAGGCGTCGCAATGACTAGTAGACGTCGCAATGACTAGTAGACGTCGCAATAACAAGACAGGCGTCGCAATGACTTGTAGACGTCGCAATGACTAGTAGACGCCGTAATGTCTTGTAGAAGTAATAATGAGAGGGGGGACAACATGGGCGCTGGCAGGATTTTTGTCAGGAGGGGCAAGGCAAGGAAAACACTCTATTACCTGTTAAGCTGTGGGAGGCGGACCACCCACACCCCCTGTCTTTTGGTTTTCTGACATTTTGAAATCAATTTTAAAACGTTTTTAGTTGCATTTTGTTAAAAATTCTACTTTCTAAAATTTTAAATTTTTGGGTAGGGGAGGAATGCCTTTCCCGCAGGGATTTTTTTTTTGACACGTTTATATCAATCTTATTACTTTTTTGTTTACAAAATTCAACTAATGCGGAGACGTATACGGTAAAATAAAATTAGTTAGTACTTATTGTTTGCCTGTTAGCACAAAAATGAGTAAATACTTTGAGTTTTGACTCAAAAGTATTGAGTCTGGGCTACTTTGAAAGATCGTTATGCTAATAATGAAGGAATACGGTATAAACCGGTAGAAAAATCCTAAAGAGGAAAGACCCTGAGTGAGGGAATTCCCAAAACGCACGAAATTGCTTCGAATTGAGTTTAAAAAATTTCGAAGAATATTCCCGGATCTGCGCCCCTGACCGGCATCCTGTGGCTCTCCCACATGTCCCGCATCTTTACCGTCTTGCCCTCATCTGGCCTAAATCTTGTGAACACAAATGCAACTAGAAGTTGTAAAATGTGGCGCACCGAGATGCCAACTTGGACGTCGCAATGAGAGACAAGCGTCGCAATGAGACGCCGCCGACCCCAAACAAAACAAAACACAGTCAAGTAGCAGAACAAATCGTCAACAACTTCCACTCGACATAATCCTCTCGCGATCTCTCGCTCATGATTGGTCAGCTTTGATGCCACGCGACCTGCGATCACTCCGCGCGATAACTGATATTGTAATTTGTCTGGAACGAATTCACGGGTATTCGATTACACCCCTCAGCGGGTTGTTAGGGGTGGGAGGGGGGCGATGTCACGCCTTGAGGGCCGGGGTTCGAGTGCCGACACGTGACCTGTACTTGACGTATGAACAATGATAATGGAGGCCGTGATGATGTGATTGTGTTCAGGCGATTAGCAATGTCACGGCCTCACGGATTCGTCGCGATCAGAGAAGAGCGTGAGAATGTGAGAGATTTTATTTCATGAGAGGAGATCGTTGAAGTGAAATAATATTAGTGGGAGGGGCTGCAAAACATACTAGGTAAACGATAACGCGTTGATAAGCGAGCCTTCGAATTATTGTGTGAAAGTTGCTGCTCTGTAGACCTTGGAGACGGGTATTAAGGCAATCTAGTAAAATGCAGGAAATGAGGAGTGATAATTTCTTCTATTTATTTGAATACATTTTACAAATTTTCAAAAACAGCTGAAAATGTCGGGAAAATTAAAAAATCACTTGACTCACAGATCTATCTGAAAAATGTCAAAATAGGTATCTAAAATGTTAGTCCCAATGACAATAAAAATATATAAGTTGATCAGTCAAATCCATGTAATTTTCAACAAAATTTCAGATGGGTTGGATTGGTTGAACGGATTGACCAATAACTCTTAAAAACAAACGAAACAAACAGAAAAGCTCACAGAGAAAGAGTATCCTAAGAGATTCTTGTACAAATTTGATAACAAGATGATTGTATACAAATATTTACAATAAAATGTCTTTAAAATGCAACTAAATTATCTAAAATCTTCACTGTATAGAAAAAAATTTGGTTCTTGTTCTTTATTGCTGCATTTCGTATGTACACTCCCCCAAATAATAAACGGTACTTGGTACAAAACGTATTGGCTGCTGGGCCGGTTCCTTGACAATCAATCCTTGTTATTATCAATAAAATCAGAACTCACCTAAAAGAGTTAAATAATGCGTTAGCACTGACTTCATGGGATGATGCCATCAAACCTTAATCAGTCAATTCATTTTCTTTCGAGTACCGTTTATTATTTGGGGGAGTGTACCTGTCACACTCGATATGTAAACTCTGATCAAAATCAATAAATAGATATAAACGACACATCTTCTTCAAACAATAATCAATTCAAATCTGTAGTTCATAAATTAATATCATTAGTAATAACATACCTTTCAGAAATTATTATAGACAGCCAAGACCGTCCCGAAAAGATTTAATTGAAGTAGGTATGGCCGTGAGTTTTCACTGTCTGCCGACGAAAAGTGCCTATCATTTGAATTCCCTCGTCCAATGAAAACTCATATCCATCCTGACTGCATGTGACACATTGTTGCCAGCTCCAATAAACTGCCAGACTCGATTACACATCATCATCCTCGCCATGCAGGATATCTGGCATCATAGCGACCTCAAATCATGAGCTGTGAAGAGCGCTGTTCCAACCGCATCGTTCATTGTTTTCACGCGATTAGCGCTGTGATCGCCTCGAGTACGAGTATTCGACCGACGGTCATATTTTTCATCCCCCCCCAACCCCTCATATGTGGGCAACCATTTCACATCCACACCACGGGTATGTCGGCGTTATGAATTATCACATGGTGATTTTTAAATGGAGTTTAACAACGTGCTCAACACTCTTAAGACTAAGATCGTCTAAATGAAAACATTGAGGCATAGAGGTAAGAAGGGATTGAAGCATTTAACACGTTTCCAAGTCTTGAATTCAAGACATCTCTTCAGCCTGTTCAATTAGAACATGTCTTATTTTCCTTCAAGACTGGGTTTTTTTTCGTGGTTTTCCCTCAGTCGACAGGCAAATGCTGGGAAGGTACCCTACTAATAGGCCACGACCGCCTCCTTCCCACCTTCCATCCTTTCCTACTCTTCACCATCATCTCCCAATCATCCTCATAATCATTCATCCGTCGCCATTAGCCTCGCTGCAGAACAGTGCGACGTTAAGTCCCAGACAAAAATATCTTTTCCTTCAAGTCTTGAAAAACTTCAACCAATTGTTAATTTCACCGCAACTTCAATCATCAATAAACATTAAATCGTCTAAATTATCTTTAATGTTTCCTTGAAATCAAGGGTTGAATTCAACCCCTTCAAAGAAACTTGAAACGTGTAATTCAGACTTTACAGC
>OW203764.1:30504810-30548350 GCA_934045905.1 Leuctra nigra | reverse complement strand
TGTAAATACACATACAATTTAGCCTTTTTATATCCTTTTTATTTTTATCCCCTTTTTCTCGTGGTATAGAGATAATATTTACAATTATTTAATCTAGAGTTACTTTTATCTAATAACGATAACAATTTTTAAATCGCAGAGGACTATTATGACAGTACCTACATAAGTATAACCAACGATCAAATCTTTTTACAAATTATGTAGAATTTCTAGTTATACTTAATTAAATGTGTATTTTCAAATCACTTTCAAATTTTCAAAGCCAATTTTTGAACTAGCTTTCAGCTAATGTTGCTAATGTTGGTCGATTGATACTTTTCTGCCCTGCCCAGGATCATTTCCAAGCCGTGGATTGTATTCATGAATACAATACATTTGCTGGGGTTTTCTACATAATTTGATGAGTAGGTAACTTGATATAAAAATGGCAATGCCATGATTCTCAGTTATAAATACCTTTTTATCAACTTCTACTGATTAAATGATGAGCATTGTGGCGCCTACATTTAAGCTGGCTCAGACATAAAACTAGACTATTCGCAAAATCAGGATCAAAAGAATTAGTTTTTCCTGTCTTTCCTTAGATTAGTTGAGGCAAATTTTAGATAGATTCCATACTAAAAGGACCAATCTTCCGATACATACATCCTTAACATCATAAATATAATGTAGTACATTAAGACAAGTAATAACGTAATGGTCGAAGCGTCCATTGCTGGAATTAAAATATCAATTAATTGCTTTGATATTTTCCTGGCCACTTTTTTAATTGTTCAGATTGTGTGAAGTTGTGTCACATATTAATTCAGTACTGGAAATGGGATTTTACTGATCACTCGTGGGATCGCATTCCACTTCAAAGTGTAGAATTGTAGATCCACTAACAAAAATCGGTGACATCCACGGTCTCTTCTCTTGTGTAAGTAAAGTAAAAGTAAAGTAAAGCAGTGGTCGAATTGGGGGGGGGGGGGGGGGGATGCGGGGGGATGGCATCCCTCTATATGGGGAATATATTGATAGTTCCATCCCCCATGGCTAATTTTTCCACTTCACCATCCCCCCACGAGAGATTAAAAAACAGCACTGAGTAATGTAATTTACTTCAAAATAATACCATTTTCAGATAATTTGTCTATTTAGCCCTGTAGACGCCATTTGTCGAGATGAATATAGGCTTAAAATAACGTCAAAATCGCGTATAAACGCACCAAATTAATTTCTGAAATTATTATGTTTCCGTAACTGTGCGCCCCGGACCAGCATGGGCCTGGGGGCCGTCCCCCATTGACCTCATGCAAATGTTTCTTTTTGTAACAATGCAATTGTGTAATATCTGTACAGTAGGGGGGGGGATGGTGATAGGGGAAGGGCTTGCCCCCCCTAAAATCACCCTGCGGGACAAGGTTTTTGAACAATGCCCCCACATCTTTTTTGGAGTGAAAACGGTGAAAAATTTAAAAAACAAAATACACCTCAGAACGTCTCAAAATTAATTTCAAATAATCAAAAACGAAAAAACGCCCTGCGGGGCAACATGGGAGGCTCGCCCCCCACACCCCCTTTAACGCGGGGCAAATTTTGACCCTTCACTGGCCACCCGGGCAGAAATCCCCCCATGGACTGACTTCCAATTCGACCACTAAGTAAAGAAATATTGTTCCGTAACAACCCTTCAGGAAATGTAGAGGAAATTTCTCTTGTATTCTTTTCGTATTTCTTCCTGTTATCAGGCTTTATTTACACATTTAATAAAATTAACTGGTAGCCATTTTTAGAAGTGACGTAGATAATATCTACGTAGATAATATAGCCATATCTACTAGATATGGCTCATATATGGCTGTTCGTTAACAAATTGATACTAGTTATACCTAGAGAGTTACCGGACAGAAAATACGTTGTAATTTTGAGAAGATTCTAAGAAAATCTCTCTTTGAAATGAGATTGTAATGAAATGGAATATTATTGGATTATATAAACTTTTTCCTCCATCATGAAAAAATCGCATTTAGAAGAACCACAAGAACCAAGAAGCATCATGTCATGTTCTTTTATTCTGCGGAAGTAAAGAGATTTGGATGATGTTTTTACAAGGAGTTTTCGGGTTGGAACGAAAGATTTTTACACGATTTATACTTGTCATTTAATTTGCAAACTACTGTTATTTGTTTATCTCTCTTGCATTGAAGGTTCTCTTGAATGCAATCAGAATTTGAATTTGATTAGTAATTCAAATTTGATTTAATTTATATTTTTGATTTGATTTTAATTTTAATTTAATTTGATTAGATTCTTAATTTGGTCAACGTGTTTATAATTTATTTTCTGTAAGTACGAATTAAATTTTTAAAAAGTCCAGCCGCTATGAAAAATCTCTTAGAGTCAGATACAATGTCTGAGCAGGCGCATAGGAATTGGGGGGACGAGGGGATTATCCCCCCCCCCCCCCCCCCACCACCACCGCTCGAGCAGTCTCTGAGCCCTCATTCATTCTACAAAATTAAGTTTATCGTACCACAATCACATTAAAATTGTTACAATTCGAAAGACGCCCTGGGTGCTCGACCCCCCCCCCCCCCCAAGGGGAGGATAGCCGGTTCCCTCCATGCGGTTCACCCCATGATTAAAGCAAAAGTGGTTCCTACGCGCCTGTGTCTCAGTTAAAAAATTATATTGATTATAACATTTGAGCGCTCAAACGAATAATACAGCGATTGGCTGAAACTGAATGAAGCCATTGGAATTCTGGGAAGAATCATGTGCTCGGCTCGTCTCGGCTGTCCTCGTGTGGTGGACTTGGCGCTCGGATATCAGGCGCGAGGGGTGGGGGTTGCTGCTTGCTGCGTGCGCCTCCATGGTCTTGCCGCTCTTCAGCGACGCGGCCATTGCTGACTGACTAAACTAATGCCGTTGCCGAGGCGAGGAGTCGAGCAGAAGACGTGCTGAAGGAAGTACGCTGTCCAATACGCTGTCCTTTTCGCTCGCCAACAAGCTTTGAAATGGCCGAGCCCAAGAGAAACTATAAACGGGATATTTATCCCTCCTTCCATCTCAGCCCGGGGCAGATTGAGGTAAGTGTCTCAGGAAGTTTCTATTATGATATTGAGAACAATGAAAGCTGTATCTATGATGCTCAATGTACCTAGGTACCTAGACGCTGAGGAAGTTTTGTCATTGACAAGGGATTTCTGTGATAGAGTAATGCAGGCGATTTATCAAATTTGTCACGTTCTCTATGAGAATGCATTCTCAGACCCCAATCCTATTAGGCATTCCGTTCCATGATGGAAGATGTCCCTAAAGCTTGGCATCAGTGGCAAAAGGCGCCATCAACAGGTTTTGTCTGTCCACGTCTGTGTAGCCGCCATTTTCATAAGTTCCATAAACCAGGTTCATTCATCGATAGAAAACTTTTCTTTTTTTCCACGATACCTCTCTAGGCTTTTCCACTATTGAAATCTGGATACAGGAAGATAGATTCTCAATTTTAGTCTTCAAAGTATGGATGGAACAAAATTTCAGGTGGGAGGAGAGGAAATGTCGTTTTTATAACTAGGAAAACGCTCAGTGTAACGCGTTGGTGAGCGA
The DNA here is from genome assembly GCA_934045905.1 of Leuctra nigra. Lineage (NCBI taxonomy): Eukaryota > Metazoa > Arthropoda > Insecta > Plecoptera > Leuctridae > Leuctra > Leuctra nigra. The sequence goes on along the minus strand of OW203764.1, from coordinate 30,544,762 downwards.
GCACGGGGACATGCAAATTCTCGAACCGGAAATGCGTACACAAGCACAGAAAACATATACATCCATATTGAATTGAAATATGATAACTCAATCAACACAACATATTATTATGCTTTTCATTGAAACTTGAAAATAACATCTAAGCATCTAAGAACCCTGGTTAAAATAAAACAAATCAGATTCAATCCAATTGGCACTGGAAAACATTCATTTTGATACTTCATTACTGACAGATATTAAAAATGTTAATAAGTTCATACGTTCTTAACTGATTGGGATGAAATTTTGTAAAATAAGAGACAATGTTGGTCTAAATGATCATGCAAAATATGAGTTTGATCTGAATTATCGAAGACCGTTTTCATTTTTCAGCCTATGAGATATTTATTTAAATTTTAACCAATTAATGGATTTCAAAAAAATTATGGTCTGCAAACAGAGAAGGTTGGTTTTACATGTGTGCAAAATTTCAGCTAGATCAAAGTAAAACTCTGACCTGTATAGCCAAAATATGAATTTGATCAGATTTATCGAATACCATTTTCATTTTTCAACCTATCAGGAGATGTTTATTTCAATTTTAACCAATGAATGGATTTTAAAAAAATTTGGGGCCTACAACAAGCAGAAAAGGTTGTCTCTACATGTGTGCAAAATTTCAGATCGATCGAAGAAAAACTCTGACCTGTACAGCCTCACCCAACAGAAAAAAAAACAAAAAAACAAAAAAACAAAAAAAAACAGAGGTCCGTGCCAAATGAGCCGAAAGGAGACGCTCGCTCAATAAGTCCCGTCGGCAATGTTTTAATGGCCCCTAGCATACACCCGTAGGTAGGTACCTAGGTATATTGGTTGGTGTACCTAAACTGCAGTGCAGTGTTCGTTTTGTATACAAAATCTATCAGCAAATTAGGTTTTTGTAAACATTCGAAGAAACGGAAAAAAAAGCCAACGCCAATTTTACTGGTCTGTCTTAATAATATGATGACATACTGATTATTTTACTCAATTTACCCCCAAAACTATACAAATATAAATGATCTAATTGTACGAATTCTGTGTACCAGTCCACACTAGCAACTTGCAGAGTAAAATGATCGTCACGAAAGTGCAGACACTGCGCACGCGCATAGATCAGTTCCTAGTCTGACTAGGCCTTTATATTTCCCACTGACCACTTGAATACTGCGAAACATTCATCCAAGAAGTTATAACAATCAAAATGTCCCCAGCTTGTGCCTATACATTGTTCCAGCAGCGAATCTTATGCATTCTTTTTGAAGACTTGTGATTAGGAACTGGAGGAATGAGATATTATTTCGGCACAGAATGTCTTGGGTCTGCCCAGCAGCAGCGCAACCCATGTCCCAACAATAGATGTTGTGACTTCAATCCACGCGACACCTGAATTCAGGGAAATTGAGAATATTTTAATACAGCATTTATCGTATTAACTTCTTGTTTAGCTATTGGTCTCTGAGACTCTGGGTGGCTCTAGGAATCCTCGATTTCAATAACTAGAGGAAAACTCAGCGTAGCGCGTTGATGAGCGAGCACCGATACGTGCCCAACCTGCAAACACGCGATTCTTTTAATAGCTAATCCATGTGGCGCGCAAATTTGGTACTTTTCGAAAAATCTCCTTTGACAGCTCTTCAAAACTCTAAACATAGTAAAATGTCTGTAAATACTTAACCGATTGGGCTGAAAATGTGTAAAATATGATTGAGAAAAATAATATTGGTCTTGATCACCACCATGGAAGATTAGAACTTAATCCGAACCTTTTGATTTCGACCAATTGGAAATATTTAATTTATATATTTGGCTTGAACTTTAGTACAAGAGAGGAACTGAAAAAAAAGGCCGAAAGTCGGACAAATTGCAACAGAATTTTTCTTTTTGGATAATACCTACTCAGAAAAATGTGTTTATTAACATACTAAAAGTCGTCAAAGATCGGACCATGGGGTATGACCTTAAATTGACCTTAATTAAAATAAATATGCTAATTAATATTTTTTTTTTGGCTACTAAATATTAACATATTTCTGATTTTTTTTCGCCAATAATACAACTTGTTATGTATATTACTTGACAAAATTATTGAAACATCCATACTTTAAAGCAATTGATTAAAAATTAATTATAAATTAAAAATCGACTTGATTTGATGTTATCGTGTATGATCTAGGCTGTGGGGTACAAAAATTAACATTTTCGTTTTTTTCTTTTTGCATTGTACTCACAGACCCTTGGTTATTTACAGGAAAAAAGTCGCCGACGATTGAACAACTCCTATGACATGTAATTGACCCTAATTAATTGAATTCATAACACTACAATATTATATTTCTTTCATTCAATAGTAACATATGTTTATAGCCCATTCAACACTATAACCGAATTCTATTGAGACAATCGCATACTCAGCATTTTATTTTCTCTGAAGATAAATGAATTAATTAAAATGCAGGGTAATTAATTAATAAAAAAGTTATTTATTTTTAGAGATACCGTAAATATAGGTTGTGAGGTATCAAATTAAAGCTGGTGAAACGGAGATTACGAAAAAAATATTTAATACTATACATGATGGTTGAATTGTACGCTTTTGGGGTCAATCAAGGTCACTTGGGGTGTCTGACACCTAATGATTAATGAACAAAGCGGCCAGGAAAAAATCCTGGAAGATCCGTGCCAGTGGAAACTGCGGCGCTTCATTCATATTTCTTGACTTCATGATAAGAACTGCAAAACCCCAGTTTATTCAGTGTATCGATAAGAAATCGGTAAGCCAAGTGTTGATGCATCTGTACGGAAAGTCCACTTAACTAATTGTGACAGAAGTCAGTGCAGCCAATTCGGTTCCAAAGCGCGATAGAACCGTTTGATTCGTTTGATTCACCGTTTGACATGGTACAAATGGTACCATTTGTACAAAATGGGTACAAAACACGCATTCAGTCTGGTGCAAATAAAATTCTAGTCGCTGCTTGTCCGTACACTCTGGGTCGGTTGAAATGAGACTCCAGTTTATTCCGAGAATCAAACAATTGCCTATAAAATACTCAAAACCTCAACGTTGAAAATCTAGGAATTGAAAACACAATGCTTCACCTTCAGGTCCTACTACTTTAGTTATGATGACTACAATGTCGACTCTGGCGTCGAAACTTCGATGTTGCAGCCAACCTCCTTGGTTGCAGCCGCCATAGTCGCAGGGGGTGGGGGGAGGGATTTGATCGATGATCAAAACAACAATTTCGATAAAAATAAAGATTTAAGGTGGTGCAAGCGCTCGGCCGTTTTAGAAAATTTAAAAAGAAACATTGTTTCGTAAGTGAGTGTAACTTTTACAGGATGTTTACATGATCAGTCTGATTGTATATTTGTAGCACTTTTTCATTTTTGCTTCGTGCCTAGTTAATTAGGCGCCGGTTATTCAACAAAACCGCGCAAAACTATGAAATTGCGATACGATTGGAGACCAAACCCGTTAACCAATTGATCTCAAATATTAATCATGATTATTAGATGAAAGACAAACTTAGGGTTATCACTTTGCACATTTTTTAAATTTAATTTTATACGGCACCCAGGGAGACAAGAAAATAGCTAATTTTTCATCAAAAATCCACTAATTATTGCTTAACAAAACAAAAAATTAAAAATGTACCAAGGAATAACCCTAAGGGCCGGTCTTTCAATGCCTAGCTAACTTTTATACAGTCAATTAGGACTATTTTGTCATGGCAACAACCAATGCCAATGATATTCCTAGAATGACCATTAACTAACTGTTAAGAGCTAATTGAGACTTTAGCAGTGTATTGAAAGACCGGGCCTTAGTTTGTCTTTTCTCTTATCACGATTAAAATTTCAAGTAATTTGGTCCACCCCATTTCGTCTCCAATCGTATCGATTGATTGATTGCTTTATTTCCATTAATATTACATTTTACATGTTATATTTTCTTATCCTCTTGAAAAACACTTTCAAATTATGAGGATGTTATGGAAATGCATCGTATCCTGGGATATTGATGCAGACACCATAAGTAATCTAAAATACTAAGAATGTGTAAAAAGTAACAAGAATAAGTAGAACAAGATGAGAATACAATGAGTCATGGCATCACAAAATACAGTGATTAAATAAAATGTGTTAGGACAGCAAATACAGTAATAGTAAGATTCAGTAATGCCCTCCTAATATTAATAACTAGGAAAACGCTCTGAGTAACGCGTTGATGAGCGAGCACGGATACACGCAACACCTCGATCCGAAATTATGTCTATCGAAAATGTCATTAAAAGCCAATAATTCTTGAATTTCGTCACAGACTTGTATAAATATCTCCAAAATCTCCAAAAATATTGGTCCCAATAACCTTGCTTAGTTTTAAGTTGATCGATTAAACCTTTGATTCATTCATTCATTCATTTTATTAACATCTTACAAATTGGTAATGGAATTACCAAGGTGGCAAGGAATTTCTACAAATACAATATAATTTCATAATAAATACTATTACTAAGAAGAAGGGAACAATAATGAAAATAGGTATATAAGAAAAATAAAATTAATTAGGTAATTAGTGTCCAACAAAATTAAGAAGGTTCCTAAAATTCTTCACTTGACACTCAGCAATATTTTCGATGGTCATAATGCTGGCTGGCAATTTGTTCCAGTCTTGTATAGTTTTATTAAGAAAACCATGCTTCAACAGATCAGTCTTGAATGAGCAGGATTTCAAAACCCATCGATGACAGTCTCGCCCATCTCTTATCTTCCTCTCCAACTTCTCCTGAAACACTTTCCACCCTCCTATACCATTCCAAATCCGCCACATGTTACAAAGCCTTGTTTTCCTTCTTTCTTCCATTGATTCCCAATTTAAATCATCCAGCAATTTCTTCACACTAACCCTTTCCTTGACAACCCGCCCCTGTTCATTTCTTCTCGTTTCCCATTTCCTGACTTTATTAGTTACTCTTCTGGCTGCAACTCTCTGAACCTTTTCTATTAACTCTACTTCTTGTTTACAATGTACATCCCAAACAGTTCCCCCATAATCAAGTATGGGTCTTACAATGGTCTTATACGCCTGATTCTTTATTGCTGTATTTGCTCCCTTTAATGATCTCATTACGAAATTTAGACTGGTCATGGCCTTGGTCGTAACACGTTGGTTACTTGCTTGGACCATCCTAGATTTTTATATAACCAAACACCTAGGTATTTGTAATCCGTAATCGGTTATCGTAATCGTAATGTAATCGGTTCCTTGTTAAGTTTCAAAAATCACAGGATATCTTTCAAACAATATACCTGGGACCACTCATATGGATATGATATTACTGTGTACACAAAATCAGATCAATCTGTTGAACGGTCATTATTAGTTTCATATCGTTTGAAACTTTCTGCTCTAACTACCTTGCCTTGAACTGAAGATTCGAAGTCGCCGTGAATTTGACAGCCAACACACAAAATGTCCCTAAAATTACAAAAACTTTTGAAAATAACGACAGATTAGACTGAAAATTGGCAAAAATACCTTAAATGTTGGCACCAATGACCATGCGAAATTTTAAGTTGGTCGGTCAATCGGTTCTAGTTTAAATTACAAAAATCACCGGAAAAATGGTTTCAAATTTGAACCAATGGGAGGATTTTGCTGAAATTTTTTATGATTGGGTAAAATGTTGGTTGCAATGACGTTACTAAATTTCAAAATGATTGTAGCATTCAATCGAAAGATACATTATTTAAAATTTGAACCAATCAGGGGATTTCAAAAAAATTAGGGTCTGCAAATCTCATATTTCGTCTGGACATGTGTGCAAAATTTCAGCTCGATCGAATAAACGGTGTGATCTGTATACGAGCAGACGACAGACAAAAAAAAATAAAAAAAAAACAAAAAAAACAGAGGTCCGTGCCAAAAGAACCAAAAGGAGAAGCTCGCTTCGCTCGCTCAATAAGTATCAGAACCAGCTATTCGAGAAAAACGAGAAGAAGTTCTATCGCCTTTTAGACGAAGGAGCGACTGACGTTGACGAGGTGAGAAAACCGACATTATTGCGACACTTATCGCAAAAAGTGTCTACAAAAAGCAGCAAAATCGCTCGGGCTTGCAGCACCTTAATAGGCTGTAACGAAATGTAATTTTTGTATGATAAAATATATCTTATATCCTGATTGGTACAGAATGGGTTCTAGATTGCACGTATCGTAAATTCTAGTATAGAGATTTGACGAGCAAAAATTCGCGCGTCTGGGCCTGGGCGGTTTAGGACGCTCATATTGTTGTGAGGCACGGCACTGCCCCAGACCCAAATCGGACCTGAGGTTATTACATTATTTTATGTTTACTATTAGGTAGGTGCCTTAGTACCTATAGGTGCTCAAAAATTCACTGACCAGTTCCTGGATTTACAATAGTAATTGAAAAGTGTCGAATTGAAACATTTACAAAAAGAGATGCATATTATATACTATTTTACGATTTTTACGATTAGGCAATTAAAAAATTAGGGGATCCATAAAAATTTTCTGTGGGGGGGCGAAATCTGAAGTAACGCCACTGGCCGGACTGATTTGACCCGTATTAAGTCGAAATAATTATTTCGATTTTCGACTTTGATATTTTTCCCTTTTTTATTCAAGTCAAAGCGGAAACAACTGACGCGAACGCAAACGCAATGACGTAAACGCGAAAACGCACGGAGTTGAACATGGTTCTAGTTTTGCGTTTGCGTTCGCGTCTTTGCGTTAGCGTTTTGCGATCGCGTCAATTGTGCATCGGCTTTTAATGTTGTATTAATATTCATGGTGATCTGCTAATGTGATGATCATTATAGGAACAATTCATTCCAGCTGCCTAATAAGAACTAGGAAAACGCTCAGTGTACCGCGTTGATGAGCGAGCACGGGTACGTGCAAATTCTAGAACCGGAAATGCGTACGCAACGTACAGAAAACATATACATCCACATTGAATTGAAATATGATCCAGTCAATCAACATAAAAGTAGCTATATGCTTTTCTCGAAATTTGAAAATAGTATCTAAGCACCCTGGTACATAATACATATATAGCAAATCAGATTCAAACTCAATTGGCACTGGAAAACATTCATTTCGATACATTCATTTCTGACAGCTAATAAGAATGTCAATAAGTTCATGTTATTAACTGATTGGGATGAAAATGTGTAAAATAAGAGAAAATGTTGGTCTTAATGACCATGCAAATATGAGTTTGATCAGGATTATCGAAGACCGTTTTCATTTTTCAGCCTATCAGGAGATGTTTATTTCAATTTTAATCAACGAATGGATTTCAAATAATTTTGGGTCTGCAACGCCCATAGAATGTCCGAACACGTGTGCAAAATTTCAGCTCGATCGAAGAAAAACTCTGACCTGTATATCGTCAGTAACAGAAAAAAAAAAAAAAAAAAAAAACAGAGGTCCGTCCAAAAGAGCCAAAAGGAGACGCTCGCTTCGCTCGCTCAACGAGTTTGATAAGATTTATCGAAGAACATTTTAATTTTTCAGCCTATCAGGAGATGTTTATTTATATTTTAACCAATCTATGGATTTCAAAAAAAATTGGGGTCACAAACAAAAAAGGTTGTCTCTACATGTGTGCAAAACTTCATATCGATCGGTGAAACAGTGCGACTTCCATTGCTCCAGGTAGCAGACAAAAAAACACAAAAAACACAAAAAACAGAGGTCCGTGTCAAAAGAGTCAAAAAGAGACGCTCGCTTCGCTCGCTCAATTATTGATTTGTTAGCTGGAGTGTGTAGTCCACAATTTTTAAGGACTGCCGTAAATTAATTGATTTTCTTATTTTTAGAAAGTTAAGATGTATCCTATACAGTGGCGGTTATTTGGCTTTACAACAGGTGTGCAATTTCATAGATGGACGTAGAAGAAAGTACAATGGGGGGTCTGGGGAAAAGCCCTCCAGCACGTGCGGGTCCGGGGCGCATAGCCCCGGATTTTTTTTTTATATTTAGTTTGAAATTGATGCATTTTTACGTGTTTTGGAGAGCAAAACGATTAGAAAAAATTTTAACTTCCTACTTCCTGGATTACTTAGAGGCGATTGTTTGTTACATTTGGTGGGAGCAGCCTCAATGAAAAGCTTGCCTACAATTTTTACTAAACGGGAGCAATTTTTAATAATTTTCTTGGATGATCAGGTGTGCAATTGTCACATCTTGCACACCGTAATAGCCGCCACTGATCCTATAAGTGGGTAACCTATCCCTACATTTGCCTCTAACTGAGCATTATGCGAAACTACGTTTATTGAATGTGAATAACAGTAACTACACACGTCTGATTTATATCTGTACCTCAGAGGTAGAAGGGCGGAAAACCACTTTCTCGATTCAAGCTCTATCAATAATTGCATTTGACTTAAGGTGATTCAAGCGCTAGCGATTTTGACACTTGTTGCAGGCACTTTTTGGATGCGATTGGAGACAAAATGGGTTGACGAGGTTATTTGAAATTTTAGCCTGTTTAGATAATAGACAAAAGGGTTATAACTTAGTAAATTTTTAATTTTTTGCGTTGTTATAGTTAGTAATTAGTTGATTTTAGATTTAAAAAAATATGTTATCTTGTCTCAATAGGTGCCGTATAAAATTTATTTTTAAAAGTGTGCCAAGTGGTAACCCTAAGTTTGTTTTTATCATATCCTGATTAAAATTTGAGATCACAAATTGACACAAATTGATTGATTGAAATTTACGGGTATGGCCTCCAATCTTGGGTGAGGTTCAAAATAGGAGCTGGAGGCCAAGTCTTGAAACTTACGCTTTCAAGACGCAATCGCTCTCGGACGTCAATAAGTCCCATTTACTGTAAGAATGACGACCTTGAAATCTACTGTCAACTGTTTTAATAGGTTTTAATAATGTTTTAATGACTGTATAATATCTGTAATATTAATTATAATGTTAATAAATTGTTTCCAATAGATTGCTGGATGACAATCAAATAAGTGGCTTGACTTTATGTTTCAATGTCGATCACTCTTACAGTAAATGGGACTTTATGACGTCCTAGAGCGTTTGCGTCCTGAAAGCGTAAGTTTCAAGACTTGGCCTCCTGGTTGGGCATTGACGTCACCATAGGATTTACGGGTTAAATCAAACTTGCCGCGTCAACAAACGAGTTGAAACCCTGCCCATAATGCCCAAGTTCAAGAGGTTAGACGTTCTGATCCAATATGGATGCCTGTATTTCCATTCATTCGACTAAATTCGACTCAAGGTCACGCTCAGGTGCTTACGTCACAATGTTAAAAGGATAGGGAAACTGGGCAACCTGATCCAAAAAGGGTATGCACCCCTTATCGGATATTTCATAGTTTTGAGCGGTTTTGTTGAATAACCGGCGCGTAATTAACAATGCAAGAAGAAACAATTTAAAAGTGTTACTCATAAACAATAAGACTGATATGAACATTCCGTCAAAGTTACTCCCCCTTATGACACATTTTTTCTCTCTCAATTTTCTAAAACGGCCGAGCGCGTGTACACCACCTTAATTTAATGTATCATGCCACCAATACAAATTTGATTGGATAAAGACAAATGGCTGGTCTAATGAGCTCACTCAAGTGAACAATATTGTTCATTGACACGTCACCGTATCGAACTTGAGCTTGTTGATTGGTTCAATGGTTTGACCTGTTAAGGCGCCAACACAAAACAAAGATTGCATCGGAGTGCTGCCAAGGAATGCGGAATGGAAGTGGAACTCAAGAAAGATTCGACGGAGCGGCCAAATTAAATTATAACTAGGAAAACGCTCAGTGTAACGCGTTGATGAGCGAGCACGGGTACGTGCAAATTCTCGAACCGGAAATGCGTACACAACGCACAGAAAACATATACATCCATATTGAATTGATTATGATATCAACTTAAAAGTGTATGCTTTTCATCGAAACTTTAAAATAGCATCTAAGCACCTGGTTCATAAAGCAAATCAGAATCAATTTTCAATTGGCACTGGAAAACATTCATTTCGATACTTCATTACTGACAGATATTAAAAATGTCAATACGTTCATACGTTCTTAACTGATTGGGATGAAATTTTGTAAAATAAGAGACAATATTGGTCTTAATGATCATGCAAAATATGAGTTTGATCAGAATTATCGAAGACCGTTTTCATTTTTCAGCCTATCAGGAGATATTTATTTAAATTTTAACCAATGAATGGATTTCAAAAAAAATATGGTATGCAAACACGAGAAGGTTGGTTTTACATGTGTACAACATTTCAGCTCGATCAAAGAAAAACTCTGACCTGTATAGCCAAAATATGAGTTTGATCAGATTTATCGAAGACCAGTTTCATTTTTCAACCTACCATCAGGAGATGTTTATTTAAATTTTAACCAATCAATTTTTTTCAAAAAAATTAGGGGTCAGCAAACAGAAAAGGTTGTCTCCACTTGTGTGCAAAATTTTAGCTCGATCGAAGAAAAACTCTGACCTGTATAGCGTCAGTAAACGGGAAAAAAAAACAAAAAAAAAAAAACAGAGGCTTGTGCCAAATGAGCCAAAAGGAGACGCTCGCTTCGCTCGCTCAATTAATTGATGAACATTTTCACGGAATAAAATGAAATTGATTAAAAATACTTAAAGTGTTAACACGTATTTGGGCCTCAATATTTTATTATTGGATGTATTAGGTGGAGATATACATACTTTGATAGTTTTTTTTTGTCTGAGGCTTAACGTCGCACTGTTGTGCAGCGAGGCTAATGGCGACGGATGAATGATTATGATGATGATTGGGAGATGATGGTGAAGAGTAGGTAAAGATGGAAGGTGGGAAGGAGGCGGTCGTGGCCTATTCGTGTTCTTACTGCAAATGTGTAAATAATTACAAGCAAATTTATTTAAAGCTTGCTTAGGTTTAAAGGTGTTAAAGATTTTGCAAATTGCAAAATAAAAATTCCATTATTTCACCTTGCATATTAATTCCATGCTCTATCATCTTGGAATTATAAATAGTAGATAGTGGGTAGGTTACAGGTACTACTACTGGCGTTTATAACATCATTCTCGGACACTATACAGTATACACCATTCGAGTACTGAACTTGATTTTTTTGGTCATTTGGCCCCCTACTACTAAATTGATCTCGTTTTCAGGAGCAACGCCTGAAGTCCGGGTATTACCTCGAACCAGAGGAACTAACGCAGATCATGCACCAGCCCGAGCAGAAGGAGGTGAGACGATTTGAAATCATTGCTTCACGCAGCAACAAAGATGACAGTGTTGTCCAGATTAACAAATTGGGATGCATTTGCAAAATGTTTGAAATTTGAGAGAGGATCATACAGTCTGAGCTTAGAGGAATAAGTGGTGCCTCTTATTCCTCTAAGGTCTGAGTCAATAGTCACAGCAGCTTACACGAATCACATTCAGAAAGAAATATAAAACATTTTATTTTTTAGTAGATGATTTTTAGAAGAGACAGAAGACATTTGAATTTCTAAATTAGCGCAATTCCCACTAAATTACATGTAAAAATAGCTCTCTTTTCTACATTGCAATACTCGACCAAACTCACATCACACTTAATAATTTCCAATTTAGTTGGTGCAAAAAATCGACAAGATGTCGACGATGTCGACAATTGAATCCCAACATTCAATTGACCAATGTAGATCTCCTCCCCCCACTACGTCATAAAACAAAAGTCAATGTTTGGTCACTGACAGCTGTCAGTGACCAAACAACTGTCAGTTAACAGCAAACAGCTGTTTCTTACAGAATTTAACAGTTTTACAATCTACAAATTGCCATTAATAATAGTAATGATTTAAACTATCTACTTGAATCTTGTTCAGTCTCAATTAACTTATCATATGAGAGCTAAGGCCTTTTTAAGTTGACGAAACAATCCAGTGACAGAAACCATTAAAAAGTAAAACAATTTGTCAACATACCTGACAAAATATAATTTGTTTCGTTGTACCACTGTAATAATTGTCCAGCAATCATCAAACATGATTTATATGAGTTTAAATATATTGATTGTTCTATTTCAAGTGGTAAATTAAACTATTAAACACGTGTGAGCTAAATAACAACATCATAAATTATCTATTAGCTCTGCTTTTCAAAAAATTTCATATGCAGTAGCGTGATCCAAGTATCTATTATGGTTATGGTCCATTGTTGAAAAACCATAATAGATACTTGGATCACGGTACTGCACATGAATTTTTTTGAAAAGCAGAGCTAACTAGATAATTTATGATGTTGTCTATTATTTGATCTTTTTGAATTTCATTTGTTTCAATGAAAAATTGTTATTTTTCTAAGAACCCTGGAGTTACCATGGTAATACTTTTGTCTTTCATAAGGCAACGCCCACCTACATTGGTCAATTTCAATTCCAATTTAGTTGCATTTTCTTCAGTGAACCATGCTTGTCGCCATCATTAGGAATATGATACAGAATAGACTTTGATACACGTGACATCGCGAAAATAAGTTCTCGTGTGCGCAGGGTGCGAATTGATGGGGGGGGATGGGGGGGATTTCCCCCTCTGGTTTTCTCATCCCCGGCTCTGTTTCCCAATAGGGCATCCCAGGGAAGGATAGAATTTTCCCTCCCTCTGTAAAATGTTGACTTTTAATCCACGAATACTGATTTCCCTTTAAATGCAAGCAATTTCTCTTTTATAATGCCATTTGTAGTGATGAAAAAGGGTTTCAAACAGTACAAATCGCTTAGAAATACACCAAATTCAATCTTGATATTCAAAATTTCCCGGGGAGGTGCTACCCGCATGGTGCTGGGGGACCCTCCGTCCAGACCCCCCCCCCCCCCCCCTTGTCATCGAGGGCAATCGTATTTTTTGCCTTGCTATATTTCCAAACATTCTCTGAATTTTTATTTTTCCTATCCCCCCCTCTGAAAATTGAACAATTCGCACCCTGCTAGTGCGAGAATCCTTGGCGAGAATATCTGATGTGATGGCGTCAGTAACTATTACTATTATACTAACCCTGTTAGTAACTGTGTAACTATACAAGTAACTACATGGGTCTTCGCAGAATTTCTGCCAGGTGGGGGCAAGGCAAGGAAAACAATATTTTACGGGTTAAAAGGGGGGGTGGGGGTGCGTCCCCCACCCTGCCCCGCAGAGCGTTTTTTGGTTTTTGGACACTTTGAAATCTGATCAATTTTGAAACGTTACTTATGAGGTGTACTTTGTTGAAATATTAAATATTTTTTAAACTTGGCACTTTGGGGTGATGGGAGACTTGTTCAAACCTGCCCCTCAGGGCATGTTTTGGTTTTTTGACACTTTGAAATCAATTTTCTTTAGTTATTTTGGTAACAAAATGAATCTATACGTAAAACACCAAAAAATAAAAATGAGGGGCCAAGCGTCCCCCCCCCCTCCCCCCTGTGGGCGCCTATGAGTAACTGTAAAGTTTTACGTGACCACTATTACGCTGTGTTGTTGAACATTCAACATTGATGTGTTGAATTCCAGATTTCTTGTGCGGCGGGTGGGGGGTTGGTGGGGGGGGGGGGGGGGGAGGGGGGTTATCAGGTCAGTCATATGATAAGCGATTTGGGTGCAATTGGCAAATCAAATGTCATAGGTGTGTTTTGAAATGAAAAATCACACTCTTTGTTTCAAAATCGAAAAGAGTTATCCACAAAGTTTGCTTTCGCATTAGAACTTAGAAGCAGTGGTCGGATTGGGGGGGGGGGGGATGCGGGGGGATGGTATCCCCCTATGGGGAATATATTGATAGTTCCATCCCCCCATGGCTAATTTTCCACTTCATCATCCTCCCATGAGATACAAAATAATACCATTTCAGATAATTTGTCTATTTAGCCTTGTAGACGCCATTTGTCGAGATGAAAATAGACTTAAAATAACGTCAAAAACGCGTTGAAACGCACCAATTTAATTTCTGCAATTAAAATTTTTCCGTAACTGTGCTCCCCGGACCAACATTGGCCTGGGGGCCGTCCCCCATTGACCTCATGCAAATGTTTCTTTCTGTAACAATACAATTGTGTAATATTTGTACAGTAGGGGGGAGGGTGATAGGGGAAGGGCTTGCCCCCCTAGATGTCAGAAAAAATAAAAGTTTGACTGATTTAGTAAACTGTGCATTTTGTTAACAAAATGACCTCAAAACGTCCTAAAATTGATTTTAAAGTGCAAACAACTAAAAAAAACGTCCTGCGGGGCAAGGTTTTTGGGGCATGCCCCCCCCCCCCCACATCTTATTGGAATGAAACAATGAAAAATTTAAAAAACAAAATACACCTCAGAACGTCTCAAAATTGATTTCAAAGTACCAAAAACCAAAAACCGCCCTGCCGCAACGTGGAGGCTCGCCCCCCCCCCCCCCCCGCCCCTTAACGCGGGGGAAATTTTGTTCCTTCACTTGCCCCCCGGGCAGAAATCCTGCCAGTACACCATCCCCCCATGGACTGACTTCCAATTCGACCACTGATTAGAAGGTTAGTGCAAGTCAGTCAACTCCTACAATCCTGCACACTGCTCATACCTATAATTTTCTAAGCACTGGTAACATTTGTGTTTGTAAATTGACATGCTGAGGAAAATTTGGCCCTTTTGGGGGGAGGGGGGAGGGCGATGGACCAGTTCGGTTTGCCTAAATTCAAATCCTCTGAATTTGTCTCGTACAGGACGATGCGCCGCCGCAGATAAACTACTCACTGCGCAGCATCAAGAAACCTGATCACACGATCAGGGGATCAAACGATCCTCCGACCAACGGAGAATACGACGACATCCACTTCCAGGAGTTTGTTCCAACTGTCATCTCAACGCCGGAGGAACAGATCGGCTCGATGGCTCAACCTCTGCCGAATCAGGAGCAGGCTGGGATCGCCGTCGTCTTGACGCCGTCCGTCTTGAATGACCCGTTCGAAATGCGTCGCACTCCGGGCAAGGAGGTCAAGCGTCGTCAGCGTCGTGCCGCTACTCCGGGTATGGACATGGCGAAGGCGTTGAAGGTGCTGGGCGAGGGGGAGAAGTTGATGTGTTCCAACAGCGACTACTATCAACAAGTGCATGGGGCTGCCAGGTGAGTTATGGAATATGCATTACCATTCCGCTGATCCCAGATGAACGAAACGGATTTGCTGCTTGTCAGGTTCCATGACAATCAATCCTTGTTATTATCAATGAAATCAGAGCTTACCTACAATAGTTAGAGGGTGAGTTAGCGACTTCACTTTAAAGTTAGAGACCTCAATTGATGCCATCATTTTTTTTCAGACAATCCATTTCTTTCAAATTCCGATTTATCATTTAGTTGAGTGTATCTATACAAGGGTTTCGCCTCCTCTCAACTCCCAACTATCCAGTCAAAGTCAGATCCAAACTCCTCTTTCATGTGAGTCATCATAGGTTAATTATTATCAAACTTGTTCAAGAAACACGATCTGATATTTTTTAGCACAAAATGAATAACAAATTGAAAATTGTTGGAAGCCCTTTTATATTTTTGAATTCGGAACATGACTGACTAAAACATTATTGTTTCTAAGATAATATCCCTCACAACCGTAGGTAACAATCTCATAAACAAATCGACCTTGAAACGTCCTTGAAAATGAAACGCGTCTTCAAAGTTAAGGATGTCTATTAGTAAAGAACCGTCTCAACGTTTGCCCGTCAACTGATGGAAGCCTCCTCAGTCGCAGTGTTGTGAAGTAACTAACATGACACCATTTTCAAGTAAAAGTAACTGTAACATGTTACTTTCAAAATGAAGTAATTGGAATTGTATTCAGTTACTTTCTTTATTGAAAATTTTAACGGTAACTTTTTTCCCGTTACAATTTTGAGTAACTTTAGTGGAATGTAACATGATACATTTAATTAATCTCTGAATAATGTAAAAATGTCCAATTCAGTAAAATAAAAGATGTAAAACTTAGCTCTAGAAGGCAAACAAACCCAACAAATTTCTAAAAAACCTCTTGCGTAGACTTTTTTTTGTCCTGTCAGCCCTGTTCACAATTTTCAGTTAACAATCACAACGTAATTCATCTCTTCAATTGCAAAATAAATTAAAGGAAAATGCTTACTAAATTTAAAGTAGGTACCTAACTATGAAAGTAACTGCTGCCAATATGAAAGTAA
The DNA here is from genome assembly GCA_934045905.1 of Leuctra nigra. NCBI lineage: Eukaryota > Metazoa > Arthropoda > Insecta > Plecoptera > Leuctridae > Leuctra > Leuctra nigra. The sequence continues at coordinate 30,528,547 of OW203764.1, read as the reverse complement.
CTGTAACTTAACACTGATAGGTACTTGTCGTTCAAAAAGTAACTGTATTGGTGTTACTTATGAAACCCCTGTAACTGTAGCTGTAACACTGTTAGAATTTTCAGCAAGTAACTGTAACTGTAACACTGCTACATTTTACAAGTAACTTTCAACACACTGTCACTGTCAGACAGGGAGAACCATCGCGGGATTCGAACGCCGACCCTCCGGCCGGAGTGCATCAGATCCTATACAAATTATCATGTTTTTTATATTTTCCTAGATTACATTGGCGAGAGGAGGAGGACAAGAACTCTCTCCTCACTCTCTAGATGTGAAACGTTGAACAATCCGACTTGTAATCGTATATTTTTTCCTGCTTTTCAGCATTTGCCTCCCTGAAGACAATCGTCAGGAGTATACTCTTCAACCGCTCAACACTCACATCAAACTGCAAGAACCAAACATCAATCTTCAGATCAACACCGACATTCCTCCGTCTGCAGCTTTCCTCAACAACCCGCAACAACTGACTGGCATCAACATCTTCCAGCAACAGCAGGCTGGCAGCAGCACTGGCGGGCTGCCGCAGTCAAACATTGCCTTCAAGCAACCGCAGGCTGGCAGCAGCACTGACAGGCAGCCGCAGTCAAACATTGCCTTCAAGCAACCGCAGGCTGGAAGCAGCAATGGCGTGCAGCCGCAGTCAAACATTGCCTTCAAGCAACAGCAGGCTGGCAGCAGCACTGGCTGGCAGCCGCAGTCAAACATTGCCTTCAAGCAACCGCAGGCTGGCAGCAGCACTGGCAGGCAGCCGCAGTCAAACATTGCCTTCAAGCAACCGCAGGCTGGAAGCAGCAATGGCGTGCAGCCGCAGTCAAACATTGCCTTCAAGCAACAGCAGGCTGGCATTAGCACTGGCGGGCAGCCGCAGTCAAACATTGCCTTCAAGCAACAGCAGGCTGGCAGCAGCACTGGCTGGCAGCCGCATTCAAACATTGCCTTCAAGCAACCGCAGGCTGGCAGCAGCACTGGCGGGCAGCCGCAGTCAAACATTGCCTTCACCCAACAGCAGGCTGGCATTAGCACTGGCGGGCAGCCGCAGTCAAACATTGCCTTCAAGCAACAGCAGGCTGGCATTAGCACTGGCGGGCAGCCGCAGTCAAACATTGCCTTCAAGCAACAGCAGGCTGGCAGCAGCTCTGTAGGACAGCAGCAGCCAAAACGCAACTATAAGCAACAACAGGCTGGCAACAGCACTGAAGGACAGCAACAGCAGCCAAACGTCAACTTTAACCAAGAGCAGGTTGGCAGAATCTCTGGCGTGCAACCGCGGCCAAACATGAACTTCCATCATCAGCCGGCTCTGAATGCTTACATGGCTACTGCTTCTGCGCCCGCTCGTAGAATGACTGCTCCTGTTCAGCTTCCAGTTCGCCATCCTTGCCTGGTTCAGTTCCAACCGAATTACACACAGCGTGATTGCTATCCACATTATGGACAATATCCTCAGAGCTACCCGATGTATCGACCTCAAGAGCAGGTGTATCAGTACCAACAGCCAGGGCAGCAGGAGAATGAACAGATGCCGATGTACCCAGAGGGTACAGGGTTCCCATATAGTGTGTACCGAGGTCAACCGCAGATGTATGAAGAACCCAGGCAGATGTATGAATGAACCCAGACAGATATTTCCACATGGGACAGACACACTGTAATTATGATTACGTATCTGCAAATAAATGTCCATCTCCCTTGGATTCTATATCTTTTGTACCACTAAAATCCTTCAAATTTTTTATTAATTCTCATTTTCCAATCCTGCAAAAAATGTAGAAAACTTGACTGCAATAATGACGTACCTACAAGTAACATTATTGTAAAATGGAATAAAAAAAAATTATGTCTCCTCCAAAATTTGAATCCGTGCCATTTTAGGAGAGTTTTGGCTTAGGTGATTTGAGTACCTATATATTTTTATTAGCACTTCGAGTACTCAACAAGTTTTTATTTGGGAGAAAATGCAACTTTTATATTTACGATTCTTTGTAAAATTGTTGTTGAAATTTCTCCCTAGTAGGTACTCACTTCAAATTTCAAGCGCTTCGGAAGTTCTCCTGACTAGTGCTGCTTTAGATGCAACTGCGACGGTTACCAAACGAACTACAATACAATATGGCTGCCTGCTAATTTTGTGGTTATGTTGAAGTGTCAATGTCAATATTTTATATTTAAATTTTATTTATCCAAAGCCAGTACCTTTTAATTTGAAACTGTAGTTAATTAACGAAGTTTTATATTTAAGAATAAATCATCATTTCAGTTTCAATACGTTGACAATGTAGTATTAACATTTAGTAAGGTTTGGTCAATACCTAGGTAGGTACCTACCTAGCCTACCACTGACAGCAACAAAAGTGTTTTGATATTCTCATTTCTCAATAATCATGGAGGAATTAGATGACAAGTTTCATTATGTGTATAGTTCTTCCTTGGAGACGAAAGTACAAATTAAGATGTAAGTCTATCTTATTTTAGTATTCTATAGTGCATTAGGTCCATCATTCGTGTTGTGTTATATTTTTAGTTACCCCAAAATTCATACCAAACTGTTGAAAATACCTCTAGCTTGAGTTCATGTCATAGTAAATTTTACTAATGTGCTCTGCTTCAACAAAGCAATTCTAAATCTGTATGTCGCTAGAAGCCAATGCGGCGTTACAAATCAGTTGTATTGTATTGAACTTCTAATGTTTGTAGACCTACCTACCTATGTCAATTGTGCTGAGAATAATTTTTTACACAGAAATTTAGAATTCAGACAGAGCTACACGGAGCTAATTTAAGAAGGTATACAAGCAAAGGTCAATCACTATCTGACTGTGAAGTCAATAACATTGTTCATTGTGTCGAGGCTAGTCATGGCTAGGTCCCTAACGTAACTTGGTCTGGGTAAGCTTTTAAGTTGTTGAGGTAAACTCATTTTTATGTAGGTGTATAGGTAATCACTTGCTGTACCTACAGAACATTCTTATTTCATACCATTTCCTACCTAACCCATTTTTAAGTTCATGGTTTGTGATCCCATACATCCAACGCAGTGATGGGATCAACATTTTTTCTGTTGAATGTAAAATTAACACTGTAATCTTTATGGCATGAACAAGGGTAAATGATAAAGGCGAGAGTTATAACGCACTTTTTTTCTATAGAATATAAAATATCTAGGTAGGTAGGTACTATGTTGACAGGAAAATACCAAGATACTGTGTACCTATGTCCACTCGTTCCGATTTTTAACAGTGGAACACTTGACGGGCGCCGGAAGAAACCCGGCTACAATCAGCTCCTCACCGAACCTATGATCCAGTACTCGGGTCTGTACCAAGAAAACTGCGCAGACTTGAAAGTTGTGTGCCAAGTATTCTCTGATGGACTTCCTTTGGCACTACCAGTCTGCACATCGTACAAGCCTTTTACAACTCGGTGGAAGTAAGTTAAGACCAAGGAGGTTATAGTTATATTCTTCTGGAGGGGCCAACCGCTATACCGGCCTACGCTACGGGCTTGAAGCCACTCCCGGCTAGCCGACACTCCTCCCAGGCGCAAAAACTCCAGGCAGAAAACGATCGCGTTCGCACGCGCGCTTACGAGCGCCGGTCCAAGAGTTCCAGTAATTTTTTAACTGCGCGCCAATGAATAGTACACTTAGAGAGGTGCGGTTTGTAACATTGTTTAACTGAGACTCCAAGGAATCACCTCCCATTTTTCGATTCACTTTTTACACTTTGGGTGGCACGCAATTACAATAAATGGGAACGTTTTGAAATGAACTAAGAATGCACAAAAAGTGTTCTATTCAACTTGCTGTAACATCGCAACTATTTGAAGTATCAAGAATCGAAAAATTGGAGGTGATTCCTTATGTTACACATAAGGAACATAACAATGTTACAAACCGCATCTCCCTAAGTGTATTCATTGGCGCGCAATGAAAATATTCCTGGAACTCTTGCAACTGCGCTCGTATGACCGCGTGCGACGTGACTCGTTGCTTGACTGGAGTTTTTGCCGCGTGAAGTGTAATATGACTGCAGAAAGTCGGCTTCAATCTGCGCGGCGAATGGCCACTCCATGTATATAACCTCCTTGGTTAAGACTGATCAACTGTAATCTTTTTAAAGGAAACCCATACTTTATCCTATTTCTCACTCCACTTTCCACCTCTCTCCAAGTCCAACTCATCCTCTTTGCTCAGTCCAATCCATCTCTCTCTTTGTCGTCCCACATCCGAGCTCCCACTGCAGCCGTCTCAAATATCGTGCCTTGGCAGTTGGCACCCTCCATCCTCTTCATGTGGCTGAACCACTTAAGTCTGGAAAGCATGGGAGCGTTTGCTAGGAAAAAATTGCCCTGTACACAAATATTTTATTTTAATTTCATATTAATTATGAAACAAACCATTTTTTGCCTTTAATAGAATGTCAGCTGTCATCAAAACATTACTAGTCAAGCATGTCAATATATAGAAATTAACCCGCTTATTGGGTAACTAGGAAAACGCTTATTGTAACGCGTTGATAAGTGAGCACTGATACGCGCTATACTCTAATACCACATGCAACACTTGAAATAAATTGTAATAGCCTAATAGGTATAACGAATATATTTTACTCAGCCAAAGGACCCCTATCTCTCATTTGAATCAAAGGAAAACAACCTTTTTCTTAATGGTTGGGGGCTGACTGGTCATTAGTGGAGGGGTGGGGTGGACAGGAAGTGACTTGGGTCACTCAGGAGGGGGTCGCGCGCCAAGGATAATAAATAAAATAATCAACTTTTTGATTTAAATATTGCTGAAAAAACATTCCAGGCCGAAATTAGAATGATATTAGGTACATAGTTAATGTTCAAAATTTCAGCTCGATTAGTCAATCGGTACGGCCAATATGGCGCGAACAAAAAAAACTAACAGAAAGCGGCATAAGAGTCTCATAGTAACGCTCGCTAAGATAAATAGCAAAAAAGATTAATTTTGTGTGCATCTGAATATGATATTCACAAATGAAAAGGCATACATTTTTACTTGGTCGAGAGCTCTCAATTGTCTTCCAAAATTAGTTGTGAAGAATGGGATAATATCAATTCATTTTTTTACCGAATTTCATTCAAATTCTACAAGAATCACTGCTATAACCTATTATGTTAGAATCCTCTCCTAGTGAACGTTGTTAATGTTTTAGTTGGAACGAGTGGCTGTGTCTTCCTGTGTCATTCAGTGATTTGCCGCGCAATACGCTTCTCATGTTGACGATCTTCGATTGTGTCGGTCCGGTACAAATGAAAGCCGTTGGGTCGACATCCATCAGTTTGTTTGGCAAGCACGGGGTCTTCAGGCAGGTGTGTTCCAGTTTATTGTCACGATAAAGCAAATACCTACTTACAGCATTAATTTATATCTAACTGCCTTTTCAAGGGCATTTTTTACTTCCTTGAATTATTGAAAAAGAAAATAGTAGAAAGTGGTAATTTTGGGAAAGGTTTTAAATAAGCAAAATTTGTCTTAACAAAATTAATGTGAGTGTGACAATTTTGATTCTACAATAGGTGCAGATATTTATTATTTTTCATTGTCTTGAATAATTAGTTAGGTAGTATTCGTATTTTACAATTGTGTAGATGTGCTCAATTGCATTAATTTCAAACATCTTGTTGTTTGAATGAGTCTGATTCTAGCTGCTCTGTTCGCAGGGAATGTTAGACCTGCTTGTGAAGCCGGAAGCGGAGGGAGAAGGAACAGTTCCGACGCCATCGCCAGAGAAAACCAGAGACATTGGCAAGGAGCAGATGCAGCGTCTAGCTAAGGTAGTGGCCATGAGTGGGACATTTAGAAAAGTTCACAAAATCAACTCAAATTTAATTATTTTACAATAATTCTCTCTTTAGTGAGGGCTATAAGCACAAAAATAGTGCAAAATGTGATACTAATTTTTCCTTTGGCAGTCTTATTCATAGTTTGCACGTGCGTCTTTTGTTTTACATCAACAATGTAAAAAAGTATATTTTCGGCTATATTGGCGATAGTTGTCAAGTCGATTTAAACTAATTATTATCGGTTATAGTCATATAAGTGGTTTTATACCTTAAGAACTTCTTCTGCTGCCTACAATTCCAAAGGTAAACCATAAATAATATCAAAAAATACTGAAAAACAGATTGACAGCCGTTCTGACATGTATCACAAAGATGGCCGCGCAACAATGAGTTGACGTCACGTGCAAAGCATGAATAGGAAATTTTCCGCTCTTTCATAGTTTCGATATCCTCAAAAAATATTATTATTATTTTCGATATACTAAAAATAATATGCTCTCTTAAAAAAAAATACGAGAACTCAAAACTATGCCGCCATCTTGGATAAAAAGAGTTTATTTTTCATTTTTCGTAAAATTTAGTATGTTTGATAAGCCCTATGAGAAAGTTTATTTCACAAAAACTATAGCCCTAAAACCAGAAATTAAATTTGTAATCTGCATATTCTAAGTATCTCCAACCTTTCTCCATAAAACTTCATTTGTGTGTTGATGTCACAAGATAAAGATTTTAGCATATAATGTTAGTTCAGGAGGTGTTTAAGAGGACCAAAATAGGATGACCAAAAAAGCAAATTTATCATTATTTTTCAACTGCTGTGCGCAAAATAACGAAATACAAACGCGTGTCATTCAAGATGGCGACATAATATTGAGATCTCGTGGTTTTTTTCGAACAGAGCACAGTTTTATCAGTATATGCAAGGAACCAATTTTCTCTAGCTTAGTAAGGGCTATTTGTACAGATATCGAAACCTTTAGGTCTCCACCCCCCACCCCCCAAAGGGTCAATTTCGTGACCCATTGATTTTAAGTTAAAAGTCCATAATATGAGCTTATATAAGCAACTGCAACCTTGAATTCAAATTCCCTGAAAATGGCAGTCATTTTAGTGCTTACCTGCCACAATCTTTAATTTCTTGAATAAATACAACTTTGGTTAGACTTAAGTGGCTATCACACTGGGTTGCAACCCACGGCTGGAACCCGCGTATGGACCAAATTTTCAATAGTCGCATGTTCAAAGACTAAAATTGGTCTCTGCACATGTGCAGAACGATCACGTGATCCATACACGGGTTCCAGCCACGGGTTGCAACCCAGTGTGATTGGCTAGCCACTTTAGAATTTTTATTTTTTTATTGTGTTCCTGACACATAGTTTGTACCATACCAGAACAATAAATTGACAAGTTTTATAATTTCACTGAAATACAAATGTTTTGGCACTTTGGACAGCCCTGGAGCCCAAAATGGCCTTCCGATTTTTTAGGATATCAAAATTAGGGCACATGTCTAAATACAATCGCCAATAAAATGCTGTATATGCCTCAGAAATGTGAATTTTCGTAGCTCCTTTATTGTTATAGGGTGAGGTGGAGGTACTAGTGCCAGAAAAATATCAAAAATTAGCGTGTAAAATAGGAATTCCAAGCAGCAATTAGTTTTTTCTCTGCTGCAAATTCCGTGTGAAACGTACTGTAGGTACATACCTAATCATCAATCATCATTCATGTGATAGTGTGCAACCTAATAAGCCCATTGATAGTAGCCCACTTTGTTGTTGGCCTGTAAATAAATATGATAACCAATAAAAATACAAAAGTATGCAAAGAGTTAGAAATATTTTGAAAAAATAGCAATAAATGCAACTGCATGCATTTCATTACCTTTTTTATTTTTGGACTTTTTAATCCTTGTTTTATTTTATTTCTAATCATAATACATGTCGTTTATGCACTCATTTGCATTAAAATTAGTGGACGACCTTGGTTTAATTCCTGGCAAAGTTTCAAGTGATCTATAACTGGTTTGTTGCAGTTGACCAAGAAGCACCGCAATGGCCACATCAACAAGGTCGACTGGCTCGACCGGCTCACGTTCAGAGAGATAGAAATGATCAATGAGAAGGAGAAGAGAAGCTCACCCTATCTCTATCTCATGATAGAGTTCCCAACTGTGGAGCTGGAGGGACATCAGGTGGGTGGGTGGCTCTTTGTCTTACATTACAGCTGTGCCTTATGCAGGTACCAGTAGTTAGACGAGTTTGCATGGAAATAGCAATGCCTTCACACCTTGATCCGTTAGGATTATTTTTAAATTTAGACATCACCTCCAAAATTAGTGTGAGGTTTCTTGTGTAAAATTAACTTTTTTCATTCTGACTTCAGTGAATCAATTCTTCTAAATTGCATCTTAATTTTTTAGAGAGTAGATACTATTGTGTGTATAGTCGTACTGTGTTAGCCCATGGTTGTAGATAGCCTTCGTGCGTTACCTACCTACTAATTACTTAAATTTTTAATTATGTACAAAATTATTTTAGACAGTATTTTTTGCTGCTTGCTTTAATACAGGCCTTATAGATATTGTTGTGGTTAATTGAATGAAACTATATTTTTTGTGTTTTCAGTATTCTGTGATCTTTTACGACGGGGATGGTGACGACATCTATCAATTCCGGTCTATGGCTGACATTGTGACAGTTCCTGATCACGAGATATTACAGGTACGTAATCTTATCAGTTGTTTTTATTTACATAGCTACTACCTGTTTCTATATTTAGAACTACTTACCTAAGTGAATCCTATTCGAAGTCAGATATCACACTTCCAAAGGATTCACTCTGTGATATAATGTGATATGTTTTAATTGAAATACATTTTATTTTTAAAAAGTTCTTTGGTGGTATCATTGTCATCATGACAATTAAAAATAAATTACTAATATGAATTTACTCATGGGTATACGGATATCAACTGTTTGTACTACATATTACAATGTTTAATAAATCATAGAATATTAATACAAATTGTGTATTTGATTGACTGTGAAATCGCTTCCTTCCAGGAGAATCTCGTCGAGAGCAAACACCACAAGCTCGCTCGCGGCTTACGCAGCGGCATGTCCGACAAGGACGCAAAGCCCAACGCATTCGTGCGCGATCAGCTCAACATGATCGTCGCTTATCCACCGACCAAGCAGCTGGCTACAGAAGAGCAGGATCTCGTTTGGAAGTTCCGGTTCTATCTGAGCAATCAAAAGAAGGTCAGTAAGGGTTTACGACATGCCTCACTTAATATAATATTTGTACCAGGGTGCCTGTTCTAGAGTTAGTTGAAAATATTCGCCAAGCGGAAATGAGCCACTGCACAATGGATTCAGCTACCTACTTTATCATTGATAAAACAAAAGATTTCCATTGATTTTGCATATTGAACATTTTCGCATGCGGTTTCTATTTGAGAATAGGCACCCAGGAGAGATGTAGGTAATCCACATAAAAGATGTGCACATTTGTTGGGTATTGATGCATTTCAAGTTGTAAAAAGTCCACTTAATCTAAAAAGCTCAATAAATTGGGTTTACTTGTCCAGGCGCTGACAAAGTTCCTGAAGTGTGTGAACTGGCAGCTGGTGGTGGAGGTGCGCCAAGCGCTGACGCTGCTCCGTCAGTGGACGCCGATGGCGGTGGAGGATGCGCTCGAGTTACTCGGGCCGCAGTTCCAGCACCCCGCCGTTCGCCGGTACGCCGTGCAGCGACTGGAGCACGCGCCGGATGAGGTTCGCTTCCGCATTATCAGTTTCCATTTCTTCTAGCTTTGTTTCATTCGTATGTCCCTTCTCAGTAGCTCTCTTGTATGTTGATACAGGATTTGCTACTCTACCTACTGCAGTTGGTCCAAGCGTTGAAGTACGAGAACTTCGACGATATCAAGGAGGGTTACTCGCGAGTTACGTCGAGTGGATCTACCACTTACGATGACAAGTCAAGGTATGAGAATTATTTATTAAGTGCTTACAAATCTAGTATAATACTAACACTCTTGTGCTTCTTATCTGTTTTAAGAGAAACAACAAAAAACAACTTTTAATTAAATTGAAAAGGACTTCTACAACAGTTAGAAAAGAGTAGATCCCAGAGTTTAAGTGCAACATTTTAATTAATTGTTCAGGATGTGTAACAATTAACATTTTTACTAGTGTTTTCCAAGATATCTTGTAAACTAACTGAGAGCCATAATAACAATGTAAAACTGTTTTCCCCCCCAGCACGGAGAGTGTGTTGCGAACGCCTACTCAGCAGAGCATGGACGGCATAATGGACCCTGGTCGGCCCGCCTCGATGCCAGACCAAACACTCGACCTGCTCGATGTCTACGTCGACGGTGACAGAGATCTGGCAACGTTCCTCATCGACCGCGCTTGTCAGAACCCCATGCTAGCCAACTATTTATACTGGTGAGGCAATATTTCAGAATATCACAAACAAACCATAATATCTGCAGCTGGATCATACTGGAACAAACTCTTACTACTACATAATTTCTCTTTCATTGCTTAGTGTTTAATGATTAATGGAATAAAATGGAATATTGAATTATACAAACCAGGGACTGGAACCGGAACCCATATTAATTTTTTAGGTGCATAACCAGAACCCTTATTCATATTAAATAATATTTGGATTCCATAACGGTTCCATAAGGGTTCTCTAAATAATTAATTTCAATGAATGTTTTCTTCATTGCCTTTCAAATATGAAATTATTACTATCATTTACAGTTTTTCAAATAAATTATCACTGAGTCAAATTAATGTTAGACATTTCCGAGCATGTTTAGTTCTCAAAAGTCGACTTTAAAAAAAAGTAATTTGAATTATTGTCTGAATTTGATGCCTGATGGAACCCATTGGAACCCGTATGGATCCGAAATGTTACCGGGATCGGAAGTGTTATTTTATTTTTTCCAGGAACCGGAACTGGAACCGAATCATTTGGGTTCCAGTCCCTGATACAAACTAATAATCAGGAAAGAAATATTGACATATTTTAATTAATCTTACTGATTAAACTTGCTCGTTCTGTTCAGGTACCTGATGATCGAGTGTGAAGACCAAGAGGTAACGGTGCAGCAGGATCACAAATCCCGAGAGATGTATCTCATTGTGATGAGACGGTTTTCACAGGTGAGCCACTTTAAAGAAGCGCCTAGGTACCTAGTAGTTTTACTTTCATACTTTTATTCAAGGAAACAAAGTTAATACTATTGAATTCAATTTATTCAAATTTATTCAAATGTGTTGCATGCAAGCAACTCAAAAGCAAGGAATTTCTTCTAAAATGTGTAAAATGCAACAATGCAACTTTAATAAGGACCATTGATTTTAGACTTTGCTGAAAGGTGATGCTAGTTGGCAGAAGATCCGCACATTCCTGACGCGGCAGCAAACATTCATCGACAAGCTCGTCAAACTGGTGAAGAAAGTTGCCAGCGAGAGTGGAAATAGAAAGAAAAAGGTACACTTAAAAATTTTTATGAAGATTTACGTTGTATTTATTTTATTTGTGTTCAAATTTTTCTTTGAGAATTCAATGTAGAAATTCATATTTCAATGAAAGGCAAGAAATAAGAATAGTATTGAGAATTTTTCTAGTACTAGGTACATGGCCCCAGGTCAATTACCTTAATTATTTCATAATTATTCTTTATAAAAGTAGGTGTTAACTATTAAGATTCCAGACTTGAAATGTTTGGGAGAGAATTTTAAAAATCATAATGTATCACAGTAGTATTTGATTAGGACCTCACAACGGAGTATTGAAACGGATGTCCTAGATGTTAATAACCTGGATGTATTATATCCTGTTGTAGACTGAACGCCTGCAAGAGTTGTTGTCTGATCCAGAGGACAGCAAGATCAACTTCACCCGCTTCGACCCACTGCCATTTCCATTGGATCCGTCTGTGTACATTACTGGCATCGTGCCAGAGCAGTAAGCATATTCATTCATCCACTCTTATTGTAATCTTTACAGAACTGTAAGAGAAATATTGCTGGTAGAAAAGCCATGGGTCTTTGGATTTCACCAATACTCAAAACAATTTGAAAATAAAATTAAAATGTTAAAAACGCTATAAGTTCTTGACCGATTTCAATGAAAATTTGTATAATATGATAAAATATTTGGTGCTTGATGTACTTTCAAAATTTAAAATTAATTTCAACATTTTCACTTTTTAACTAATCAGAGGATCTTGTTAAAAAACTAGATGTTTGCAAAGGTTTCTTGTTGAGGAAACTCTCTTCCCTTTATCAGTTAACACACCAACAACAAGGAAACAAATAATAGAGGTACACTCAAAAAATCATAAAACGGTATTCGAGCGAAGCGGATTGGCTCTGGTCAGGTTCCTTGACAATCAATCCTTGTTATAATTAACTAAATCAGAGCTCACCTACTAGAGTTAGATGACACTTTAGCACAGACTTCATGGGATGATGCTATCAAATCTTTTTCAGCCAATCCGTTTCTTTCGAATACCGTTTTATCTTTTGTTGGGTGTACCTAGTCAAACGAGTCAAAAGGAAATGCTCACTTCAGAATTAAAGAATTTCGCTGTGTCCTAATCGGCAAGCTTTCTCCAGGGCCACCTTGTTCAAGTCGGCACAGATGCCTTCCCGACTGACATTCCTCACCAACACCGGCTCGGAATACGTGGCCATTTTCAAGCACGGGGACGATCTCCGGCAAGATCAGTTGATCCTGCAGATGATCACACTCATGGACCGGCTGCTGCGACGAGAGAACCTGGACTTGAAGCTCACTCCGTACAGAGTACTCGCTACCAGTACTCGCCACGGTCAGTGTGTGGCAATGTAAAATCTTCAACATAATCAATGTGCCGCCCTAATTGAATACGTATTGCTATGTTGACTGATTGGAGGTTGTTTTATTCCCTTTTGTTGATGTTGAATGAAAAGTCATTCATGTAATTTTAAAAGTATATTCTCCTTTAATAAATAATGTAACATAGAATAGTTTTCGTACCTAGTTTAAAGCTGTAAAAATAATCAATTATTTAACATTTTTAATTCAATGTGATCAGATTTACGTCTCAAAAAAGTGACAGATGCATTAAGGCAAAATATGACAATTAATAAAGGAATTGTCTTCAGGTTTCCTACAGTTCATCGAATCGATACCAGTTGCAGAAGTCCTAGCGACAGAAGGAACGATACAAAACTTCTTCCGAAAGCATTCACCTAATGAGTCTGCTCCGTACGGAATCTCTCCAGACATAATGGACACGTATGTCAGAAGCTGTGGTAAGTCCACTCAAGTGATTGCTTTAATTAAACGAGTAGACTAGAAACAGATTTCCTCTAAAGAAACTAGGTCCCGATAAGTAAGATTAGTTTGCTTTAGGCCCAAGTGAATGAACTTTAGCAGTCTAGATGGCTGCTTTTCATTGGATGTTGTCAAGGTAACCACCGATAATTCCAAGTGCTAACTATATTGGGACATTGTACACCTGGGCTTAAGCATAGACATTGTATAGTGGCTTAAGTCAACATTAAAGGACCCCCCATAAAATTATCAAGGCTAGTGGACTCATATTGATTTGAATGTAGGTTTCTATGGAAAACTTCCATGGAGTCAGGATGATATGAAGGGATGTGTGTTGTGAAAAATATCTGACCGAACCGGGGCTCGAACCCGGGACCTCTCACTTGCTGGGCGAGAGCTCTACCAACTGAGCTCCCGATCGGACGGACGGATATTAGACACAACACACTGATGAGGGTTAGAGATCTCCGAGGAGAATGGAATGAAGGTAGAGAAATGCTTCTACGAACTGTCATACCACCGGTGACGATGCTGATTTGAAATAAAACTCACAAGTTATTATTATTATTTATTTATTTAACAACTTTGAATTAAAATACATTCCGTGGTTGTACATCATAAATATAGGAAGCACTAGCATACATTAGTTACAGTTTAAAATATCATTAAATTATTGCATGTTCTTCGAGAAATCTGCCATTTGGCCTTGAGGTAACTTGTTCCGTAGTCTTCTTATCCTATGCTCTAAGAAAGAGCATCGTCCTATGTCCGTAGTGTAACGGGGAACAAAGATTTTTTGCATATAGTCATGCCGACCGATGAACTTGGCAGGGGCAATGAGACGGTTACTCCCCATGCCGGGAAGTTCGCACAGGACTTGTAAAGACACCGAAGAGCAGCCCGCGATCTACGAATCAGTATCATCTAAAAATAACAATATCAAGCGACATAATTTACTTTTCCAAGACATTACCAGATAAATAGTAATCATTGTTTGTATTATTGTGTACTAGCGGGCTACTGTGTCATCACATATCTCCTGGGCGTTGGCGATCGTCACCTCGACAACCTGCTCCTGACGACGTCCGGCAAACTCTTCCACATCGACTTTGGCTACATCCTGGGGCGGGACCCCAAGCCGCTGCCACCGCCCATGAAGCTCAGCAAGGAGATGGTCGAGGCGATGGGCGGGATCAACTCGGAGCATTACCGCGAGTTCCGAGAGCAGTGCTACACCGCCTTTTTATGTCTCAGACGGTAATCGGCATTCTATTCATTCAGTGATACTCAAATTTTTGACTTGCGGCCAATAATACGAATTTGCTTTGTTGGTGGGCCGCATTTTTTAAAACTATACATTAATGCTCACGTGATCAAGTAGGTTAATTCCAGGTGCGTATGAACTGCTTTTATCAGGGGGGGGAAGCCCCTTAGTTCCCCACAGGGCTTTTTTTTTAGAATTTAACAATATAAAAGTAATTCTGGGGCTCTAAAATGCACAAACTGAAGCAAACTACCCTCCAATTGCTGCCCCACAGGGTGATTTTTTAAAGAATTTAAGCAAATTTATAAATGATCCTTCCTAAGTGCCTGGTTCATTCAGTGTCTTTTGTTTATTATGAAACAAATCGAACAATATTTCACACGCCAAACCAAACACTTTTACAATTTTCGGAATTGGTAATTGGTAAGGGGCATGCAATTTTACATTAGTCGGAATGTTGACATTTATTGAAAATTTGCCGTCCCCAGTTCTTGGAATAACAGAAGAATTTAAACCCCATTTTAAACAAATAAAAAGGGCACAAATTGCATTAAATGGCATTGGTCAAATGACCTGAGTGGTCATTTACAAAATACTCCCTTCTTCAATATCCTGCAAATTTATAAAAAGTATCTTATTCTTTGCATTATGTGGAAAATATTCGAGAAATTTCGAGGTGGAAATAGGCTTCCGAGGAATTTATCATTTTATGTGGCCAAGTTTCCCCTCAACCACGTCTCTACTGAAGTTCTGCGGTCAAACGTTTCTGAGATTATGTCTCAACAAATCTCACCGAGTTTCTTCAAATTTAATCCAAATCAAATTTGATTAATTAACATTTTTTAAATTATTAAATAATGCGGTAATATTCTGATGAGTTTATTGACAGCAACGTTTCGACCGACTTGTATCAGTCTTCCTCAGGCTTATGAAGAAGATTCGAATAGATTTTTTTTATCAAAACTAATTTGATTTGATATTCTGGTTGTTTCTAGTTCTCGATATGTGAAAGAAGAGTTTGTATTGTTGCAGGCACAGCAACCTGATGCTGAACCTGTTCTCGCTCATGGTGGGGGCGAGCGTGCCGGACATCGCTCTCGAGCCGGACAAGGCCGTCAAGAAGGTGCAAGACAAGCTGCGGCTAGATCTCGGTGACGAGGAGGCTGTGCATTACATGCAGAACCTACTGGATCTCTCGGTCACTGCGGTCATGGCTGCCCTCGTAGAACAGTTGCACAAGTTTGCTCAGTACTGGAGGAAGTGAGTCGGCGAGCGCATTCGAGAAGAACGAGGGACCTGGACCTTTACTTAATATCGGGATTAACTTTTACATAATGGAATCTATCCAGTACACATAGGGATGGCACTTTTACCGGGTCTGAAAAAATCGGTAAATTTACCGGTCAGCGGTAAATTTTGGAAAATGATGGCAGATACCAATTCATGACTATACCAAATACAAAAATGACCCTACTTTATTATTTGATCCATTTATAAAGATTACCGCAGTCAGGACAATAACAATACCTACATCTATAATCAATGTAAATAATGACAATACTCCAAATTGATAAGGGATGATATTCGAGAAAATAAGGAACACAACTGACCTCTGGTGGATTTTGTGGTACTAGGTAAATGGCGGCTATCAAGGGCGCATTTGCATAATATAAATACAAATATTTGATACAGTTGTTTGTTATGGCCAAGAAAGTAAATTTATAGCTAAATATCAGTTTCATTTGTTTTTTGTTTTTTCACTGCTTTATGGAAACACGAAATGTAAAAACAAACAAATTTATATGTGGACCTGATAGTAGCCATCTTGCCAGAAGTGGCTCCATCACGTATCACTTATTTGTGGTAATAGCCGAATAGCATTGATTCGACCAATCTAGTGTAGGCTGTGCCATGCTGCCTGTGCTATTCTCCCATAAGAGGAATTGTCGACCACCAATTTGATCAAGTTACAATCTGCGTCTGCTAAACAAGCAAACCTGAAGAGAGATTCCGACATTGGAAGTAATGGTATATCGATGGAGTTATCATTCTGAATGATTGAGGACAACCAAAAATCAACGTAAAATATGCCTAACTGCTAATGTTGTCACAATGATGTTTACTTATAGTTTTTACTTAAAATTTGATATCTCCATTCATACATTGGAGAGGATCAAAAAAACAAAATTTACAATTTTTTTTACCGGTAAATTAATAATTGGTAAATTTACCTTAATTTACCGGTAAATTTTACCGGGTACCATCCCTAAGTACACATGACGCTCCACTTTTTGAACATTTGCGTGCAACATTGGTTTTTTGAATCTATCTATAATGTTGCAAAATATGCATACAGAGCGCTCAGGTGTGTCCTTGAACAATTTAACATTACTCATCCTTTCCCATGCATCACGTTTCCTGGGCTTAAATGAAGGTGCATGGTTTCAAACCATGGATTTAAAGAGTTGCTCTCCTGGAATTATCCGTTAAATCATTGTTAAGTTTAACAGAACTAAAAATGGTCTTTCTAGTAATGTCATTGGTTGTTGCCGTGGCAGTATTGTTCTTATCAACTGTTTTAATTAAACAGAGCATTAAAAGACCAGCCAGAAGAACTAACATTGTCACCACGACAATCGCTTTTAACTTGCCCATCGGCAGTGTGGTAGTTACGTGGAACATAATTAAATAAGGGTCCAGATTCATAGGGAAAAAGAGCACGTTGATGCTTAAAAATTGACACAAAGGACTAGTCACAAAGGGTCTTAAATTAAAGTTAATTAATCTCTATACTCTCTAGGTCCTAAAAATTGTTATTTTAGTTTGTAAACTGCTGTAAATCTGTAATTTGTTTAATTGTTAATTTGTTTTGTTAAACAATACGTTAGTTGATCAAAGTTATGGCCTAATGTCTTATACTACAGTGATACAATCCATGTATTTTATTGGTTAGATATCAGTTATCTTTGCAGGTTCACTAGTGACAAACTATATGAAGACTCTGGCTTTTGTGAAGCATGCGAAAAAGACTTTAGAGGTTTCAGATTAGCATACAACTGAATTCTTCCAGAAGTTTGTTTATTCAAAACTTTGTTTTATTTATTCTATAGTGAGTGGTCAATATATTCCAAAATATTATGACTAGTAAAGTATGATGTCCTAGAAACATTCATTTCAATTCAAATATACATTATTTGTGAACACTTTCCTTCTATTTATAAAGAAAACACTATTTTTGAACACAAAATAAAATTTACATCAATGAATGACATTCTTTTAATAATTTTATCTACTTATCCTAAAAGTCTGATACTCTCCCCTTACGTTCCCAATCCCCATATCTAGTAGGTTCTGGCCCCCTTGGCCCCCCCACCTCTCCCGTGTGTGGGTTAGTGTTGTTGGGCCACTCGGGCAGCGGCTCTTTCTCTTGCTGCGGATGTTTCCCTTCGTCCAGTTCGTCAAGTTTACCTGTCAATAGAAACAAAATCAGTTGTTAAAAGTGTTGATAATCAAAAAACTCATTTAAATAATTAAGAATATTAGTTAGTCACAAAAGTACAAACCAATAGGAGTTTTAGCTCGAAGTTTTTTAACGGTTTCCATAGTTTTTGAGCAAGCACCTGCACCGGTCTCAGGAACTGAAGACGACAATCTGGCCAAAAGACATGGTGATGCTGTGAAATAATATTTAGTTGTAGTTGCACTCGACGCACTAAGAAAATGATTGGCTGATAAAGGTTGGATGGCATCATCCCATGAAGTCTGTGTTAACTGCTAACACATCATCTAAAGCCGGTTTCATATAAAGCGCGGAAAGGAGAGGAGGAGGATGAAACGTCAGGCCTGGCCAGCCGGTTTGGAGGAGATCCGAGGCCCTAGACCCAGTGGGAGCTCCCACTGTCTGACCTGACAACATTGTCGGAACCAGGAGAAGATTATTATTTATTTGGGAATTGAGAAATAATTATTCGGTATGAGGCGATTGGTTGGTTCTTATAATCAAACCCTCCAACCGCACGCTCTAAATCTGCGTTTACCTCTGTGTTGTCGTCTGGATAATCAAGTTTTGAAAAAGGACTTAGAATTTTGCAAGCTATTTATGTGACTTCGGGTGTACATGAAATCAATTAGGAACTATTGCAATAGTCTAGTGCAGTTTTCGAGTAGATTTAAATCTTCCTGCAAATAATGTAGTACCTACTACATATCAGGAAATTATTAAAAATAAAATTTTAGGAAAATAAATGCACTTTTATAATTAGATGTTTACAGTTTGCCAAAATTTCCAAGAATTAAAAATAGATAAAGTCATGTCCACCACCTGCTCAGTTTACCTCTCCCCCGAGAGATTGAGCAGGTGGTGGACTGGTGGTGCCACAATACAAATAGATAAATAACAAAACAACGTCAAGAAAAATGTCTTTGATTCATTCCCAAATAGGTCTGTCACTAGGTTTGTTAGTCGGGGTGTTCTAACCTGCTCGGAGCAGGCGGAAGTACGTCACTGAACAGTTTACTTATACCTATCCGTCGAGTTTTGATTCGAAATCATTGCACCTAACGTATTCAGTGACGTACTTCCGCCTGCTCCGAGCAGGTTAGAACACCCCGACAAACAAACCTACTGTCACATGAGTAACACTAAGTCAAGAGAGCTAATAAAACAAAACCTTCCAAACACCTTCCACATTGAGAGATTCACTAAAATTTCCAACATTATCATATAAGTCAAGAACGTCGTGTTGTGATACTTGTAAGTAATTAGAAATGATGACAACTTTCTTTGTGCCATTTGCCTGTTCACAACTTCAAATTTTCTCCCACTCAACCGAAAAGCCAATCATTTTCGATCGGCGACTCTTGAACATCACTCTTTGTTCAGAACTGCTCCATGCATCTTGAAACAGGTGATTGTGTTCGTCGGCCTACAGGAAGCATAGGGCTTGTGCAAGTTGGGGCAACTTGGAGCAGTATAGAATAGTTCCGAGCAAGCTAAACGAACAGACCTAACTACTGAGTGTGGGAGATTTAGTACCTACCTACCTACGTACCTAGGTAGGTAGGTACAGTTACAGGTACAGGAAGTACAGGTCTGAACAGGTACGTTCAGAACCGAATTCAGGAGCCAGGACCGAAGTCATAGGTAGGCCTAGGTAGGTACCTAGGTAGTGACTAAAATCCCGACAGCCGGGATTTTCAGGTTAAAAAAAATAGTCCCGACTGGCCTTGTTTATTTATATACTGGTTAAGAACGGCTTTCAGTATGACCGTCCAGATAGCGCTATGGATAGCGTACTGGACCACGGTGCAATAGGTCGTCGGTTCGAATCCGGCCGGGAGCACATTTTTTTTATTTGTAATTTTCACAAGTTTTAATTCTGCCTAACCATAGAGTAATTTTTTTTAAGTTGCCCAGTTCGAATTTGTCTACCCATAGAGAGTTTTATTCCTTAGGCTGCCCAGTAAAACCGACGGTCGGGACTATTTTTTTAACCTGAAAGTCCCGGCTGTCGGGATCGTAGTCACACCCAGGTACCTACCTATGTTTGTTGACGACACTTACATAACCTGTATCTCTCAAACACAAAGTTAGGTTATGGTGAACTTACCTCTAGCCAAAATTATTCGGTGAAACATTTTACAAAATGAATAGATAGCTGCAGCTGGGGAAAAGTAAATTGCAAATTATATATTATTACTCATTCACGTAATTTTTCTTGAAAGTACTATTTATGGATAAAATCTACGACTCTGTCAAACAACCTGTCAGTCAGCTGTTTACTGATGTTGCGCAGCCTTGAGCCTGCGTACAAGTACAACTCCGAATTTGGTACTTTGCGCAGCACGTGCTTTTTTGATGAAACACCTTGTAATTTTTCGTAGGGAAGTCTTGACACAAAACTAATTGTTCTAATATGATAATTTACTCATTTTTTATTGACAAAGTTGAATATGTTTCAATCAACGAATTTAACAATTGACGCGAACACAAAAACTTGGATTTGCTGATTTTTATTCGTTTATTGTGCATTTGGGTAGGTAGCCGTGTCTCTTGAATTGTGCATTCCGCTTTTGAACTGAAATTTTGTACAGATTGACGCTACACTATTGAACTTTTCTAATTGTCGTCCTTTATGACTGAGTTATTTGTGGTTTCCCTCAGTCGCGAGGCAAATGTTAGGTAGGTTCCCTACTAATAAGCCATGTCTGCCTCCTTCCCATCCGTCCATCCTTACCTATTCTTCATCATCATCATCATCATCATCATCATCATAATCTCACACTCACAATTATAATCTCAAAACCATAATCTATACCACTAGCAAACGCTCGTTGTAACGCGTTGATAAGCGAGCACCGGTTTGTAAAGCACATCTTAACATGATCTAACCGAAATGAAGTAAATACTTACCCGAATAATCACTTGCAGAATCACAGAAGAGGTCAAATTTTCTTCAGAAACTGAGAAGATTGACACAAAACCTTACACACACTATACATCAAAACCAAATCAAAATAAAAAGCAACCCGCACTTTGTGTGTCGTTCATCAATAAAAAGAACATTATTAATAATTAGATAACAAGTTCTATATTTTAACTAGAATGTAAAGTAGACACGAAAGTCAAGTTAAATCTGTTGGAAAAACACACAATTCACAACGAAACAAAATCAAAACATCTTCTACAAAATAAGTGAATGCCCAGAAACTAGATACCCTATTTATTTTTAAGCTATATACATGTTATAACTATTATACATTACCTGAGATAGAAGCACTGATGAGATGTCATCCTCCGGTGGTTCTGTATCATCATCTCTCTAGCTGCGTCTTCACATGTTCCATTCATCCATCGTGATGTGGTGATTATTAGTTTTCACATTTATGCGATCAACTGTTTGCATTCATTTGCTGTGGATGGAATGTCGTTTCTGTAGTTTATATATTACAATATTAATAATGGGTGATTTTCAAAAGTTTACCTCGTGATGGTGAGAGCTTTTACGCCGGCGGCGATGCAATTGCCGCGGGTGCTGCTGCCGAGGTTCGCGGACAACGGCACCGTCCAGCCAATGGAGTTCTTACATCGGATGGAATCTCATCTGCGCCGGTTCGATTGGTCTGACGACGAGTATGTGGACTTCGTCGTCGACTGGAGATACTCGGTACGGGAGTGCTGGGACGATGACTACGATGCGTTCCGCAGGTCCTCGTGAACATGTTCTGGTCGGACGAGCGGCAGGAACGTCTTATGCAAGACTTGTACGCCGACACGTACAATAAAGAAAAACATCCGACGATGTTGTCTTCGTGTTGTGACTTGTCTTCTTCATGTGGACGAGGAAGTAAAGCACGTCACGCCGCCTCTGCCACATCACATCGTGATCAACAGGATTGTGAGATTGCTACCAGCAAACATTGCCAACGTGTTGCTGGTAGCAGACAATATCTCTTTGGAGGATGTCATTCGGAAGCTGCAACACTTGGACGACGTCGTAGCGCATCGTCAGCAGAAGACGACGACGACGACAACGCGGGACGACGCCCGGTTCACATGCCGAGTTGGCGACGCCTGAGCGTAACGCCGAGTTTGCGACGCCTGAGTACGACGCAGAGTTAACGGCGCCTCAGTACGACGCAGAGTTAACGGTGCCTCAGTACGACGTAGAGGTGGTGACGCCTGAGCGTAACGCCGAATTGCGACGCCTGAGTACGACGCAGAGTTAACGGCGCCTCAGTACGACGTAGAGGTGGTGACACCTGAGCGTGACGTAGAGGTGGTGACGCCTGAACGCGACGTAGAGGTGGTGACACCTGAACGCGACGCAGACGTGGCGACGCCTTAGCGTGACGTCGAGATCTCTTGACAATCTTGAAGTCCAGCTGTCTAGGGTTTTGCTATTTTCGCTGACAAAAGATAGCCCCATAACGGATAGTGTGTGTTTAAATAAAAAACTAACTAACTTAATTACCAAACCAACTTACTGGTGAGAACTCTTAACTGGTGAAGATCTCTTGACGTTCTTGAAGTCCAGCTGTCTAGGGTTTTGCTATCTTCGCTGACAAAAGATAGCCCCATAACGGATAGTGTGTGTTTAAATAAAAAACTAACTAACTTAATTACCAAAACAACTTACTGGTGAGAACTCTTAACTGGTGAAGATCTCTTGACGTTCTTGAAGTCCAGCTGTCTAGGGTTTTGCTATCTTCGCTGACAAAAGATAGCCCCATAACGGATAGTGTGTGTTTAAATAAAAAACTAACTAACTTAATTACCAAACCAACTTACTGGTGAGAACTCTTAACTGGTGAAGATCTCTTGACGTTCTTGAAGTCCAGCTGTCTAGGGTTTTGCTATCTTCGCTGACAAAAGATAGCCCCATAACGGATAGTGTGTGTTTAAATAAAAACAAACTAACTAAACTACCAAACTAACTGGTGAGAACTCTTAACTGGTGAAGATCTCTTGACGTTCTTGAAGTCCAGCTGTCTAGGGTTTTGCTATCTTCGCTGACAAAAGATAGCCCCATAACGGATAGTGTGTGTTTAAATAATAAATAAACTAACTAAACTACCAAACTAACTGGTGAGAACTCTTAACTGGTGAAGATCTCTTGACGTTTTTGAAGTCCAGCTGTCTAGGGTTTTGCTATCTTCGCTGACAAAAGATAGCCCCATAACGGATAGTGTGTGTTTAAATAATAAATAAACTAACTAAACTACCAAACTAACTGGTGAGAACTCTTAACTGGTGAAGATCTCTTGACGTTCTTGAAGTCCAGCTGTCTAGGGTTTTGCTATCTTCGCTGATAAAAGATAGCCCCATAACGGATAGTGGTGTTTAAATAAAAAACTAACTAACTAAATTACCAAACTAACTTACTGATGAGAACTCTTCACTGGTGAAGATCTCTTGACGTTCTTGAAGTCCAGCTGTCTAGGGTTTTGCTATCTTCGCTGACAAAAGATAGCCCCATAACGGATAGTGGTGTTTAAATAAAAAACTAACTAACTAAATTACCAAACCAACTTACTGGTGAGAACTCTTCACTGGTGAAGATCTCTTGACGTTCTTGAAGTCCAGCTGTCTAGGGTTTTGCTATCTTCGCTGACAAAAGATAGCCCCATAACGGATAGTGTGTGTTTAAATAAAAACAAACTAACTAAACTACCAAACTATTTTTTTTTCAATATTCTTTATTTGTTGTACACACAAAGTAAACAGAAAATGCACAAATAAAAACATAAGTACAAGAAATAAAAAATT
>OW203764.1:30365263-30504610 GCA_934045905.1 Leuctra nigra | reverse complement strand
GAAGCAAAAGTAGAGAAACAGCTCATAAAATTCATTTGGACTGATCTAGTGAACATTAGCTTTACTTATATAATGATATCGCCAAATGTTGGTGCTACGATGGTGCTGAGTTCAAGGTCGGTGCTACAAGTAGCACGGTTCTATGTAGCACCGTGTTATCAAAATGAGCCATATTAGGGTTGAGTTCTACAATGAGGCGAGTTGGGCGTATGACGTCACCATAGGATTTACGGGTTAAATCAAACTTGCCGCGTCAACAAACGAACCCATGGGCGTCCACAGGGAGGGGCAAGGGAGGTCGGTTGGCTTCCCCCCCCCCCCCCCCCCATAGATGTCAGGAAAACATAAAAATGTTCAGGGGTTTTACGTATAGTTTCATTTTGTAAACAAAAACTAAAGAAAAATGATTTCAAAGTATCAAAAAAACAAAAAAATGCCCTGGTTTGACCATGTCTCCCACCACCCCAAAGTGCAATATTTAAAAATATTGAATATTTCAACAAAATACAACTCATAATGTCTCAAAATTGATTTCAAAGTGTCCAAACACCCAAAAACGCCCTGCGGGGCATGGTGTGCGGCTCGGCCCCCACACCCCCCTTAACCCGTAAATTTTGTTTTCCTTGCCCTGCCCCTACCTGGCAGAATCCTGCGGACGCCCATGCTGATACCTGTGCCCATAAAGCCAAAACTCAAGAGGTCGGGCATTCTGATCCAACATGGATGCCTGTATTTTCATACATTTGACTAGATTTGACTCCAGGTCACGCCCAGGTGATTACGTCACAATGTTAAACGGATAGGAAAACTGGGCGTTTGGGTCAAAATACGGTATGCAGCCTTGATAAGGCCAGTAGGCGAGTACGAGTAGTAAATGATGAGGTACTTGTATTGCTCCTGTTTGCTGCTCGTTGGTCTGGATCATGCAACTGCCTGACATCTTCTACGCTTGTTCCTGATGCGAACGTATCATGTCAGTGAAAGATCTCGAAGCTCCTCTCATCTTCAGTCTCGTTCCAGGATTATTCTTGCGTTCAAATCACACTCAAAGTTTCACCAATATAAATCATTCTATTCATTTTGCATGGAACAACTCAATGTGTTTTCATCTTGTAACAATTCAGAAACAGTTATTTAATATTGGAATCAAATTCACATTAAACAACTGTTGGCGTAATGTTTCTTTAGATGTCTTAACATTTTGGTGTCCATTCAAAATAAAATATCTTGCAATATGGTTGTCTGGTTACTAAGACATAATTGGGATAAGCACACTGTTGTTGATGTATTCTTGTGGTTTTTATTTGAAAAAACACAACATTATTGATGTATTGTTGCAGTTCTTATTATTAAATTGATATCAACAGGTGGTTCTTTGTGCTTGATCTGATAATTTCGTCATTTCAATGTGCTTCCTCGTAACTTTGACTTGTCAAGAGTGAATATTTAACAAAACTCTGTGACGTACCTATATTTTCAATGTATGTTCTGCTGTATCCTTTTGTACAAACTGTACAAACTAGATCAAAGGATAATCCAAATCTCTTCCAATCTATTACAGTTGATAGACATTTCGCTCGTTTTCCTATCATGTTACAAACCAAACAAGCAGGGCATATCAAATATCAAGAAATTCGTCTGGAATATGAGTAACTTGATACGTTCCATATTTTAAAATTGCCACTCCAAAGTTAATGTTTTTAGAAAGTATAGTATAAATATTCCCGTTCGTCAATGTTAAATTCTCCATAAGTCCGTTCGAGCGGATGTTCTCGGGTATGCCAATCGTCTAATCTGATCATTGACGCTCGGGTGTCTCAATTTTCACTGCCTTCTGATGACATAATCTACTGACTGTACAGCAGCTTTTGCAGCTGCATGCATTTCAGTAGCCGTGCATTGAGTAAGATGGCGCTATACTTTTACGCGCAATGTTGTCGAAAATATCGTGTTCTGAGTGTAATTTCATCTGAATTTTCGCAAAATTTTGTTATTTTGAAGGATGTGAGTGAGAGGTGTGATGGTAGAACAATTTGAGGTAAGAGTAGGTACAATATTTAGTTCACTCGCTCTGTATCCCCTATGGCAACAATTTCCGTGTTGGATGTTTTCGTGTTTCCGATTTTCTGTGTTTTGATACGTTTATAAGAGATTATGTTTCTGGTAATTTATCCCAAAAAAAGGCGAACATCAGTAAAATAATTTGTAATTCAGGCGGATATCACAGTTTTAAAGATCTTTGAGATGACACATATAATGATACAGCAATGATAGGTATAAAAAATCTTTTGATCGATTACCTAGCTAATGTCTATGAACGTCTATTGCTGTATTTCTTTCATGATAAAATTGTAAGGAGTCGTATTTATTGAAAATACACTTGAACTTTTATTTAATTATTTATTTATTTTGTAAATTCCTACAACTGAAAACACACTTTTCTATACCTAATTCTCATACCAGGGCCCTGATTCTATAACTCCATTGCGACCGCTTAGCAATTATTTCAATGTTAATTCTTATGGAAGAAATTGCTAAGCGGTCGCAATGGAGTTATAGAATCCCACCTCAGGCCTTGTAATCGTACGTTTTTTTTTAATTCAAACACTTAACTATAGTACCTATACTGTTTTAACAAAGCATTGAAATAAATCTTAGTTTCATTTTATATCTTATCAACTAGGTAACCTATATTACTTCGGGATTCGGGAAAGACTTCCAAATTTACCGCTCCGTGGTATGAAGCCGTTTTAAGAAGAATTGAAGGTTTTCCCAATAGTTGAAGTAATTTTCACGCCATTATAGAGATTATTCAGGAACATGTTGAGATAGTAGCCAATCTTACACACCTGAAACAAGAAATAATTACTGCTATTCAAACCGTAATATCTTATATTCTTTGGCAATTATTTTTGCAACCTATAGGTTTGCGATTTTATTGTAATAGTATACTATACAATAAAATCGCAACGCAAGTTTTCTTCTATCTCCGAATTAAGTTCCTATGAGTTTAGATCATTTACACAGTTCAATGTTTCTAATTGAAGGAAAAATAGGGCCTGTTCTAAATAAATGAACGTCTTTTGCTTCAATTAAGCGTCTACAAGGTTACATTCATTGAACCAGTTGAACCAAACGATGAATTAAATGAAACATTGAATCGTTCCCTCCCATAAAACCCATTGAACCCTCCCATAATTTTACCCCCTTGCCTGAAGAAAACCCTCAGTCAGGAAGGATGACCGAGGAAATTTAATTCAGTCCTCCGGAGCTCTACTGCCAAAGTCAGCTTGATCTGAGAGTTGTGATTTCCAACGGATACTTACCCCAAGGCGATCTAGATCTAGACCTGTGATCTAGACTCACCTTCTGGAACGACCTCCTGGACAACGGTAACCCCAAGGCGTACACCATCAAGGGTACCTGTGATCTAGACTCACCTTCTGGAACGACCTCCTGGACAACGGCAACCCCAAGGCATACACCATCAAGAGTACCTGTGATCTAGACTCACCTTCTGGAACGACCTCCTGGACAGCGGTAACCCAAGGCATACACCATCAAGAGTACCTGTGATCTAGACTCACCTTCTGGAACGACCTCCTGGACAGCGGTAACCTAAGGCATACACCATCAAGAGTACCTGTGATCTAGACTCACCTTCTGGAACGACCTTTGGACAACGGTAACCCCAAGGCGTACACCATCAAGGGTACCTGTGATCTAGACTCACCTTCTGGAACGACCTCCTGGACAACATCAACCCCAAGGCGTACACCATCAAGGGTACCTGTGATCTAGACTCACCTTCTGGAACGACCTCCTGGACAACGGTAACCTCAAGGCGTATACCATCAAGGGTACCTGTGATCTAGACTCACCTTCTGGAACGACCTCCTGGACAACGGTAACCTCAAGGCGTACACCATCAAGGGTACCTGTGATCTAGACTCACCTTCTGGAACGACCTCCTGGACAACATCAACCCCAAGGCGTACACCATCAAGGGTACCTGTGATCTAGACTCACCTTCTGGAACGACCTCCTGGACAACGGTAACCTCAAGGCGTATACCATCAAGGGTACCTGTGATCTAGACTCACCTTCTGGAACGACCTCCTGGACAACGGTAACCCCAAGGCGTATACCATCAAGGGTACCTGTGATCTAGACTCACCTTCTGGAACGACCTCCTGGACAACGGCAACCCCAAGGCATACACCATCAAGGGTACCTGTGATCTAGACTCACCTTCTGGAACGACCTCCTGGACAACGGCAACCCCAAGGCATACACCATCAAGGGTACCTGTGATCTAGACTCACCTTCTGGAACGATCTCCTGGACAACGGCAACCCCAAGGCGTACACCATCAAGGGTATCTGTGATCTTGACATGATGATGCGTAACGAGCGCTTGAACTCTTCGGACGCATCCAGCCAATCACATGCGTACGCTGCCTCACGCACCAGTAGGCTCTGGAATCAATTGTCACAACATTTATTCAGACTCAATTTCTACTTTCTAGAGTAATTTTGTGTTTTTATAGCGGATATTTTTTGGACAAATTCGTACACAATATATTCAGGAATAATCAATTGTTTTAGGATTTTTGCATCATTGACATCTTGTCAATAATTCAGCACATTAATTTCCTTAAAACAATTGTGATTGTGGTATTCTCCTATTTATTTTGTGGAATCGATTGTGTATTCAAAATTATTTGTAATTTGTTTTTTATATATTATTTTTAATTATTTTGTCTCTGTGATTCATTGACGTATTAATTTATTCGGTTTTGTGTGGACACGGCATAACTATTATAGATGGTGATTGTTCTAACCTCGTCTGTGAGCTTTTCAACACACCAGCAAAACAGTCCGAGCATAAGCAAGCCGACGAATATCGCAGCCAATAGCATGAAGAATTGCGCGCTCCCTGTGTTGCCCTGAATCAGAA
Source organism: Leuctra nigra (assembly GCA_934045905.1). Lineage (NCBI taxonomy): Eukaryota > Metazoa > Arthropoda > Insecta > Plecoptera > Leuctridae > Leuctra > Leuctra nigra. Next base: position 30,499,651 of record OW203764.1, on the reverse strand, counting down.
AATAGTAAATACCTTTGAAGACTGTTCGACACAATGCCATCTTCTTCACTCATGCTATGAACTGAGATGAATGTGCCGTGGATTAATGTTATTTTAGATTTTACTGATTTTTTTATTATGATTTACCATTCTTCTTCTTATTGTATAGTTATTTACTATTTTCTCATTGTGGTATTTCACAATATAATATTTTTAATAAAAAAATAATATGTAATGTTTTGTATTTTCTATTGACTTTATTTCCAAACATAAAACATATATAGTATCAATAACATAAAAATCAATTCAGTAGATTTGGAGTACAAATAGGGCTTTTTTAAAATCGGAAAATGAAAGGAAACGAAAAATGATTTTTGATGGAAAAAAATATTCGATATTGATGTGTTTCCATTGTTGAAATGTGAATGAAATGCTGTGGAAATGAGCTGATCCTGTTCATACCTCATTCCTGACATACAGCCAGTTTATCCCAAGTGCCAGAGTCATCACAATGTCGTACCGGAGCATGTAGTTAAATATCATCTGCACATCAGCAGCCAGCCTAGATGGACATTCATTTAAAACATTGCATTACGAAATGAGTTCATCAACTCATGTTGTCAGGCCGCTATTTAAACATTTACCTGAATATAAATTGATGGTGTAAAACACATTTCGATAATAAACTCTCCATTTCCCTCAAGATCTGTTCCTTCTCTGTTCCCAGTGCATTGTTCATCCACTCTTCCGTTTCAGTTCCCTCTTCCCTCTGCACTTCTTCTTCACTCTCATCTGCGTCTCCTTCTTCTGTATTTACATCAGGACTTTGTTGACCCTCCTGGGTAATTACTGACACCTCATTCCCCTCCAGGATCTGCCTTTCTTCGATTTGTACGCCACAACTCAAGTAGTCGAGAGAGTCCACGTTATTTTCAGAAAATATCAGACTCTTCTTCTGAATACTTGTTTTCTTTTTCACAACATCTTGAGAGATTTCACGAATATTTTCCAAGTTATATCTATTCAAAATCAGGGATTATTAGACCATAGAACTTTTTGAAATCTGAATGTTTTTCGTAATTAAAGTTCATCCTTTTACCAAATGGTTTTGTACGGTGAATAATTTCCAATTCAATTTATATGATCCAATTTACACTTTTAAAATTAATTGCACTCTGTTTTGGGACCTATAGTTCTAAAGCCCCATTTAGTGCATTTACACGGTGCAATTTCTTGAACAACTTCTGTGACACAGAGGTTCTGCTCGTGCGCAGTATCACTTTTGAGATGATAAAGGGAATCTGCACATGTGCAGAACTTCTGTGGCACAGAAGTTGTTCAAGAAATTGCACCGTGTAAATGGGGCTTAACAGCTAAAGGATACGAGTGTGTTTTTTTGATGAGGACAAAGTTGTTCTAAGGGTCGGTGTTAGTGTTACAATTTTTTAAGCTACAGTTACCGTATAAACTCCACGTCAGAAAACTCGGTGAACCTATTATTACCATTATACCGGGTGGCGCAAAAAAAATCCCCCTGATTGAGAGGTCACTATATCGAAATTATTATAGATAGAATTCTGAAATTTGAACACATATTAGAAAACATACAAAAATTTAATATGTGCAAGTTTCAAAAACATTACTATTGTAGGAAAAAAGTTACAGCTGTTCAAATTTGGTTGTCAAAAACTTGATTAAACAGAGCTCAAATAGCGCGCGTCGAGAAAACTTCCAATGGCCGGGACGCTGTTTCTTCAAAACTACGTACGATATCAAGCTGAAAATTTCCAATTATATTGAAAATATATTAAGATCGATTGTGTAAAAATTTCAGTCAATTTGAATGAATGGAACGAAAATTATGGAATCTTGAAGTTGAGCGTAAAATCAGAAAATGAAGATTATTTCTTAACTTTTATTACACACGTTATAAAAGTGATTCTTTTCCCCCTATTCTGTTTTCAAGCTCAACTTCAAGATTCCATATTTTTCGTTCCATTCATTCAAATTGATTGAAATTTTTACACAATCGATCTTAATCTATTTTGAATATAATTTGAAATTTTCAGCTTGATATCGTACGTAGTTTTGAAGAAACAGCGTCCCGGCCATTGGAAGTTTTCTCGACGCGCGCTATTTGAGCTCCGTTTAATCAATTTTTTGACAACCAAATTTGAACAGCTGTAACTTTTTTCCTACAATAGTAATGTTTTTGAAACTTGCACATATTAAATTTTGGTATGTTTTCAATATGTGTACACATTTCAGAATCCTATCTATAATAGTTTCGATATAAAGACCTCTCAATCAGGGGGATTTTTTGCGCCACCCGGTATACTGCAATTTAATTCCGGAGCTTATTTCCTCAGTTTAAATTAACCTCAAGCTACATTGACAGCAGTTTTTTTAAGTTATGCCACAGTGTATATCACCATTATAGTGTAATGGTGATCACATTTCCCGAAGTGGAGATCAACTAAACTGGAGATTAAACTAATGGTTATATGGCCCCTAACCCTGTGTTTTCATGTTGTCCAACACTTCTATCAGGATTCAGGACTCTACGAGAGTCATCTTCTGGAGTACATTTTTCTTGAAGATGATTTGAGTCAAACCATGCTTAATTATAATTGTGGACATTTTGTGAAAATATAAATTTTTACTGTACATTCGAAAGAGTTACGACTGATATCTTTGTGCTGTGAGTACAAATCACAGCTGTACAACTAAGTCCTTACATGTTCTATAATGCTTACCTCAAGATCATCAAGTGGAAAATGATTTGTAATATAAGCACAAGGAATGTTAAATTGCACAAACTGGAGACGGCGAAGTTAGTGAGTGAGGCAACGAACTCCATTGTTACTGTCAGTTCGAATCCAGGCGACGAATATGCGTCGTATGGATACCATTTCCTGGATGTGGAAGACATTATTAATTGCAATGCGATTCAGAGAATGTGGGAACTCGCGCCAAAATCGTATGAAAATATCACAACATGTAGTTTGTCATGTGTGTTGTATTTTATAGGCCTACTGAAAATTTCGATTTAGCACCGAATGATGCTCAAATCTATATACAATTCAAATTGAACAATTTCAATTTCTAGCCTATGAAATGCCGTTTTGAGTGAAACTCTGAAATCTGTTTGGTTTGTGATCGATATTGTCCAATTTAAATTGTATAGAGCGATATGGACTTATAATCTAGTGGAGCGGTCGCTCCACGCCAGCCAAGTCGTACGGCGCGCGCACACTCTCATATAAAGGCTGGAGCAAACCCACTTTTACTGTAGGCATCAAAGTGGCATTTTCGGCCTACTGGATCTTAAAATTGGAAAATCTCACATTGTTGCGATATATCTTAATTTCGAGCTATGGCCCACCCTACAACATATACCAAATTTGGGAACAATAGGTTACGCCCTTTGCGCGCTAGAGGGCCGTGAAAACAGTGTTTTAGGGCGGTTTTCATAATAATAATAATAATAATAATCTCAGTAGTAGTAGTAGTAGTAGTCTCCTGGAATTCAAATCCGGTAAACAGGCCACAGCCTAAACGGCTGAACCGATTGATCTCACATTTTTACCACGTGTGCACTTTTGGCGTCTGATTTGCCCTCCCCCCCTTGACTTTTTTTGTGCCGCCATTTTGAAACCGGAAGTGACATCATATCTCGACAACGGCTGAGCTGATTGGAACGAAAATAGCGCCAAACGATTCGGACGGTCAACTTTATGGATTATAAATAGCAACAGACTAAAATTTATGTTAACGAAACCGGAAATGACGTCATGAAATTTGAAATACATCGATTGGCATTTCGGCAACAAATTTGATCCGATTATTTTGATATTTATGTAACGTATGTACTTTTGATATCTCATTTGACTTGTTATAAAACCTCGTATAAAACCAACCGGAAGCCGCCATTTTAAAACCGGAAGTGACATCATATATCAATAACGGCTAAATAGATTTGAACGAAACCAGCGCTAAACAATTTAGACGGTCAACTTTATGTATTATCATCAATAATATTTGCAGTTTTCCATACCAAAACTGGAAATGACGTCACACTTTTTAAGAATCTCACAAATTTACATGTTGATGCAATAAATATACTATTTCAGACAGCTTATAATAAAATGTAATCATGTTTAAATTATAATTCAAGGAGTCAGTGATTTCAGCAGCCATTTTGAAACCGGAAGAAACGCCATATCTCGAAAACTGGTTGACAGATCGGTATGAAACTAGCGCGAAACGATTCGGAAGGCCATCTCTATGGAATAGGAACAGTCAAACTAGAATGTTCCTATTTATGAGACCGGAAATGACGTCATTCAAATTTATAAATTATTATAATCCCCTCCTATACAATAAATACATATTCAGAAAGCTTAAAATGATACACATCATTTATAGTTATAAATTCTATGTGGCAGTGCAGAAAGTTCAGCAGCCATTTTGACAACGGATATGTTGCCATATCTCGGAACTTGGTTGACCGATTGGAATGAAACCTTTGCTATTCTTCATGAAAATAACCAAATTGTTAAGGGTGATTTTTTTAAGGATATAGTAATTGTTCATTCGATTGTCACAAGTTGTAAGAATAAACTAAAAAAAGTAGTGATATCCCATTAAAAAACACTTCGTGTAAAAATAACAGCCAAGTCTCTTCAACTAAAAAAAAATATGAAATCTAAAAATTCTGCACTTAAAAGTAGTGATATCAAAAAATGAGCCAAGTCAAAACTTTATTTGAAAATCAAAAAATACTTGGCGCATCGTTTTTTTAGGGCATTATAGGTGTACTATGTATATGGATATTTTATGTATATTTTATAATGTTCAGTTCAGTTCAGTTCAGTTTATTTCCAAAATCAAAAGTACATTTTAAAGAGGTACATTGAAAAGACCCCTATGGTTGACACCATTTAACGGGGTATACGGAAAGGTTACATCGAACTAAATCTAGTAACCTAGCATATTATAATTAAATAGCATTGAAATTAAAATAAATTAATATCTATAGATATGCTACAACTATAATATAACACATTTAGGTAAATATTATGATTATGATATTGATATAGGTACTAGAATATACTTAAGTTGAACATGTTATTATACAATTAAATAATTAAAATTTGTCACTGAGGAATTCGTCAATCGAATAATATATTTTACTTATTAATAGTTCTTTCAGTTGTTTCTTAAATTGTGAGTATTTTTTAATTTCTCTTATATTTTTAGGTAATGCATTAAATAGTTTTGTTTTGAAAAACATGGAATTTTTTTGGGTACACGTTGACCTGTGCCAATCTATATGAATGTTATTTTTCTGTCGGGTGTTGTGGTCATGTATGTCACTATTATTTTGTGTTAAGTTTTCTTGGGATCTAATAGCAAGTATCGACTCTAGAATGTAAAGGCAGGGTACTGTTAAAATTTTATGTTTTTTGAAATGTTGTTTGCAATCTGGTTTTATGAAAGTGTTATTTTTATATTTTAGTCCAAAAAGAGCTCTGATTGATTTTCGTTGAAGTATAAATATTTTAGGGGCATCAGTTGAGTTGCCCCAGAACTGTATACCGTACCGTATATGCGATTCAATATTTGCATAATAAACTAGTTTCGCCGTTTTAGTGTTTGTCAAATTTACAATAGTCTTTAAGGAGAAGTATGCTGAGTGGAGTTTACTTAGCAATTTGGAGCAGTGGCTTTTCCAATTTAGGTTTTTATCGATAGTGATTCCCAAAAATTTAGTTTTATCAACACCCCTTAGATTACTAGTTTTGTTTTCATTAGACAATACAATTTTAACTGGAGTTTCATTTATATCATTTTTTAATTTAAAATGCATAAAGTTAGTTTTTTCATCTTGAATAAGCAAACGATTGTCGTTAAACCATTTTGTTGCATTTGAGAGAACATTTTTTGCATTTTCTTCAAGATTTAGTTTAGTTTTGCCTGTTATTGTTATATTTGTGTCGTCTGCATAGATTTCTGAAGCTGTGATTGTGTCGGGAAGGTCATTTATGTAGACTATAAATAACAGTGGACCTAGGATTGAACCTTGTGGAACACCATTTTTTATAGTCTCGGAATTTGATAGATATTTTATTTCTTGTCTGTTTTTATTCATATGTGTAATTTCTACCTGTTGCACCCTATCTTGCATGTATGATTTTAGCAGATCCAAGCTTTTTATATACACGATGCGCCAAGTATTTTTTGATTTTCAAATAAAGTTTTGACTTGGCTCATTTTTTGATATCACAACTTTTCAGTGCAGAATTTTTAGATTTCATATTTTTTTTTAGTTGAAGAGACTTGGCTGTTATTTTTACACGAAGTGTTTTTTAATGGGATTAAACTTACATTCAAAGCTTCTTTAAAATAATTTAAGTCTCCCCCCCCCCCCCCCCCCCCCCCCCAAGGACGGACATTGAGGTAAATCGATCTATTTATGTGATAATTTTTGTATATTTTTCATATTAAATATTTCTCCGGAACCTAAGAATTTCCCAGGTATCCAATAAAACTATCAAATATCGCAAAAAAGCAAATAATCACAGCTATTCTGAATGGTGCCATCAAGATGGTGGCAACAATGAGATGACGTCACGTGCAAAATGAATAGGATTCGAACTTACATAAAAGTCAAAGTTCGAGTAGCAAAATCTTGAACAGCCTTTCGTAAAACACCCCCAAGTGATATCATCGCTGCAGTTATAGGCAGATATTTCTTAAATATCAACATCAAGATATCCTGATTCTTCTTCATTGCTTCAGTATTCTCGCATTCAATGAGAGTTTGCTTTAACATCTGCTCGCTGCCATGCAATGTGTCCATCAATTTGAATTGCCAGTAATGTAAAGTGAATAGTTTCACAAGGAATTGTATGTAAACGAATGTAATAATGACGTGTTCAGTGATCAAAGATGCTTCAGCCCAATCCAATGAAATGTTGATGATTTGTTGAATGATTCCTCCGATTAGCCTAGTCGCTATCAGATAAGGCACAAAATGGCGGATAGAATATCCGACATGACGTTGGTGCTCGTCCGGCCATAAACCTGTGAAGAAAACACTCAACATTCTAATTACAATATTATTTATAAATACTTACATTTTACATGGTAAAAATGTTGTACACTCCGTTTTAAAAGTGAAGCTGTGTTGCATGCAAATTAATAGGTTGTATGAAAGTTGCTGCTTTATAAATCGTGATGTCAAGATGAAGACAAACTTGATGTTTAGTTCATAATTCAATGCTTTCTCGACACCAAGTACTTCAAAAATGCTCAAAATGTAAATAGGTACATCTTGAAGTTGGTTGAACAATTTGCATGAGAAATTTTATTTGTGTGGATATGACTCTAAGAAACGGGTAATTTATTATTTTGCAACCAAAATTATTTCGCAACATTTTTTTATTTCGCAGCATTAGAAGACTTGAAAGTGGACTTTAGCGGTCTAGATGGCTGTGTTTCAACAGCCAATGAAACACAGTTAAAGTTCACTTTAGCCTAAAGTGGACTTTAGCGGTCTTGATGGCTGTGTTTCATTGGCTGTTGCTAAGGTTTCCGATAAATCCTGCACTAACTTTATGGGGACATTGTATAACCGGGCCTTAGGTAGTTATTGAGCGAGCGAAGCGAGCGTCTCCATTTGGCTCTTTTGGCACGGACCTCTGTTTTTTTTTTGTTTGTTTTTTTTTTTTTTCTGTTACTGACGATATACAGGTCAGAGTTTTTCTTCGATCGAGCTGAAATTTTGCACACATGTACGTAACATTTCTGATTGTTGCAGACCCTAATTTTTTTGAAATCCATTGATTGGTTCAAATTTAAAAAAAATTAACTTTCGATTGGTTGTTTTGATCAAATTGAAATTTTGACAAGTCATTACCCCCAACATTGTACCCAATCAAACAAAGTTTCAGCCAAATCCTCCCATTGGTTAATATTTAAAACCATCTTTCCTGTGTTTTTAGAAATTTAAACTATAACCGATTGAACGATCAACTTATAACTTCGCATGATGGTTGGGTCCAACATTATCTGCATTTTTGACAATTTTCATACTAATCTGTGTTTAAATCCAAACGTTATTGACATTTTACGGACTATTAGCGTGTTGGCTGTCAAATTCACGGCGACTTCGACTCTTCAGTTCAAGGCAAGGTAGTTAGAGCAGAAACTTTCAAACGCAAATGAAACTGATAATGACCGTTCAACAGTCGATCTGATATTGTGTAGACACACTTATATCATATGAGTGGTCTCAGGTATATTTTTTGAAGGAGATCCTGTGATTTTTGAAAATTAACACGGAACAGTTCAATCATAAAGGTTCAATTGATCAACTTAAAGCTTTGCATGGTTATTTGGACCAATATTTTAGGAATGTTTTGAGATTTCTATACAAATCTGTGGCGAAATTTTAGAATTATTGGCTTTTAATGACATTTTCGATAGACAGAATTTCGGTTCGAGGTGTTGCGCGTATCCGTGCTCGCTCATCAACGCGTTACTCAGATTCATTGGTTAAAATTTAAATAAATATCTCCTGATAGGCTGAAAAATGAAAACGGTCTTCGATAATTCTGATCAAACTCATATTTTGCATGATCATTAAGACCAATATTGTCTCTTATTTTACAAAATTTCATCCCAATCAGTTAAGAACGTATGAAGTTATTTACATTTTTAATATCTGTCAGTAATGAAGTATCGAAATGAATGTTTTCCAGTGCCAATTGAAAATTGATTCTGATTTGCTTTATGAACCAGGTGCTTAGATGCTATTTTAAAGTTTCGATGAAAAGCATACACTTTTAAGTTGATATCATAATCAATTCCATATGGATGTATATGTTTTCTGTGCGTTGTGTACGCATTTCCGGTTCGAGAATTTGCACGTACCCGTGCTCGCTCATCAACGCGTTACACTGAGCGTTTTCCTAGTATTTAGTGAAACAGTGGTATATCTGAGCGGATAGGTTGAAATTTACAATTAGTTATTATTTATAGGTTGTAATTGATAATTTATTATGTGATTGTCTGTATTATTGTAGGCTATAAACTCACATTTCTGTATTATTCATGTTAATGAATCTAAAATAAATACTTAAAAAATATATCAAATGATACAATTTGATTGAAAATAAACAGTCTACAATTAAAATATTAAACAAGAGAATTTAGAAGTGACAAATTTCAACTAGATTTTAGGAACGGTCCAACCTGTAAGAAAAATATTACCAAAATATTACCTAGATAATAGAGAATACGATGGATTCCTCCAAATTCTTTAATTGAGGTAGCGAATGTGATTCGTAAAGATAGACGAACTCTCGCCGCCATTTATGTCAAAAATATTTACTTTCAATCAACACTTCTGACCAAATTGTTAGTAGATTATTGAATGACACACAACCGTCGCCTCCTCTCAAAGCACAACTATAAAATGCAACCGACACAATTGCCCTTCACCTTCACATTTCAATCCCCATAAAAATCACCTTTGTAAAAATTCAGTCAGGTATATTTGATAAGAAAAATATATTTGTCACCATATTTTGTATTTGTATTTATTATTAGCTGCAATCAGCTGAAGTTTCACATAACAGTACATGTTATAACACAATTAATGATGACAACAACAAAGTCACAATTAACAATAAAAAATTATACCCTACTCCTTCAACCTGCATGACAAAATGTACTCTTTCAATTTAAATTTCAAACTACCCCCATTATTTACACTTATTATTCAATATCTAACTTATTATACTCTTTCACTCCAGCAAAGAAAATTAATTTGTCTGTTTTAACTTTAATTGCGTTCTTCACTTTGAGTATTATCAAAAAATAGATACCTATTTTTAATCACTTCTCCATCTCTATCACTTCTATCACATCATTTCCCAGTGTGTGTGGGGGGGGGGGGGGGGCTAAGGGGAACTGAGACAACGTGTGTTCGAGGTGCTATCTCCGAAAAAAGGAGATCCTCGGTTTTTTATGCATTTTGACACTTGACACATTGTATTTAGGTCTTTCGACGTTTTAAATATTTGTTTGCGCGTTGTATTGTATGCTGCAGAGTATAGACATTTCGGACGGCCATTAGCGAGCTATTTAAAAATACAGTTGGAAACAAGATGTTCGGGGGTAAAACCCCGGAGAAATTTGTATTTTAAGAATTAAAAAAAAATGTATTTTAATTTTTAATTTTATTTATTCATTTTGATGCAAATTCAAGGCATTACAACGGAGTTTAAGGGATAAAGAAGAAGAAATTATATATTTTAGAAGCCCTTGTTTACGTATTATTTCTTGAATTTTAGAGTGAATTTTTACTGAATTGAACTTAGGTCCAATGGTGCCAATAGCATTTGCCCTGAGTGTTCGACTTGGCTGGCGTGCGGCGACCGCCCACTGAATATTTCTCCGTAACCAGGTATTACCACAAAGATGTCAATATCCATATATAATATATGCGTCACATCGATTTTAGTCACTCTATTTTTCATGTTAACACAACAAATAAGTTCACATGTTGTGTAACATGAAGAAAATAGTTTCAAATCGCAATATGACAATGATAATAATCATGGAACACCGAGATAAAATCAATTTTCCATAAATATTAGCAGAAGTGATTCATGTGTTTCCACATGAAGGGTTTATACAGGGAAAGAACGCCATAAGTCACATTTACATGAAGCTGAGATACACGATGTTGAAACCTTCCGAACAAATCGATATTTTAATTGCGTTTTTCAAGACTTTGTGGCAATATTTTATAAAAACTGGTGGTATATTCTGAAAGCTCATAAAAAGCAATTGGACTTATAGCGTTATTTCCCTGTACCTTTCACATGCATAACAGAAAAATGTGCCCTATTGACATAACTGCGTTTTGAAACTTTACCTACACCTCACATTCTCAGTTATATTATTTGAAAATAATTAATTCGAAATACGCAATAAATAACTAACTATACGTTCCCTATCGTATGTTTATGTCTTCATTGGCCCGTATGAGATAGTTCACACATTATAAAAAGTTAAAGAATGTACCTATAACCCAAATTCCAGCAAGCGATTAAAAAATTGGATAATTTATTACAAGTCAATTGAATTACGACTTTCATACAGGAATATAAGTTTTCCTCTATGTATTATCTGTTGTAAAATAGGCTTAACATGTTACTCTGTCAAGGTTAATAGGCACCGGTGAACTACTATATAAATAAGATAATTGTTAAAAAAATAGGGGCACAAGGATTTTTTAATAGACTATATAAAAGACTATAGTTATATTACATAGCCCAGATTATAATTGACGACCTGCATATGCGAAACAGTACAAGTTTAATAAAATAGAGAGATTATTCTAAATTTATAGTCACTATCAATGAGTCATTGCCAAAGTTATCGTCTAGACTTTTGTGCTATTAAATTTGTAGAAGCATTGTGTAGGTGTGTGCTATTAAATAAGAACTGAAGTATGTTTTCGAAGTAGGAACAAATTTAAAAGAAGTATTAGTATGTACAATGAAAATTTATAAATGCGTGTTCTAGAAAAGATTAAAAAGGAAATGTAGATTTTTTTTGAACTTCTATACTTATAAAATCTGTGAATATGTCTGATAATCTGGCATACATTGGTCAAATGTCGAGCATGACAGAAGTGTTAATTGTGAGTTGGTGTTTGCTGGTGTTAAACAGTGGTGTTAAGGCGGACCAGTGGTACATCAACACCACCAGTTTCAGTGACGATTACGAAGACGGACGCTCATTAGAGGACAAAATAAACTTCATTTATCCGGGTAAGTCCAGCAGAATTCTACAGGTTATTTGAAATGTGCACCAACCGACTTAGCTGATGTGGGGCAACAGCCCCAATAGTTGCATAAACTTGGCGGACACTTTCTTGTGATACTGACGATGCTATTCCGGAAAAAAATTAAGTATTTCCAGAGTAAAAACCTATGTTCAATGAAGTACATACATACGATTCATTATGTTGTGATAAAACCAAAGATAAAATTTACCCCCTATCGCGACTACCAGTCGTACAACGACGTAGTATAAGTTGCCTATCTAGATATGTCATATTTGTATACAGAGGGTTGATTTGCAAGACTGGTTTTACCACTGGCTTTAATCAGAACATAACGAGGCGACTGTACGCAAAGTTTAGGTGAAATTACATATTATTTTTTTGAGGAGGAAGTTGTGTGGTGTGTCGATTGTTTTCATTGACGTATTCCGCAATTTCTGCTCTTCCTTGAATTAAATCGGGCGTGCATCTTGCTCCAGGAACGAAGTGGTGTGGGATGAACAACGTCGCTGACCACGACACCGACCTGGGATACAAGCAATACACCGACAACTGCTGTCGGGATCACGATCAGTGCCAGGAGTTCATGAAGAGCGGTGAGAGCAAGTACGGACTCACCAACAGCGCCATCTACACTAGGTGAGTCAATCAGTGGCGTGCTGAACATCCAAAGCAATCGGTGCATTTCGGTCTACACAGGGACCCACCCACCCCATCCATGAGGCACTTTATGTGTCAAGCGAATGTACAAGACAACGAGTGTTGCCCCGGGAACCAAGTGAGCTGGGGCCAGACCCCAAATGCAGCGTAGCGAAATTTTTTAAATCCATATCTCTAAGAGAGGTTAGAAATTATTTTAGTGTGCAGAAAATAAAGGGAAACGGAGACCAGCCAATATTAATTTTTTTATGAAATAATTCTGCGCAGCAAATATTTTGATATTCAGCCAGACCAGCCGCGTTAAGTTTGAGAGTTTAGTGAAAGTACTTCCATTCATTGGATTGGATCCATGTAAAGTTCCCCGGTTCGAAGTATGTTAACACTACACTGCTGATTGTGACGACGACCTGGAGGCTGGGATACATCCGATAAAATATGGTAAACAAAGAAAATCAACAAATGCATGAAAACTTACAAAATAAAATAAAATATCAAAAAATTAAAAGTATACATAAGCAATACCTCGTATCTCAATTTTTACCAAAATGACATTTTAATGTTAAAAATTTCAAATAAAAATAACGAATGTCATGGCAAAAGCTCGTATCTCAATTCCGTGAAACTGAACTGCAGCGCCACCTTGTAACTAAAAGATAAATTAAATGAGGCAAAACCTCGTAAGTCAATTTCTATTGAAAATAATTAATGTAAGTCAAAAATTCTCAAATAATTATAATAGGCCATTTAAGAAAGTAAAGATACATCTGTTGGTGAGGTGTGGTACTAATGTTGTCAGGCTTAAACGCATGCGCAGTGCGTACTTCAAAGGACTCGGCGTGACGTCACCCCACCCACAGCCTTCTCGAAAACAACACGTAAATATATGACAGACACTAAACAGACACTAGTCACTACACACTAGGCGGCTGTGGACCTGCCAGGCTTTATCGCATGCGCACTGACTTTCTTAAATGGCCTATTAACTATACTAACAAATATTATGTAGTATATTTATTTTATTTTTGCACTTAAGCTCAATTTTAAAACTGGTTTTTATCCTCTCCTGAAAAGTAGTCATTTTTGACTTAGGAGGTTTTGCTTCATAACCTAAAACTAGTTTTTATCCTCTCCTGAAAAGTAGTCATTTTTGACTTAGGAGGTGTTGCTTCTTAACCATCGCATTGTTTTATACAAATATGAAAAGTATACTAGTATACTAAATTGACGTTGTTTTAACCCCTTTCTTCCGAGCACGTCTTGGACAATATTCGCGAGTTTGTATTTGATTGTGACAGGTTGCACTGCGATTGCGACATGGGCTTCTACGACTGTCTCCATCTGGTCGATCAGGTCACCACAGAGAGCACCTTCGTCGCCTTCATCTACTTCAACATCATCAGTACCAAGTGCTTCAGCACGTCTTGGACAATATTCGTGAGCTTGTATTTGATTGTGACAGGTTGCACTGCGATTGCGACATGGGCTTCTACGACTGTCTCCATCTGGTCGATCAGGTCACTACAGAGAGCACCTTCGTCGCCTTCATCTACTTCAACATCATCAGTACCAAGTGCTTCCGAGCACGTCTTGGACAATATTCGTGAGCTTGTATTTGATTGTGACAGGTTGCACTGCGATTGCGACATGGGCTTCTACGACTGTCTCCATCTGGTCGATCAGGTCACTACAGAGAGCACCTTCGTCGCCTTCATCTACTTCAACATCATCAGTACCAAGTGCTTCCGAGCGCGTCTTGGACAATATTCGTGAGCTTGTATTTGATTGCAGTGCCGGACTGGCTCGTCAGGGGCCTCGGCGGCTATTGTTACTATTTAAATGTTTTTGGGAGAAAGCAGCCCACCAACCTGCCCCGCAGGGCGATTTTTGGACTTTTATAACTTTAAAATGGAATGTAAAAATAATTTGGTGCTTTTAAAAGTTCATTTTTTTACAAGAAAGACATGACAGAAAGGCCCGCCAATTATGCCCCGCAGGGCGCTTTTTGATGTACTGTCATTCTTAAAATGATTTTGGGATTCTGAAAACGTGTATTTTTTCAGAATGGTGGCTAACAGAAAGTTAAGTTAAATGTACCCAAATTCTGCCCTGCAGGGATTATTTTCAATTTCAGTCACTTTTAAAACGATTTTAGCTAACAACGAATTGAAATTAAAGAATGGACCCAGCCTGCCCCGCAGGACGATTTTTGATCATTTGTATTTATTTAAGCGATTTTTAGATCTAAAAATGTGTATTTGGCACCAAATGTCAAATATAAACTTAGTGGAAAATTGAATTAATGGAAAAAGCGACAAACCTGCCCCGCAGGGCGCTTTTTGGATTTTTGTTAATTTCCAAACGATTTTGGGATTGTAAAATCAGTAAAATCGTGTATTTTTCTACAAAATGCCCCCGCCAGCCCGGCAGGGCACTTTTGAACTTTTATCATTTTTAATGTGTTTTTGGGATTGTAAAAATGTGTAGGAATTTTGCTGCATAATGCTTAACACAAAGTTAATGAAATTTCGCCTGCTGAGCGCTTCTCAAATTTTGTAGTTATTAAATCATTTTGATGTAAAAATGAAAATTGATTGGGCTGCAAAATGTACAACATAAATATGATATTAAATGAAAGTCCACACTAAGAGGCCCCCACACTGGCGAGCAGGACTTTTTTTTAGATTTTTGTTAATTTTCAATTGATTTTGGGATTGCAAAATCGTATGCCTAAAATGGCTTCAAAATGCTCAACATGCTGTTATTGGAAGACACATTTAAAGAGAAGAGGCCCCCAGCCTGCCCCGAAGAGCGCTTTTTGAATATTTGTAATTTTAAAATCGTTTTTGGGAATTGAAAAAATGTTTATTTTGCTGCAAAATGTTCACCATAAAATGGAAGATAGGTTTACACATAAAAGAGGCCCCCAACCTGCCCCGCAGGGCGCCTTTTTTACTTCTATGGTATCTTTAAATGGATTTTTTGATGATAAAAATGTATGTTATACATAATCTAGGGGCCTCAATAGCCAGGGGCCTCGGCGGCGATCGCCGCCTAGCCGCCAGGGGCCAGTCCGGCCCTGTTTGATTGTGACAGGTTGCACTGCGATTGCGACATGGGCTTCTACGACTGTCTCCATCTGGTCGATCAGGTCACCACAGAGAGCACCTTCGTCGCCTTCATCTACTTCAACATCATCAGTACCAAGTGCTTCAGCACGTGTTGGACAATATTCGTGAGCTTGTATTTGATTGTGACAGGTTGCACTGCGATTGCGACATGGGCTTCTACGACTGTCTCCATCTGGTCGATCAGGTCACCACAGAGAGCACCTTCGTCGCCTTCATCTACATCAACATCATCAGTACCAAGTGCTTCCGAGCACGTCTTGGACAATATTCGTGAGCTTGTATTTGATTGTGACAGGTTGCACTGCGATTGCGACATGGGCTTCTACGACTGTCTCCATCTGGTCGATCAGGTCACCACAGAGAGCACCTTCGTCGCCTTCATCTACTTCAACATCATCAGCACCAAGTGCTTCCGAGCACGTCTTGGACAATATTCGTGAGCTTGTATTTGATTGTGACAGGTTGCACTGCGATTGCGACATGGGCTTCTACGACTGTCTCCATCTGGTCGATCAGGTCACCACAGAGAGCACCTTCGTCGCCTTCATCTACTTCAACATCATCAGTACCAAGTGCTTCCAAACACGTCTTGGACAATATTCGTGAGCTTGTATTTGATTGTGACAGGTTGCACTGCGATTGCGACATGGGCTTCTACGACTGTCTCCATCTGGTCGATCAGGTCACTACAGAGAGCACCTTCGTCGCCTTCATCTACTTCAACATCATCAGCACCAAGTGCTACCGAGCGCGTCTTGGACAATATTCGTGAGCTTGTATTTGATTGTGACAGGTTGCACTGCGATTGCGACATGGGCTTCTACGACTGTCTCCATCTGGTCGATCAGGTCACTACAGAGAGCACCTTCGTCGCCTTCATCTACTTCAACATCATCAGCACCAAGTGCTTCCAAACACGTCTTGGACAATATTCGTGAGCTTGTATTTGATTGTGACAGGTTGCACTGCGATTGCGACATGGGCTTCTACGACTGTCTCCATCTGGTCGATCAGGTCACTACAGAGAGCACCTTCGTCGCCTTCATCTACTTCAACATCATCAGCACCAAGTGCTTCCGAGCGCGTCTTGGACAATATTCGTGAGCTTGTATTTGATTGTGACAGGTTGCACTGCGATTGCGACATGGGCTTCTACGACTGTCTCCATCTGGTCGATCAAGTCACCACAGAGAGCACCTTCGTCGCCTTCATCTACTTCAACATCATCAGTACCAAGTGCTTCCGAGCTCGTCTTGGACAATATTCGTGAGCTTGCATTTGATTGTGACAGGTTGCACTGCGATTGCGACATGGGCTTCTACGACTGTCTCCATCTGGTCGATCAGGTCACCACAGAGAGCACCTTCGTCGCCTTCATCTACTTCAACATCATCAGTACCAAGTGCTACCGAGCGCGTCTTGGACAATATTCGTGAGCTTGTATTTGATTGTGACAGGTTGCACTGCGATTGCGACATGGGCTTCTACGACTGTCTCCATCTGGTCGATCAGGTCACCACAGAGAGCACCTTCGTCGCCTTCATCTACTTCAACATCATCAGTACCAAGTGCTTCCGAGCTCGTCTTGGACAATATTCGTGAGCTTGCATTTGATTGTGACAGGTTGCACTGCGATTGCGACATGGGCTTCTACGACTGTCTCCATCTGGTCGATCAGGTCACCACAGAGAGCACCTTCGTCGCCTTCATCTACTTCAACATCATCAGTACCAAGTGCTACCGAGCGCGTCTTGGACAATATTCGTGAGCTTGTATTTGATTGTGACAGGTTGCACTGCGATTGCGACATGGGCTTCTACGACTGTCTCCATCTGGTCGATCAGGTCACCACAGAGAGCACCTTCGTCGCCTTCATCTACTTCAACATCATCAGCACCAAGTGCTACCGAGCTCGTCTTGGACAATATTCGTGAGCTTGTAATTGATTGTGACAGGTTGCACTGCGATTGCGACATGGGCTTCTACGACTGTCTCCATCTGGTCGATCAGGTCACTACAGAGAGCACCTTCGTCGCCTTCATCTACTTCAACATCATCAGTACCAAGTGCTTCCGAGCGCGTCTTGGACAATATTCGTGAGCTTGTATTTGATTGTGACAGGTTGCACTGCGATTGCGACATGGGCTTCTACGACTGTCTCCATCTGGTCGATCAGGTCACCACAGAGAGCATCTTCGTCGCCTTCATCTACTTCAACATCATCAGCACCAAGTGCTTCCGAGCTCGTCTTGGACAATATTCGTGAGCTTGTATTTGATTGTGACAGGTTGCACTGCGATTGCGACATGGGCTTCTACGACTGTCTCCATCTGGTCGATCAGGTCACTACAGAGAGCACCTTCGTCGCCTTCATCTACTTCAACATCATCAGCACCAAGTGCTACCGAGAAGACTTCCCAGTCAAATCATGCGCTCGCTTTGTCTACGGGTGAGCATTGGGCGTTAAGAGTCTACGATACTTGATGAAATCCATGTTTTATGAAGCACAAAAAGGCGGCCCCTACTTTTTTCTAAACGGCTTTACCGATTGTCTTCAAATTTTCACAGGTTATAGATAAAGAGTCGATCTGTGTCTTTAGTAGCCTTAAAGTTTTATTTTTTGTTTAGTTATTTCATGGCAGAGATGCTAAAAAGACTCATATATTGCCCTTGTTAGAACTTCCTTAAAACGAGAAAAAACATTTTTTGTTATTTTTTTGAGTTACTAGAGACACAGATTTACTCTTTAGATTTACTCTCTATGCTGTTAAATTTTGAAAACAATCGGTCAAGCCGTTAAGAAAAAAGTAGGGACCGCCTTTTTATGTTTTTTTGTGGTTTTCAATATTTGAATGAAAATAGCTTACTACACAGCAGAATATGCAACATGCAACTCACGAATCACGATTAAATGTTACAAATGTCACGTACAACTCAGAGCTAATGCATTTTCATGCATTTCTAGGATTTTTTTACATCTGAATCGAAATTTTTTGCGAGTACTGTCGACTCTTATACCCTGTTTTCACTGGGGATTCGATCATGTTACAAAATCTCGATTGCAATCGAAAATGTGTGTGAATTCACAACTTAATCGAACTATCATGATCAAAATCTCGAATGAGTTGTAACAATTCGTGATCGAAATCTGAATCATGATCGAATTCAAGGCCAAACAAAAGAAATTATCGTTTTTTAAACAAATAACTTACAAAAAATAATGCTCTAATTTGCATGTAACGCTGTACAGCTATTTTGATTTTGGTTGTAATTGAACTGGATCATGATCGAATCCTCAGTGTGAACAGGGTGTTACTATATGATATTCATAGGCGTGCGCAGGAGAAATCATTAGAGGGGGCCAAGATGGGCGCCGGCAGGAATAATGCCAAGGGGGGGAAAGGCCTGGGGAAGGAATTTCCATGCGTTAAGGGGGGCGTGGGGGGCGCGCCCCCCACTTTGCCCCGCAGGGCGTTTTTTGGTTTTCTGGCACTTCAAAATCAATTTTGAGACGTTTGGGAGCCAAATCTCTTACATATGACAAAGGGTAGCTGGGGTAAGAGCCCCCAGAAGACGTGAGTCCAGGGCTCGTAGCCCCGGAGAAAAATTGTTATCCTTAAGTGGATTTGATGGATTTTTAAGAGTTTTGAACTTAGCATGACCCTTTGAATTTCCAAATATTATTTTGGTAGAAAATTAAAAGTGCTTGCTGTAAGCAAAATACATTTTTAGGGCAAAAACATAGCGTTTCATGAGAAAACCATGTTTCTGGAAGGTATCTAGGCAATGTTTTCGTGGTATTTTCTTAAAAATATTGTGTTTTGGATCAACCTAGTACTTCATTCCATTGATTTGAGCAACTCCAGTCTGCCCCGCAGGGAGATTTTTTTGTTTTAACCCTTTTAAAACAAAAATTTTACACTATGAGGACCACATTTTATAATTTTTTAGTTGAGACTGATCCATTAGGGGGGGCCAAGGCCCCCCCGGCCCCCCCCCGTGCGCACGCCTATGATGATATTTCTGTTTTTATGAATGACAAAACAAGATACACAAGAAAGTTGCATAAAACGATTTAAAGACAGCCTATAGTGTGAACATTAAAAAATTAATTTAAATTATTATATATATTTACAGAATTTATTGCTATGAATAAAAACTATAAAAATCAGTATCACTGAAAAACAAATACGAATATCACAAGGAAATATATCATGAAACATAACAAAAACGAAACAAATATTTTTTTTTACGAAAAAGTGAAATCGATAAATCGATTTATTCTGATTTTACAATTCAAATTACAATAAATAAATATATATTTATGAAAACCAAAATATCAAAACATGTAAACTTGGGCCAAATTGTAAATTTGTAAATTTGGGCCAGTTTCACGGTATATACTTTAAGACTTTTGTTTGACTTTTGATAGGTTAATGCCAGTTTATATCTTCTTCTGCTGTATTAATTATTCCTAAACTCTATTTTTCAGTCGATGCATGGAGTACGACAAAGACGAGACAAAACCGAAAGAGTGGCAGTGGTTTGACTTGCCACTGTTCAAAGTAACAAAGCTGTCAAGTCATCGGCCATCTTACCGTGGGGTAAACGATGTAGAGAGTAATGGCATTTTCTAACTAGAAAATAAGTGTTAGACAACATTGTTACGTTATATTAACAATAAACTGATGTAGACTACTAATAATGTCTCGTTACTTTGCTAAACTAACATCAAACCTGCTCAAAGCTGATCTGTTATACTTGCTTCACGATCAGTCAATTCAACTATTAGTTGTGACAGAAATCGTGATCATCAGGCAAAGTGTCACTAACTTACATTTTGCATGTGTTTCTGAGTGTTTCATGTGTTTCAGCGGAAATATACACGAAAAAATCTTAATAAAGCTCCAATGTATCATTCATTACTCACACAATGGGTATACCTAGTGTTGGGACTTGAACATTTTCAAGACCTGTTGAAAATTTTTATGAAAATTTTCATGAAAGTACTCATTTACATAGGACCCCTCAGCATATTTTCCATTTTTTATTTTGTTAAGTATTAATGGAGGTGTGTTACATTATTATGCGTGATAGAAATACATTTAAAAATTTCGGTGCACCTACCAGAAAAAAAAAATAATCATTACCTTCCTCAGGGTTTAAAACATTGAAAATTTTCATTAAAAATTACATTAAAAATTTCATGAAAATTTTCACACAAAAAAATTTCATGAAAAATCCCAACACTAGGTATACATATTAATTTTATTCAGTGCAAAGACTGATAGGAAATTAAAATGTATGCACTTATAGTTATAATTTTCGCTGACGACGCTTTTTGTTTATTCGTGAGTTAGTGAAAACTCAGTGTATTTTTTTAAAATTAAATTTAGAATTGACTATTGCGAAATTAATGACGCTGCTATGCTAAGTCAATTTTCACAAAATGTGAGCTAGAGACATTTTACCGAATGCCCACGAAACACCCTGCCAATTCCCTTGACAGTCCAGACAGACAGTCGACTGTCAATCCTGCTTGAATACAGATGGTTGATGGATATACACACGGACGGAACAGGTTGGCTGGGTGGTAACGCTCTGAACTTGTATTCTGAACTTGTCCCTAGGCCCGGGTTCGATTCCCGCGGCCGTCCTTCCTGACTGTTTTTTTTTCGTTGTATTCCCTCAGTCGACAGGCAAATGCTGGGAAGGTACCCTACTAATAGGCCACGACCGCCTCCTTCCCACCTTCCATCCTTACCTACTCTTCACCATCATCTCCCAATCATCATCATAATCATTCATCCGTCGCCATTAGCCTCGCTGCAGAACAGTGCGACGTTAAGCCCCAGAAAAAAAATATATATACACATGTGAAGTGGAATAAAGAAATATCAACTTAGAAGCAAATTCAACAAATCAATTATAGTTTATTCAGTCACATTGTAATAAAACACTAAAATATTAAATTACGTATTACATAAATGTAATCACTAATCAAAATCAATTTAAAATACACTTATTATTTGTCTATCTTTTGAAGCACGTAACTGCTCGTACAAAATCTATAAATACTAATTATTCTTATCATGAAGTGATATCTTCGTTAGAATCTACAGCATGATGCAATTTCTACTGACCTCTTAGCAATATAATTCTGATTGGTCTGCGTGCTGCAATATTTGGTTCTTTAGTCATGGAGACAAGCTACGGTAAGTTCAGCGTCTAATGCCATTCATAGAAGTTATGCAGTTAATAATAAGAAAGTCTTAGTCCTTGCACACCGAATTATATGTATACTTCAAGCGACATCTTCAACAATTGTTTTAGTTTCTGTCATGATGAAATGCATTGTAAAATTCTTCTTTTCCGTTTCCGTTTTTCACACACACATTTTATTTCGTTGCACTCTAATGGCCTGACATAATTAAAACAAGCTTAAAAGTGGAAGTGCACTACTGCTATTCATTCTTTTGATTTCCTAGAAGTTCGAAAACGAAAGAAAAATGCTATACCTAAGACTTACAGCTGCATTCTTCGTCTTCATTATGGAGTTAAAACCAATAAAATGCCATATTTTATATTTTCTCCGTAATATTATTTGTTAAAAAATATCAAACGTGATCAGTTCTTCTTTTTAATTATTGCTATTTTCGTTCCATCATTCAATTACCTACTATTTTCTTTGCTAGTTCCGAACAATTTCACGAGGAATGCAGAATGGAAGAGATAATATTAAACAAAAAAATCGGATTATAGGCAATAGAGAGAGTTTACACTTTAGGCCAATAGGGGCGCACATTTCAAAATTTTACTATTAAATAAATCTAAACATATTTTGGAATCTTGTGTGGTTTCTAAAGTTGCATGCTGCACCTTTTTCAAATAAACAACGATCAACACAATATCTTAAAGCCCTGCGTATTGTTTGACGATCTTCGCCCATTCCTTGGGGTAGTTTCTCTGGATGTGCGAGAGGGTTCTCTGGATCTGTCTCGTCTCCTGGGGTGAACACTGGGGACAGGCGCCTCTCAAGACCAGTGGCGCCAGAGCTGCAGGACAAGACGTATTAGAAGGTTGCTGAAGAAGTGAAAGCATGTTATGACGATTGTCTTGGCATGATCGGTTAGTAAATGTGTAATTTCATGATGACAGTCATTTCCGACTTCCGGACTGACTCGCGGTTTCGTAAGATGTAAACTTCTTGATTAGTTCCGTTGCATGATTCGTCTGGCCAACTTTCCCTTGCCATTGGTCAGGTCGCGACGTTAAACATGATTCGAATTCATATGAGAAACGACATAGTGAACTTGGGATGTGTTTAGAATACTAATTTAAAATTATAGTAGTAACGTTTAATTTAAAAGTTATGCAAAATATATTGCACCTATGAGGCAGGGACGTCTGCATTTAGCTCTAATCAACCCTAACACGGTCATTGAAAGTTATGCAAAATATATTGCACCTATGAGGCAGGGACGTCTGCATTTAGCTCTAATCAACCCTAACACGGTCATTGAAAGTTATGCAAAATATATTGCACCTATGAGGCAGGGACGTCTGCATTTAGCTCTAATCAACCCTAACACGGTCATTGAAAGTTATGCAAACTTATTTAATTTAAATTAAATAATTATTCAAATGAAATTTAGCAATTTTAGTTAATTTTGGTAGGTACTCATTTCGGTATAGGTACCCAAACTATATTTGCCGGCCCTTATTTTGAGTCGGCTGCTGGACCCCACGAACCTACTGCAGATTATTGTTCCAAAATATCGCCATAACTTTTGACTCCTTCAAAAATCAAAATATTTATACAACGTAAAACAAATAGGTTTAAAACTATATTTTTTTGTCGATATAGGTAGTAATATTAAAACGACAAAATACAACTTTTATGGCCAAACGAAACGAAAAGGTAAGAAAAAATATAGTAATTTTAAAATTTTAAAGTTCAAACTTTTGCTTTGATTTTGTATGGAATTTGAACTAAGGTCGCCATTCTAATATTTTACTAATATAATCATTTGTTTAATATTTAATTTTAAAATTTTATAATCTACAGATGTTTCTTCTAATAAAAAATTCATACCAATGGTTCAAATGTTTTTGCAATTTCGAACAAATATCTCCGGACTTCAGTTCTAAATTCTACCCATAATTCCGCTTGGCATCACCTATTCGAGAAAATAAGGAACACAACTGACCCCTGGTGGATTTTGTGGTACTAGGTAAATGGCGGCTATCAAGGGCGCATTTGCATAAATATAAATACAAATATTTGATATAGATGTTTGTTATGGCCAAGAAAGTAAATTTATAGCTAAATATCAATTTCATTTGTTTTTTGTTTTTTCACTGCTTTATGGAAACACGAAATGTAAAAATAAACAAATTAATATGTGGACCTGATAGTAGCCATCTTGCCAGAAGTGGCTCCATCACTTATCACTTATTTGTGGGAATACATCTATCTTGTACTGCACTTGCACTGCACTGCACTTACTTCTCAGTCTTCTGCCAACTGGATCGCAAGCCGCCTCTCCCAGCGCACACTTGATCTGTCTGGCCAAGTAGCGCTTGTCTCCCAGAGCCTTCTCGAGCGCCTCGTCGGAGATCTTGGGCCTCGGGGACGTCGTCGTCGCCGCCAGCGTCGCGACGGTCATGCACAGCACCAACAGAGCAACACAGTACATCTAGACGGACAACATCGTGATTAACCCCACGCCAATAATACAAATGAAAAACACACTAAATAAATAAGAAATCCATCGAATTATAAACTTTTTTATTAAGAGTCTACGATAAAGTACTTGATGAAATCCATGTTTTATGAAGCACAAAAAGGCGGCCCATTCTTTTTTCTAAACGGCTTTACCGATTGTCTTCAAATTTTCACAGGTTATAGATAAAGAGTAGAGCTGTGTCTCTAGTGGCCCCAAAGTTTAATTTTTTGTATAGTTATTTCGGGGCAGAGGTGCCAAAAAGACTCATATATTGCCCATGTTAGCACTTCCTCAATACGAGAAAAAACATTTTTAATTATTTTTTTCGATCACTAGAGATACAGATTTCCTCTTTATCTCTATGCTGTAAAATTTTGAAAACAATCGGTCAAGCCACCTTTTTATGGTTTTTTGTGGTTTTCAATATCTTACTTCACAGCAGTATGCAACATGCAACACACGATTAAATGACACAAATGTCACGTACAACCCAGAACTAATGAATTTTCATGCATTTCTAGGATTTTTTTACATCGGAATCGAAATTTTCTGCGAGTCCTGTCGACTCTTAACTATTTTAATTACTTTAGATTCGTCTATGAGATTCAGTTGTATTTATAACAAATATTTACAAAATATGTAAATAATAGAGTTAGAGTAATGAATGCAGGAGCGGACTGGCCCGGGAAATCGATCTTAATCGGCACCCATCAGCTGTAGCAGCGATGATTTATTAATTATTGACTCGGGTCTAGTCTACAACTGATCTATGATGGAGGACAAGAAGATCACATATAATTGTGTTCTATTATTTAGCGTGCAACCGCTAAATTCATGATTGGTCAGTATTGCATTATTGCATATTTATTTTATTTAAAAAATATTCAATGATAATTATTGATAATTTGTCATCGATTGAGGTATTTTAACAACATTTACAATTTTTGGTTTGGAAGAAAAGTCCCTATCAGAACACGCAAGGAGACAGAGAAGACTGCACACAAATCTCACTCACTGATATAACGTAAGTTCTTGGAGAATAAAAAGTATCTTAATTAACTAAAAGAGATGTTAATTTACTTCTATTTACAACTTTTACGTTAGAAATTCTGACTTGCAAATAGGTTTAGACATGACTAAAAGGTTCTGTGACAATTAATAACGGGGACATTTATAAATAATTGAAAATTAACTGTATTATTCACTTGACTTATAATTACTGTTTGTTGGAAGGTAAGTAGCAAATACCCTACTAATTATAGTACTAACATTCAAGCACAACTAGTTATTACGAAATTAAAGTTAATGCCTTGATTGCGATTATTGATCAATGACAATCAAACGACAACATAATTAAAAAAAAAGTTTGTATAATATAATTTTTTGTAAGTAATTCAATAAGTTATTTTAAATACTGGTCCAATATCAGGGATAGTAAGTGAGTAAACAATATCGTGGAATGAACCTCTCCTACCTTCATGATGGCGTCTTGGGAGAGTTCTCGACGTGCACGTCTTGCTGTCGACGATCAACTGGACAGAGGGTGACCCTGCATTCTCGAGCCATCGTGCTCATGACTACCCGAGATACTGGGTCAACAGAGAAAGCTAATCGGCAGCTCGCACTCCGATACAACACTCAACAGAACTCAGAGAAGAACGAGGAGGTGAGTGGTGACAGTGTGCGACCGGCTCCCTCGAGATTCCCCAATGAAAGTGAAACCCGATTGTGGTGGATTTGAGAATACTGGGAAATGTGAGGGGATTTCGTCGTGAGGGAAAACCACCGGAAGAAAATTATGTTCCTGTATCCATGCTTTGTAGTTCTTAATGACCTGTTCATTAAACTGTAGGCAATCAAATTGTACCTGAATCGTAAAATATAGACCAAAAAATAACATTTTACAAAATAAAATAAATAATGCATTACAAACATTAAAAAATTACCGATGTTATTTTTATTATTAATTATGAGAGGTAAATACTTTATTCCCAAATTTTTCTTTTTCTTTATCTGCTGTTCCAGTGTTATTTATATATTTTATTGTTATATCTATGTATTTTATGTATCTATATGTTTTTGACAATGAATGTATTATTCAACAATACTCTGTATTTATGTAATGGTGCATAATATCATGATGTATATAATGATGCACTGTAATGCAACTAGTATAGGATGAATGATTATGATGATGTTGGGATATGAAATAAGGAATAGTTATAAGAATGGGACTGGAAGAGGCGGTCGCGGCCTATGCTACAAGGAACCTTCCCGGCATTTGCTTCTCGACTGATTAAGTGATGGAGTCCAAGGGAACACTAGTTAGAAATGTCAGAGAAGATCGAACCCGGGTGTCCGGAGCTTCTGTCAGAGCTCTTTCAATTAAAACCTTTCTCTCTCTTACACTTTTTCTACCAAATTGGATTCGAAGCTTAGAAGTTTGGTGCTCAGTTACATTATTTGAATGAATTAAAATGTTTATAAATTTCGTTAAAATATCATCTCTCGATTTTACACGGACTTTTGATATGAAACCGACTATATATTTTTTTAAGAATACCTTTTATATTATGTATGATATTAACAAAATTGAAATAATTAGTCTGTTTATTGGTGCGCGTGGCACTATTTCGGATTTTTTAATTCAATTTTGTAAACGATTTTCTATTTTTGTTGGGCTTGTTATTGATGTTTTCAATTAGAATTTTTAGTAACCACTTATATAATCTAAAAATAAAATAGTTCTGTTTGTTTGCACTATGTAGTATAATTATTAATTGTATTCATTATTGTTTATTATTATTTTGATTATTTGTATACCAATTGTTATAAGGTATCTAACAAGGTAGGTGGGGGATCTAAAAGACGTTTTGAAAATAAAATGTTTACCACTTGAATGCTGATGAATGTATGTCATCCGTGCTCACTCATATAGTTTGTGAACATCACAGTTCGCCATTAGTGTCTTGTGTGATCACTGAGAGTGATGCTGTGAATGTAGTTTGCAATTTCCTCAGAGGCAAAAGCTCTGTTACTTCGGAATATTGTAAATTGCATACTTAAAGACAAGCCATTCGATCATTATTATCTTAGTGATGAAATATTTAACAATGATCATTTGCCATCATAAATTACGTTATAATTATATAGATATCTAAAAGTTTCTTGGGTAAATGTTTTAAATATAAAAATATGAATAATGCGCACAATTTGTAGGCTTGCGGCAAAATCTACTTTTGTATTGCATAAAGTAAGTAGGTATTATTCTCAATTGTAATTTCCAGCTGTCATTCTACTGATTTTAATTAATGAAGTGGTTGCCAAATGATTAAATATGATTTTTTTAGGAAAGCAATATACGATTTTTTTTAGTTAAATTGGGCCTGCCTTTTATATTTTCTTCAAAATCAAAATATGTAAAAGAAGAAGTTTGTAGAACCAGAGTGTGCGTCGTGTAATGTAAAGCTAGGCTGAGCCCTAACAATTAAATAACAGTGGAATTTACACGACTGCTATGGAAAAGACTCGAACGATCTCGTCAGATCCTCCATCAAATCATGAAGAGAGTCGGCGCCTGCTGGCACTGCACTCTGGCCGAGAAGATTAGAAATAAGTTTAGGAATCTCTGTCGGTAAACAAGTCCTAGGAAACATCCAATCAGAACACTGAATGGCACTTTAAGTTGCATCTGTCGGCCTCCTAAGTGAGTGGAGGAAAGAGATTTTGACTGAGTGCTGAGAGATTGACATCATCCGGTCTCGGAAGAAGCTGATAAGAGATGGGCCCAATTGAACAAAATAATGCGTTTCTTTTTAATTGGGAAATGATGGTTTCAAATAAATAAGATAGACATGCGTTAGGAGACTTGAGGAACGTGGCTGCATTCTTCTTATTGCTTTGGCGTGAGAAACTGTGAAAAATAGGTACATACAATAAAGCAATCTTGGTGAAGTAAGAGAATTAAATACTTCATGGTTCGAGGAGTTCTGAGATTCCACATTGACACATAAAGATTCCTGATGTGCAAGAGGGGTGGGGGGAGGGTGTAATTGATCCCCAGCTTTTTATTCTGACACCCCATATGAAGTTAACTCCGGGGCAAACTCTATTGAAGCTTTTCTGAAAAATTATTTTTATTATTTTTATTTTTAATTATAATTATTTTTATTGAAGCTTTTAGCTTTTATTGAAGCTCGTCGTCATTTTAATGATTTAAATGTTATTTTGAAACCTTAGAGTCAAGACACAAAAGTCGTGTTAATTTTGCATGATTAATAAATGATACAAATTCAGAAAAATATATATTCACAAATAACCTCGGGGTGCAGATCGACACAATGAGTTGAGTTACAGTTTCCTATTTCGTGGACCTAATAAGTCACTAAGATCACATTTTGTTGCTCTGAGATTGCATACTATAGGTGAAGTCTCATAATTTAATTATTTCTCACAACAGACAACGAAAAAAGCATAAAATCACTCATATCGGCTAAAAATGAATACCAACGTGTACATTTTCGCTGAAGAATCTTTTTTTAAGTTTTGAGTTTTTTCTTAACTTTGAACAAATTACTAATTATTAGCGATACGTGATGCCACTTCTGGCAGGTAACTTTTTAGATGCACTATTTTTTATTTTGAAGTTCGGTTACCATAGGGCAGTGAAAAAGGAGAAACAATTGAAATTTAGAATTATTATAATACAAGTTACTTTTTCAGCCGTAACAAACAACATGAAACAACTAAGGCCCGATATTACCAAAGTTAAAATGTGCTGGATTAACTAACTTTTGGATTAAATTCAACTGTTTCAATCATTTTGAGGTATGATTGGCTGTGCCGCCAATTTAGTCCAATATTAAGTTAATCTTGCTCAGATTAACTTTGGTAATACATGCCCTCAAGCAAATTTAATATAATTTTTGAGCGAGCGTAGCGAGCGTCACCACGGTACTCTTATGGCACTTTCTCTGTGTGTTTTTTTTTTGTTTTTTGTTTGTTTTGTTGTTGTTTTTTTTGCCTGCACTGCCCAGGTCAAACCGCACAACCAATCGATCTGAAATTTTGTACACATACTAACGTATTCTATGCGATCCCTGGGATCTTTTCTGAACAATATCCTGTGATTGGTTCAAATTTTATAAAAATTATCTTTCGATTGGTTGGTTCGATCAATTTGAAATTTAGCAAAGTCATTGCAACCAACATTGTACCCAATCAAAAAAAAAAATCAGCCAAATCCTCCAATTGGTTCAAATTTGAAACCATTTTTCCTGTGATTTTTGAAATTTAAACTGGAACCGATTGACCGACCAACTTAAAACTTCGCATGGTCATTGGTACCAACATTTAAGGTATTTTTGCCAATTTTCACTCTAATATGTCGTTATTTTCAAAAGTTTTTGTCATTTTAGGGACTTTTTGCGTGTTGGCTGTCAAATTCACGGCGACTTCGAATCTTCAGTTCAAGGCAAGGTAGTTAGAGCAGAAAGTTTTAAACGATATGAAACTAATATTGACCGTTCAACAGATTGATCTGATATTGTGTACACACTAATATCATATCATATGAGTGGTCCCAGGTATATTTTTTGAACGAGATCCTGTGATTTTTGAAAATTAACAAGGAACCGTTCAATCATAAAGGTTTAATCGATCAACTTAAAACTTAGCAAGGATTGGCAACTTAAAACTTAGCAAGGATTGGCACCAATATTTTTCATTTGTATACTTAATTTAAAACGGCCTATAGCCACACCACCATTTGACCTATCAAATGGTCTTCGATTAATCTGATCAATCAAACTCATATTTTGCATGGTCGTTCAGACCAACATTGTCTCTTATTTTACAAATTTTCAGCCCTACCAGTCAAGAACATAGATGCACTTATTGACAGTTTTAATAACTGTCAGAAATGACATTTCAAAACAGAAATTCCACTGCATTCTGGGTTGCTCTATGTAGCAAAGCAAAGTTTATAGATGGCTATTCTCAATATCAAGTAAGACAGATTCTTTTCTTAGTTGATCATATTGCAATACATAATGTAGTCAAAATGTAATGTATGTATTTCATATACATAGGTATAGGTATACCTTATCTAAAATAATTTAATTTACGATATGGATTGTGTTTCACAGCTATAAAAACAACGTTTTGACTAGATAGCATCATATTTTACACATTTCCAGCCCAATCGGTCAAGAATTTACAGACTTATGGGGTTGTTCACTGCCACTTACTCTCACTCGCAGCGCTAGCAGCAATGGAGGTGTCTCTCTCTGATTGGTTGGTCTCTGAATCTAAGATCTATGAATCAAACTCCCGCCAAGATTTAAAAACCTTCCATTCCGCTAGATGCATTTTGATTGGCTCTCTCCCGGACGATTAGAATAGCAGCGCCATCTACAATAGTTTTGCGTGAACAACCTCATTGCTGTTTTAAGTGTTTGAATATCTGTCCAAAGAGATTGATGGAAAAATATCAGTACAATAATATGTTATTTAATTGATCCAGAGTGTTTATGAAAAGTTGCAGGGAAAATTGGTAATAAATAATGTATAGTTAGTTATCTTTGATTGAATGGATCGTGCTATGATTGGCGATGTCGTGCGTGTCGGTGCTCGCTCATCAACGCGTTACACCGAGCGTTTTCCTAGTTTTATATAAATATCCCCGTGATATCCTCCATTATTCCTCTTATGGCTAGTACCAAAGAATCCACCAGAGGTCAGTCGGTTCCTTATTTTCTTGAATACTTTTAGTCGGAATTCAGAATAAAGTTTATATTATGAAAGTTGAGATGAGCTAAGCACTCATTATGCTATTTTTGTTGTTGTCGAATGAAAGTAATGGGAAGACGTTAACTGGACTAAATTTAGACTAGTCTAAATTTAGACTAGTCTAAAATTAGTCCAGTTTTCAGTTCAATTTAGACTAGTCTAAAATTAGACAAGTCTAAAAAACAAGTCATGCAGATATGATTTTGGACATGGCTGTACAAGGAGGAGCTTAGACCAGTCACTCTTTAGGCGAGTTTTTAGGCGAGTTTTTATCACGGAATAGAAGATCTAGGCCAGGTTATGTCAGCCAATCAAAAGTTAAGACCAGTTTTTAATCACAAATATCAGCTTTTAGACCAGTTTATATCGCACAATAGAAAATTTAGGCGATTTTTTTTACCAACTCAAAAGTTTAGACCAGTTTAAAAACACAGAAATACGCTTTTAGACCAGTTTATATCGCAAAATAGAACATTAAGGCGAGTTTTTTTCACCAAAACAAAAGTTTAGATCAGTTTTAAAACACAGAAATAAACTTTTTAGACCAGTTCATATCGCAAAATAGAAAATTAAGGCGAGTTTTTTTCACACAAACAAAAGTTTAGACCAGTTTTTAATCACAAATATCAACTTTAGTCCAATTTATATCGCAAAATAGAAATTTTAGGCGAGTTTTTTTTACCAAATCAAAAGTTTAGACCAGTTTTAAAACACAGAAATACGCTTTTAGACCAGTTTATATCGCACAATAGAAAATTTAGGCGAGTTTCTTTTACCAAATCAAAAGTTTAGACCAGTTTTAAAACACAGAAATACGCTTTTAGACCAGTTTATATCGAAAAATAGAAAATTTAGGCGAGTTTTTTTTACCAAATCAAAAGTTTAGACCAGATTTAAAACACAGAAATCAGCTTTTAGACCAGTTTATATCGCAAAATATAAAATTTAGGCGAGTTTTTTTCACCCAAACAAAAGTTTAGACCAATTTTAAAACACAGAAATAAACTTTTTAGACCAGTTCATATCGCAAAATAGAAAATTAAGGCGAGTTTTTTCACCCAAACAAAAGTTTAGACCAGTTTTTAATCACAAAAATCAACTTTAGTCCAGTTTATATCGCAAAATAGAAATTTTAGGCGAGTTTTTTTTACCAAATCAAAAGTTTAGACCAGTTTTAAAACACAGAAATACGCTTTTAGACCAGTTTATATCGCAAACTAGAAAATTTAGGCGAGTTTTTTTACCAAATCAAAAGTTTAGACCAGTTTTAAAACACAGAAATACGCTTTTAGACCAGTTTATATCGCAAAATAGAAAATTTAGGCGAGTTTTTTTTACCAAATCAAAAGT
The DNA here is from genome assembly GCA_934045905.1 of Leuctra nigra. Taxonomy (NCBI): domain Eukaryota; kingdom Metazoa; phylum Arthropoda; class Insecta; order Plecoptera; family Leuctridae; genus Leuctra; species Leuctra nigra. The sequence continues at coordinate 30,467,150 of OW203764.1, read as the reverse complement.
TTAGACCAGTTTTAAAACACAGAAATACGCTTTTAGACCAGTTTGTATTGCAAAATAGAAAATTAAGGCGAGTTTTTTTCACCCTTAAAAAAGTTAAGACCAGTTTTTAATCACAAAAATCAGCTTTGAGACCAGTTTATATCGCAAAATACAAAATTTAGGCGAGTTTTTTTAACCCAAACAAAAGTTTAGACCAGTTTTAAAACACAGAAATAAACTTTTTAGACCAGTTCATATCGCAAAATAGAAAATTAAGGCAAGTTTTTTTCACCCAAACAAAAGTTTAGACCAGTTTTTAATCACAAAAATCAACTTTAGTCCAGTTTATATCGCAAAATAGAAATTTTAGGCGAGTTTTTTTTACCAAATCAAAAGTTTAGACCAGTTTTAAAACACAGAAATACGCTTTTAGATTAGTTTATATCGCAAAATAGAAAATTTAGGTGAGTTTTTTTTACCAAATCAAAAGTTTAGACCAGTTTTAAAACACAGAAATACGCTTTTGACCTGTTTGTATCGCAAAATAGAAAATTAAGGCGAGTTTTGTTCACCCATACAAAAGTTTAGACCAGTTTTTAATCACAAAAATCAGCTTTTAGACCAGTTTATATCGCAAAATCGAAAATTTAGGCGAGTTTTTTTCACCCAAACAAAAGTTTAGACCAGTTTTAAAACACAGAAATAAACTTTTTAGACCAGTTCATATCGCAAAATAGAAAATTAAGGCATGTTTTTTCACCCAAACAAAAGTTAAGACCAGTTTTTAATCACAAAAATCAACTTTAGTCCAGTTTATATCACAAAATAGAAATTTTAGGCGAGTTTTTTTTACCTACACAAAAGTTTAGACTTTTGTTTAGACTTGTTTCGTTTAGACTAAACTCGCCTTAAGTTTCTATTCTGTGATATAAGCTGGTCCAAAAGTTGATGTTTGTGTTACAAACTGGTCTAAACTTTTAATTTTGTGAAAAAAACTCGCTCAAGTTTCTATTCTGTGATATAAACTGGTCTAAAAGTTGATTTCTGTGTTTTAAGGGTCTAAACTTTTGATTTGGTAAAAAAACTCGCATAAAGTTTCTATTCTGTGTATAAACTGGTCTAAAAGTTGATTTTTGTGATTAAAAACTGGTCTAAACTTTTATTTTGGTGATAAAAACTTGCCTTAAGAGTTATTTTGTGATATAAACTGGTCTAAAAGTTGAATTTTGTGATTAAAAACTGGTCTAAACTTTAATTTTGGTGCAAAAAAAACTCGCCTTAGTTTCTTTTTTGTAATATAAAAATATCTAAATGTTAATTACTGTGTTTTAAAACTGGTCTAAACTTTTGTTTGGGTGAAAAAAACTCGCCTAAATGTTCTATTTTGCGATATAAACTGGTCTAAAAGCTGATTTTTGTGATTAAAACTGGTCTAAACTTTTGTATGGGTGAAAAAAACTCGCTTAAAATTTCTATTTTGCGATACAAACTGGTCTAAAAGCGTATTTCTGTGTTTTAAAACTGGTCTAAACTTTTGATTTGGTAAAAAAAACTCGGCTAAATTTTCTATTTTGCGATATAAACTGGTCTAAAAACGTATTTCTGTGTTTTAAAACTGGTCTAAACTTTTGATTTGGTAAAAAAAAACTCGGCTAAATTTTCTATTTTGCGATATAAACTGGTCTAAAAGCTGATTTTTGTGATTAAAAACTGGTATAAACTTTTTTATGGGTGAAAAAAACTCGCCTAAATTTTCTATTTTGCTATACAAACTGGTCTAAAAGCGTATTTCTTTGTTTTAAAACTGGTCTAAACTTTTGATTTGGTAAAAAAAAAACTCGCCTATATTTTCTATTTTGCTATATAAACTGGTCTAAAAGCGTATTTTTGTGTTTTAAAACTGGTCTAAACTTTTGATTTGGTAAAAAAACTCGCCTACATTTTCTATTTTGCGATATAAACTGGTCTAAAAGCTGATTTTTATGATTAAAAACTGGTCTAAACTTTTGATTGGGTGACATAACCTGGCCTAGATCTTCTATTCCGTGATAAAAACTCGCCTAAAAACTCGCCTAAAGAGTGACTGGTCTAAGTTCCTCCTTGTACAGCCATGTCCAAAATCATATCTGCATGACTTGTTTTTTAGACTAGTCTAATTTTAGGCTAGTCTAAATTGAACTGAAAACTGGACTAATTTTAGACTTGTCTAAATTTAGACTAGTCTAAATTTAGTCCAGTTAGCTACTAGCCAAAGTAATCACAAAAAGTAACTAAATTGTTATTTGGGCCCGCTGGAACGTTTTTCCAATGTCATATAGATGGAATTCGATTGTGAGGATTAATATTGCATGGAGCGATTTCCATTAGAATTGGGAATTTAAAAGTTCTAGAATAGGGCCCCAGGTTAGAAAATGACATCATAGGATATTTGTGTCACACCGTTTAATTACAAAAACAATACATTTTATGAATTAAAATGTTATACTTTTCCGGGTAATAAGTGTTAGTCCGATATTATTTTGATACATTTAACATAACAAAATTAGGGAGAGTTTGCTACTTTTTACCGAATGGAGGGGATAATGTATTCTTTACAACTGGGTCAATACCAATTTTGTGAGCAACAATAACAAGCAATACTTAGTCGTCCACCGGTGCTTGCTAAAGAACGACAACAAGTTCAACAAACAAAGTTATCGCCAGATTTCACAAGCCGAAGCTCACTGTAAGTTACCAATTGGCACGTCATCACGATTCGTCTTCCACTAAACAACAATTGATGATAGATTAGTATTCATTGGCTATAATAGACGTCATAATGCGTTACAAAAGCAGTCCGCATAGAGCACCATCAACCACGTTGAGACACAATTACTTGACAGTAACTTGCTCTTCAATCGTTCATTCTTCTTGACTGCTAATCATATCATTGAGGGGGTTGCATTGGATGGAGATGGATTGGATGGAGAAACCAAGTTTGAAGACAATTTCCATGGATTACCCAATTTACTTACATTAAAACTACACAGTGTTTATTCAATCAGAATTACTGTTTGTTACCTACACTAATTTAAACTACCAATACCTATACACAGAAAGAGCCGGATGATAAAATTGTTCAAAAATAAAATATAAACATACGAAACTTTTGTACCATTATGAAATTTATGAAAAATAATGACAGCACCTACTATCTAATTTTTTAGTCGACCTCTGCAAAAATGATCTATGCTAATTTGTGAACATTTTCATAATTTTCAAAAGTTATGTTGACAGGAATAATCTCTAAAGTTTTTCTTCGAGTACAGCCGATTCGTAAGTTTAGTCTGGGGACCTAACCCCCCCCCCCCCCCCCCCCCCCCGCCGTATGACCCCGTAGGTCGGAAGTTATTGTGTGCCTCACTAATGTGAAACCTAAAATACTGCTTTTTGTTTGTAAAATAACAAAATTCTCGTTGGTCATTCAACGAAGCGTTATGGAGGGAGGACTCCCCCCCTTTATCCCCCCCCCCCCCCAACTCGATCAATCACCCTCAGTAATGGCATGGGTGAACATTGACGTCACCGAGTAATGTTGTAATAGGCAACAGGTTCTTCAACACTTTCGGTCTTCAATTATTTAGGTGCCGTAATGAAAGTAACAACTTACTGTAGTCTTTAGACCGGTAAAACATCGGTGTGTAAAATTCACGTCATATGCTTTCACTTACATTTCTTCCCCTTCTCCTATCCTTCTCGTATCAATATACTATTTGTAATTCTTCAGCATGGAGTAAGTTAGCTTACTTTGAACTTGAGGGTCAAGTATAAAAAGTCTCAAAAGTCACATTTTGGCCATTTTGAGCTACAATTTTGATCAATTCCAATACTCTACGCTCGTCTTATGAACTAATGTTACATTTTAAACATTCCCTTTATCACTTCACAACGAAAATTGGTTCTCCACGTGCACTCTGGAGGACCGGGTTCAGTTCTCGCGATATTCCTTCATTCTTTCCTTCATTCCTTCTTGACTGAGTTTTTCGTGGTTTTCCTCAGTCGAGGGTCAATTGTTGGAAATGTTCCCTACAAATAGGTAACTTAATCATCACCTCCATACTTAATCGTCCGTATAGAAGGCTCTTTTAAAATTTCAATAAAGCACAAACCAGTTTTTAGCTGTGCTAATTATTAGTCTAGTTGTTACGCATAGAGACTAAGCAATCGAATGTTTACAATTTTTTGCAATAATTATTCAAACTTGTTTTCGTTAACTGTGCGAATATCGAATTAATCGGGGACAAGGTGTGAGCTATAGGCCTTTTTAATTTTTTCTGCCCACAGACACAATCATTCTGTCTTCAAATTCGAGGAACGGTCCAATTTGTTAAGGTCTGGCAGACAAACCTATAGGACAATAATTGCGTGAACAAACATACATTTACCGCGAGATGTGGACCGATCCGATAGGTAAGTCGTTTTGGTTTTATATTATATAATAGACATTGGAGGAGGGGCATTGGAGTGGGTTTAAAAAATTCTGTGTCTACGCATTGTTGAGCGAGCGAAGCGAGCGTCTCCTTTTGGCTCTTTTGGCACGGACCTCTGTTTTTTTGTTTTTTTTTGTTTTTTTTTTGTTTTTGTTTTTGGCTGCTAATAGCCAATACACAGGTCGCACCGTTTCACCGATCGATCTGAAATTTTGCACACATGTAAAACCAACCTTCTCTGTTTGCAGACCCTAATTTTTTTTAAATCCATTAATTGGTTGAAATTTAAATACACATCTCCTGATAGGCTGAAAAATGAAAATGGACTTCGGCAAATGTGATCGACCTTATATTTTGCATGGTCAATAACATTAACATTGTCTCTTATTTTACAAATTTTCAGCCAAATCCTCCCATTGGTTAAAATTTAAAAAAAAAATTTATGTGCTTTTTGAAATTTAAACCAGAACCGTTTGACCGATCAACTTAAAATTTTGCATGGTCAATGGGTCCAACATTATCTGTATTTTTGACAATTTTCAGACTAAACTGTGCTTAAATTCAAAAGTTATTGACAGTTTACGGATATTTTGCGTGTTGGCTATCATACTTCTCGAATTTCATATTTCACGGCTTCTTCGAATCTTCACTTCAAGGTTGTTAGAGCAGAAACTTTCAAACGTATATTATGAAACTGATATGACCGTTTAAATTTTTTTTTAACGATATCCTGTGATTTTTGGAAATTAACATAAAGGTTCAATCGATCAACTTAAAACTTTGCGTGGTTATTGGGACCAATATTTTAGGAATTGTTGGAGATTTTCATACAAGTCTGTGACAAAATTCAAGAATTATTGGCTTTTAAGGACATTTTCGATAAACATAATTTCGGTTCGAGGTGTTGCGCGTATCCGTGCTCGCTCATCAACGCGTTACTCAGAGCGTTTTCCTAGTTGTAAAACAAAATTAATCAAATACCTTCATTGTATTTGTATTTGTTTGTATGTGTATTTTATTATCATCTCGTCGATCAGTACATAATACAGATATGGGTATCGTCAGTAATAATATATTTACAAGTACATATTATGAACTGATTAATTGAGCGAGCGAAGCGAGCGTCTTCTTTTGGCTCTTTTGGCACGGACCTCTGTTTTTTTTTTTTTTTTTTTTTTTTTGGCTGCTAATAGCCGATACACAGGTCGCACCGTTTCACCGATCGATCTGAAATTTTGCACACATGTAAAACCAACCTTCTCTGTTTGCAGACCCTAATTTTTTTGAAATCCATTAATTGGTTGAAATTTAAATAAACATCTCCGGATAGGCTGAAAAATGAAAATGGACTTTGACAAATGTGATCGACCTTATATTTTGCATGGTCATTAACATTAACATTGTCTCTTATTTTACAAATTTTCAGCCAAATCCTCCCATTGGTTAAAATTTAAAAAAATATTGTATGTGCTTTTTGAAATTTAAACCAGAACCGTTTGACCGATCAACTTAAAATTTTGCATGGTCATCGGGTCCAACATTATCTGTATTTTTGACAATTTTCAGACTAAACTGTGTTTAAATTCAAAAGTTATTGACAGTTAACGGATATTTTGCGTGTTGGCTATCATACTTCTCGAATTTTATATTTCACGGCATCTTCGAATCTTCACTTCAAGGTTGTTAGAGCAGAAACTTTCAAACGTATATTATGAAACTGATATGACCGTTTAAAATTTTTTTGAACGATATCCTGTGATTTTTGGAAATTAACAAGGAATCGGTCAATCACAAAGGTTCAATCGATCAACTTAAAACTTTGCGTGGTTATTGGGACCAATATTTTAGGAATTGTTGGAGATTTTCATACAAGTCTGTGACAAAATTCAAGAATTATTGGCTTTTAATGAAATTTTCGATAAACATAATTTCGGTTCGAGGTGTTGCGCGTATCCGTGCTCGCTCATCAACGCGTTACTCAGAGCGTTTTCCTAGTACATTGGGATTTGAAAAGTAGATTTGAAATGTGGAACCAAAGTCAAGAAATAAAATTATCACATTATCAGACAACTTTTCGTGTATTGGGTTGTAAATTTTGATACATTTCCCATTAAATATTTTCTCACGTGGTTGATAATGTTGTTCACTTTATAATTTGATTCTTGTTATTTCTTATTCTTTCTGTTTTCTTCTAAATTATTACATTTATTTGAAATAAAATAATAAAATATTGCTAAAAACCCACGTTGCATAATAAAATAATGGTCGCTTTTCCTCTCTACAGTGTTATTGACATCGGCGCGCGCACACACACCGGTCAGCTGTCTTCTGTTTAGGCAACACTGTCGGCCATGATTACAAATTTCAGGTAGGAGATTTTTGCTAATTTAAATCATTCTAAATTTATCTCTGTCACTGACTAGTATTACTACAGGGTTTGAATTTAAAATTACTATATAATACTTATTCAATGAGCACCATTTGAATAAATAGTGAACTACAATTTCACTTGTACGACGCAAAACTGTATTTGTAAATCTACATGACGTCACAAAGATTGAGACCTTTGCTCTATCAAGGTCTGCAAGATTGGCAAATTTTCGTACATACGTTTGGCAGACTTTCGCTCCAGTATTGCTACACAATTCTTCATCGTTCAACGTTGGTTTTGAGAGTGGTAGTTTGTTACTCTACTGTGGAAATATATCTGTGTTATAATAATACCCCATAATGTGACCTGACATTAACCTAAAATATTGTTGGTACCTAGGTAGGTAGTAGGTAGGTAACTCTGAAATCTGAAAACCTTGGTGGAGATAGGTAGAGGACCGTGCTAGTCCTAGGTACCTAGATAGTGGTTTAATTTCAAGAATAATACGTCTTTGGTAATAACACTCCTACTATCCGATGTGTAATATTTTGATGATATGATTTGTGTATGTGAATCACAGTGACATTGTAAAACTACGTCATCATTTTATAATTCAAAATAACATCCAGGAGGGTTATTCTAAATTTACGTGTCATCTCGTTTCACGAGATACGGGCTCACTGCACACTGGAGTGCGATCTATTTAACATGGTAGTGACGCCATGTCAATTGATACGAGACGACAAGGGAATTTAGAATAACCCCCCAGAGATAGGTACCTGGGTAGTTTTTCAGTTTGCCTTATCATCTTGTATTTTTCTGATAACTGAATTTTTTCACAGTTGCTTACGATAAAATCAACTCATAAACTCCATTCAACAAACCAAGTTAGCAGTCAGTCATGGGAAGTGTTCGGTGCGGATTGGTGTCTGCCGGAAAGTTTGTCGTTACTCGAGGCTCTAAACTTCATCATGGTGAGTAGTAGTGAATAGTCTCTCATTCCCTCTGCTAGATAGGACTGTAGTGTGCATTCTTAATGCAGTCTCCTCGTTCGAACCTCGTCAACCTAATGCCAATTTATGATGAAAATCGGTTCAACCGATGATGAATAATCCATTTTACCTACCAGATATTTTTGCAGGGTTGGCACATTTCGCTCAGCCCCCAAAAATCGGTAGGGTTTTCCTCCAAAAACCCATCCAAAAGTCGGTTTTTTAGTTTTTTGGAAAATTTAGTAGACCTACCTAAATTTTCTTGATTAGAAGTTACCTACTCTGGTAATCGTTCTTATTCTTAACAAAGTGTCAAGGCCAAAAAGAGTGTCAGTGGCAGCCTTATTTAGCAGAAATGTAGGTAGACGAATTTGGGAAATTTAATTTATTCTAGGTGAAAATTGTTCAACTACAAATTGGGATTGCTTCTAGAAGAATTCAGAACACTCCAAAGAATCAGGGGTTCATGATTTTTTCTAAACTCAATTGATTAAAATTATAATTATATCTAGGTACCTACTAATTCATCTAATAAAATTTATTTTCAAATAAAAAAGTTTTTCAAACATTTCACAATTTAGAAAAATAATGAAACCGGGAAAAAAATAGAAAAACAACTCTTGGAACCGGGAGGAAGATTATTATTAATGAAACATTACACGCTAGCTGCTAGCTAATTTATTTGACCAGTAGTTGCATTCTTTTCATGGCCTTGTCACAGCCTTCTTTCTTACAGAAAAATGAATAGCTATTTACTGTTATCAACTGTTCACTCTTGAAACTTGAGTAGGTACTACCTACATGAAACCCAAGACAACCCAGTAAATCCCAGTTCAAAATTATTTTAGTGATCTTTAACTATAGGTACACTTAGGTACTATTTGTACAACAAATAATGATAGTTTAGTGTTATTTATTATGTTTGGAAACACATGTTGCGTTGCTCCTGGATGTATGATTTCTACACCCGAACGGCCACTACCAGGTGATTGATAGGTTAATTTTTACTTCACATTTTGCATGACTTGATCTCTGCACTAATCGAGCATAGTAAGAACGGAGTGTATATTCATACGTCTAGACGTAACAATAAGACAAATGTTACGTCCAGACTGAACACGTTTTGTCTTTAGGGTTTAGGGGGCGTCCACTTGTTTGACTTGTTTATGCAGAACTGATATTCAATTCACTATTTCATGTAGTACCTATTTATTATTAAAAAAAAACTTGGATTACAATTGTTTTCCCCTGACATTTCCATGTGGTTTTGGTTTGACTTATTTTGTTTCTATTCAACTAATGAGCGAGACTGGACTGGACGTAACATTATAAAATTAATTATTCTTATGCCTAGCCGTAACAATGTACACAGGGTATTAAGAAAGCCACGCTTAGTGCAATTCATCAATGACCCAAAAACTTGAAGAATCCCTTCCATTGTATTCGGCTGACAACTTGGTACTTCCTGCGGCAGACCATCCCCTCCCTAATCACCCTTTCAGAGGAAAGTACAAAATGTTAGTTTTACCTACCTACCTATCTGTGTGCGATATTACAATGACTTTATAAGTGAATTCCAGTATTACCTACCTAGTGGCAAAATTACGATACGCCTATGCCACTTAGGGCCGGTCTTTCAATACTCTGCTAACTTTTAAGCGGTTGATTAGGACTGTATTGTCATGGCAACTTCCAATTGCATGACAGAGTTTTGTACTAACTACCTAACTGTTAACAGCTAATTGAGACTTTAGCAGAGTATTGAAAGACCGGCCCTTAGAATAAATGTTATTCCTGTATACATTGTATAATTAATTATGTATAACTATTAATTTAGGTTGGCTACACAGTAGATATTCTAAGTACCTACCTACTTCTCTTCCTACCTATCTACCTAATTTTCAAAATAATTAACTGACCGACTCAGTAGCTATACTCAACAAATGATAAAACAGTAGGTTGAAAGAAATGGATTGGCAGGGCTGAAATAAATGTGATGGCATCATCCGATGAAGTCAAAGCTAACTCGTCATATCTTTAGTAAAGCTCTGATTTTATTGATAATAACAAGGATTGATTGTCAAGGAACCTGACCAGGGCCCTGATTCTATAACTCCATTGCGATCGCTTAGCAATTTCTTCCATAAGGATTAACATTGAAATAATTGCTAAGCGATTGCAATGGAGTTATAGAATCCCACCTCAGCAGCCAAACCGTTTCATTCAAATGCCGTTTTATGATTTGTTGGGTGTACAGTGGCGGCAAAATGATCGTTGCATTCTGCCTCTCTCTGACCCATATCATAAACATGTTTTATATGGAGCAGAGAGTGATAGAGTACAAACAACTTTGTGCCGCCAGTGTACCTAGATGCCTTTTCTGACCTTGTGGGTCAGAAAATGTACATCCTATGTACCTACCTAGGATGTTTCGGTGAACTAAACCAACTATTCAAGATGAATAGGTCTACATTGATATGAAAGCATTGTCTACAGGGGTCAAAAGGTGATGTTTGTGTGTATGTACCTACTTACCTACCCACTCACTGTTTAAGATCAATTTCAGATCAATTCCTTGAAATTTCAAATGTTATTGCATGTCATATCATATTACATAATTTTATTCAGAATTAGTCTGTCTCCAGGCAGTAAAAAGTATGTAGGTAGGTAGGTAGTTCATTTTTATTACTGTTATTTGTGTTTTATTATGTTGGGTGTAACTGCTGTTTCCTTGTTAATGATTGTTTTATTAGCTCCGGTTCAAGAGCACACACTTTCTTCAACCCATACATCCTTTTAGGGTCGGGTTTTCAATGCCCTGCTAAACCAGAGTTTTAGTTACGACGTAAAGTTTTCTTTACCCCGGTCTACATCCTTTTAGGGCCGGTTTTTCAATGCCCTGCTAAACCAGAGTTTTAGTTACGACGTAAAGTTTTCTTTACCCCATAACTACATCCTTTTAGGGCCGGTTTTTCAATGCCCTGCTAAACCAGTAGGTTTTAGTTACGACGTAAAGTTTTCTTCACCCCATACCTAGGGATGTAAAATTTCCGGAAAAATAAAATTTGGAAAATTTCCGGAAATATTTCCGGAAATTTCGGAAATTTTCCGGAAATATTTCCATAAGCTATAACAGGCGTTATGTTCACTAGACAACACATTTGAGAGTTTGTATGCATGATGAAATGTGCAGTGTAAAGGAAATTTTTCTTTATAACTAATGAGTACAATTTAGTAACTTTAATATTGTTTTCGGAGTGAGAAACCCATTTAAAAGCAATGAAACCTCATGGTTTACAAAATGTTATGGAAGGCACTAAAACATTCACTGTATTTTTCCAAAAATACATACCGATTCTGATATCTTGGCAGTAACAAGATTTAAAAACGATGATACGAAACAAACCTCACAGTACACCCCTTGATTGCAAAAGCTCAAGTTATTCTAGGGCAATTCCACGCCAAAGCAAAAAAAAAATTTGAGGGTACGACTCTGATTTTGTTCATAATTGGTAGGTATACTACATGTTAGGAAGCCGAAATGAACACATGTCTCTTTCAGCGTTTTTTTTCCATATTTTGAACGGGGTCCGAGAAACGGGCCCCTTAAAAAGTCATTTTCTGGTGGGCCTTGCTTTCTTAAAACAATTTTATATTTATTACCGTTTGATAGAGACTTCATTTTTTTTTAAGGAATGAAGATCATAAAATTAATAATTGTATAATTTTATGTGGGCCCAAAAATGAAAAAAGGTGGGGGGATGCACAAATTTGTCCTTAAAACGACCCCCACCTAAAAATAATTTTTAATAATTTGTAAAAAAATGTGTGTCCTAATAATTGTATATTTAACGCGATTCGAGCGATACCACGTGACTAAAAATATAAATCACGTTATTGGCGAAACTACTGCACTCAAAGAGTCGGGAGGGAATTTTTCTCATTAAGTAAGTGATTCTACAACTCACTGTATCTTTTTTGACACATTATTGTTGTACCGTAAAATTTTGACTTTTATTTTTGAAAATAAACATATTACCTACTACGGCCACGATTCAAGCCCAACCATTCACACTACAGACTTCCACGAGGGCTCATTTTGTTCACAAATAATAGGCGGAAGTCATGATGGCCCCCAAATTTCGATAACTTCATTCCTATTTCGACAGTAGCTTCTACTAAATCAGTAATATTTGACTATAAAATCTGGTATGTTATATATTTTTTTTTGTAAAAATTGAAACAAAAAATTAGAAAATGGGGGCCGTCAGCTCATAACTAGAATATCTAATGAATATTCTCAGCAAGTTTCGTGTCATTGAGATAAACGATTTTGTCTATTCTTGGTCCAAAGTAACGTGCATTTTACAAGTTTGAAAACGTCCCGGATTTTTTTGTGGCGCCTAAAAACGACTAATGTCACTTGAAATCATATGTTACTAGCTCCCTCTTACGAAATATGAAGAAAATTAAACTTGGAAGTTATGCGGTATAATGTAAAAATAGTAGGTAGGTACTAGGTTTTTGTATTATATTCCACAACTTATTAATAGTAGATCATGAGCAAGCCGAACGAGACCCTTCCCACCCTACCACGGAAGGTTTAAAAACTGTTTTGGGTACTTCCAAAGTATGCATTGCAAAAACATTTTTTTTCGGAAAAATTGGAAAAATAAAGTTCGGAAAATTTCCGGAAATATTTCCATTTCCGGCTCACATCCCTACCCATACCTACATCCTTTTAGGGCCGGTTTTTCAATGCCCTGCTAAACCAGTAGGTTTTAGTTTCGTTGAATATTTTTTTAGCTACGTTTTAAACGGTCATTCAAGGATTGTCATTGGTTGTAGCCATGGCAATATAGTCCTCATGGAATGTTTAAAAGTTAGCAAAACATTGAAAAAATTTAATACATTTCTTCATCCAGTATAGTTTTAAAATGTTGTATCACAACTTCTGCAATGACCATCTAAAAGTTAACTGTGATGATATTTAATATCAGAATTCTTCAGAGAAAACCAGAGCTGTGTCTGCTGTACGGTTGTATTTGCTCCACGGTTGTATGTGCTTAGCTTAAGCCTCATTTTGTTTTCTTTAAAGATGCTGAATGCAATACTAGGGAACCAATCACAGTGCAAGGTTAAAGTGCTGCTGCTTGTTGTAGTGCATTAAATGAGGCTTTAACATTCGATATTAACTCAAAATGCTCTTTCTCAGGTTTGCTTTCGGGAAAATGCGTCATCAGTCGAGGTTTAGTGACGACCGCCTTCGTTCTGCGAGCCGAGGCTGCGACTGTTGGCGGAAACGGCAGCCGAAAAACACCGACGAATGGCGGTCATTCGCACGGCAAGGGCTCGACCACAGGGGGCGGGGGAAAGGATGGTGGAAACCAATTGTGTTGTCCAAAGTGTGGGGACCCGTGCACACATGTGGAGACATTTGTTTGTAAGTGATTCATGCTCCATGTTCTGCATTTCATTTCATATCTAGGATAATTTCTAGATGCTTTGGATATTGTATCAAAATATTTATAATAATAATAATAATAATAATGTAATTTATTGAGCACATAAAATAGGTACATAATTGGTCTGTATTCAACAATCGAGTCGTTGATCTTCCATACATCCATCTCTTCTCTACAGCTGCTTCACCTCTTCACCGTTTACCTACTTCTTCTTAATTCATAATAGTCATTAAAATTGTGCTTCAATATCAGTGGTAATATTGGAAGAACATCCAAGCATTTGCTTTTTAGCTGAGGGAAAACCACTGAAAAAACATTCTCAGCAGGATGTAATCTTGATTCTTGTCTTCCAATGTCATTACTTCACGAATTCTCTTTCTTGAATGATAGCGAGTTTATCCTTAACGAGCGTCTTGAAAGCTTTTAAACTTAGGGTCTGCTCTTCTGTTGTTGTTGTGTTGTATGCTACTGAGGCTGAATAGGAAAAACAGTTCTTGAATTTTTTACTTCGATGAGTTCCAAAGTCTAGCTCAAATCTTTGGACCGCGTGTCTCGTATGTGAATATCATGACGCTTTCTCAACTTATCATTTAAATACTTTGGCTCTCCCGTTCTCAATATCTTGTGCATTGTGCATGTTAAATGTAGGCTTAATATTTCTTGATGTTGCTTGCTTTCTGTCATCGGTAGGTACCTACTACCAAAATTCAATGTGTTTGAACATTTTAAATGAGCCTCACATTATCAAGCTCCAAGTGATCTAACCTACCTATTTTTGGTCTGGCCCAGCTTATATGATGCAGTTAAAGGGATGAAATTAATAATAACACATTAAGATACCTACTCATCTTTATTGTACCTATACATTTTTCTTTTTGCAGCATCAACTAGATTTGTAAAATGTGAGAAATGTCACCACTTCTTTGTCGTGTTATCTGATATGGATACAAAGAAGAGTCTAAAAGATAATCGGGAAGACAAATCTGGATTCTTTAGAAAACCGCCTCCACCTCCTAAAAAGGTAGGTAAAGGAGATTCTTATTCTCTCTATGTTATTTAAGTAATTCGAGTGAGAAAGATTTGTTTACGGTTCACCGTGTTATCATTGGCATGTACTACAAGTCTACAGTATAAATATTAAAGGTGAAATTGAGTTATAATGCCAGTAATTTAACTCTGCACTCATTAAACCCTCAGCAAGAAAGATACTACCTAGTACTATACCTTATGTTTGAAAAAGTAAAATTTTATGCCATCTAAGTTCTAACCATGAACTTATATTTTTTGGTTATTCCTCCATGAACTAACCACATTTCTACAGAGTATAAACTTCATACTCATTTATATTGTACAGTCTATACTCAAGGGGCCAGATTCACAAAACGTATTATCTCCTAAGTCCTAATACGTACTATCTTTGGTATTATCTTTCATTTAACATGGTGTTTTTTGGTATTAAATCAAAAGATAATACGTATTAGCAGATAATACCTTCGTGAATCCAGCCCAAGGGTACTAGTGATAGTACTATTTCTTTTTAACATACGAAACGTAATTTGAAGTGATGAAAATCTATTGGTGGGAACTGTTGTCCAGCCTTAATGATAACGCACCCACAAATTCTTAGTTTATATCTTATAATGTACTACATAAACTGTCTAGTAATACTTTTTAAATAGGTAATGTAGTAGGTAGGTTTCTGTTTTTCTCATCAGTACTTTCTAATGTCAGCTTCAATTAATCTCAATACCTCTCCTGCCTGTATTCAGATTTTCGAGTATCTGAACCGGCACGTGATTGGTCAGGACCACGCGAAGAAGGTCCTTTCGGTAGCTGTGTACAACCACTACAAGCGGATATACAACAACATACCAGCGCAGAGCCAACAGGCGAGGAACGAACCCACGGTCATGGAGCAGGGACCCCACCAGTCGTTCACACACAGAGGTAGCGTGAACATTCTGTGGCGTCTTTGGAAGAGTTCATCGGAACTTGATTATGATGCGGGTCATATCTCAGTCATGAACTACATTTATAGGGCGCGCCAAAGATAGGACGGTAATTTTGTCCGCCGTAAGCGTCATGAGCGTTTTGTGGGAAAGTGTTTCATCTTTATTCTTAAATTCTTTGGTTTCAGTATCTTTGGATTACACTCAGCTGATTTTGTTGACAGCTTGACCGCTGACAGTTCAAACCTGTGGAGTTAAAAATTGTCGTTCAAAAGTAATTCCACGCCTAGTAAATAATCATTTAAATTCCATTGTTACCCTAAGGGCCTAAAGTAATTGGAAATCATTAGTGTGAGTAGAAAACTATTATATTAACAAGGAAATTGTGTGGTTATTAGACTGAAACCGCCATTTTTCAAATGAAAGTCACCGCCGCCTATAGTTGACTGACAACAGCCCGCTAATCTTACTAACTTGCTTTTTACCACAAAATGCATTGTGCTCCTATCTGCTGGTTGTTTCGCTTTGCACATGCCCTATTGGATTTAAACCATTGAAATATTGTTTTCAATCAATCGCAATGTCAATTAGATCGGCTCGAGCGCTTGATAAAGCTGGTATCCCACAGGCATTGATTAGCTTGCTTATGGTTGAGGCGTAGTGACAACAAAATATGTACATGCATCACAAACCTGACACAATTTTGCCAACAAATCATGCGCTCTTTCTTCATCTTTCCAAAGAAATGTTGACAAATTAATTATATCCACTACTTATTATGAATGTACTAATATCTAACATAAAAGCACTTGGTTTTGACATAAAAAACACTAGATTTTTTAAATTTATTACTAAATCACTGCAAAATCAGTTTCTATTGACTGAAAATATTGATAAGCTCCAGTATGCAGTGAATGTCCTTCATTCGTCTTGGATAACTCAACATGAACAATGCAAGGAGTGTTCTCATAGATAACTATTTTTTTTTATTGGATGTAGAGAATTACTACTCGGGCATCTTATGCGACGCATGCGCGGTGGCAAGACACAACAAGGCCGTGGGGATGAAATAGAAACTTTCTGTTTCCACAACAATGGACCGTCCATTACAAGGCTCTGAGTTACCGGCATAATTGACACGAATCAGGAATCCGCACTGTTTCCGCAGATCTCCTTCACATCACCGGCATCGGCCACGGCTCGGCACTCGGCGTTGGCTTTCAGCCCCCCGCGCAACCCGTCGAGGACAAGCGCAGCCCCGTCTCCAGTCTCAACAGTCAGGGCTCGGACATTCTAGACTCTAACAGTCACGAACTTCGGCTGGAGAAGAGCAATATTCTATTGTTGGGTTAGTTGATCAACAGATTTCTTTTGTAACAAAATGAGGTAGTATATTTAAAAATAAAGATTTTGTGGACTCAAATCTAATATAATGGAAAGAAAACTGTAAAAAAGTACCTACATTTAGTCAAGAAAACTAATTTCACCAGACTGTAGATACTACCTACATTGCAAGCTACCTGCAAGGAAGGAAGAATGGATGGATGGAAGAAGAAGAATTCTGACACACTAGCGCAATTATATTTGTTACAAATTTCTTTGTCGAAAGTAAAAATCATTTGTTACTTCAGAATGAATTTCATGTTGACAACTGTAGGTAGATACCTACTACAAACCTATCTCTTAATCAATAACAAAATTCTTCCATGATTTCTTGCTATTGATCGTAACACTCGACTCTTGTCGGAAATGTAAGATTATGGCATTAATGAAGATGTGTCTCTTTCTTGTAGCAGAGGCAATTATTTTATTTGAAGTGAAACACAGCCCTGTACCTTGGTGTCTGATGTTCCTCGCTGATATTCTCAGGTCCTACCGGATCGGGGAAAACGCTACTCGCGCAGACGATAGCCACTTGCTTGGACGTTCCGTTTGCGATATGCGACTGCACGACGCTGACACAGGCGGGTTACGTTGGCGAAGACATTGAGAGCGTCATCGCTAAGCTTCTGCAAGACGCAAACTACGTCGTTGAGAGAGCGCAGATGGGTGCGTACATTCAATGTATCAATGTCTTTTATTTTAAAGTATTGAAAATGGTTGTCCTAGGAATGTAAGTTGCTTTGGGTGCAACATTATTGCTGTTGATTGTGCTGTGTTCAATCTATTAATAATCATTAATCAATAACATGGTCTTTTGATTATTTTGATTCGGTACTAAACAGTAACCAAAATGATATTACAAGTGAAGATGAAGATAGTAAATACATAGCACCCATGAGACGTCAAATGGTACTAAAAATCTAAAATAACATAGACTTTGCATAAGTCCATATGAAATTCCCCGTACCAAATATGAAAACCACAATAGGTAAATTCTATTTCCTGAACCGAATAGTAAAGTGCTCGCGTGTCGTGTACAATCTTGTTTCATACCGTTCCTGCATTCCCCCCTCAAAGACAATCTCGGTTGTCCATGTCGTGAGGCTCGTCAGATCCGAGGGTTTCATTGATGGTGTGCGCAGGTATTGTGTTCCTGGACGAAGTGGACAAGATCGGCGCGGTGCCCGGCATCCACCAGCTGCGAGATGTGGGCGGCGAGGGGGTCCAGCAGGGCATGCTCAAGATGCTGGAGGGGACAATTGTCAACGTTCCTGAGAGAAACTCTCCGAGAAAGCTAAGGGGTAAGATTGCTCAGCTCAGAATGGTCTATCAAGTGGATGGACGAAATCCGTCGACTGATTGTTTTGAAATTTTCTAATTGTGTTATCGTTGGTGATAATTAAAATGTATAGTATCTACAAGTCTTAATGAATCTCTTTGTAGAAGAGCAATTTCCTATGTAGTCTGAATAGTTCTAGTCTTTGGATTGTTGTTCGTGGTTGTCCAGCAGAATTTTGCAGTGTTGATTTTAATTGCAGGTGAAACGGTTCAAGTTGACACAACGAACATCTTGTTTGTTGCATCCGGAGCATACAACGGACTCGACAGACTGATTAGCCGCAGAAATAATGAAAAGGTAATAAAATAAGCTATAATGATTAACCCCTCATTCATATTGGTAATGGCTGGCAATTCATATGAGACAAACGTCAGAAACCACAACTTGAACAAAATACTCAGCTCTTTCTAATCTTATCTATAAAAAAAACCTTGTACTCTTATGTTTGCCTTTGAAAAGATGCTCAAATATTGAATTCGTCCACTTTGATGATATGTTAGGCCAGGGTTGGGTCATTACGCGTAGAATATTAATTTTCTACATACACGTAGAGTAACACGTAGAATATGTAGAATATGTAGAATATTATTGTAGAATATTTTTTTAAGTGCCAGTGGATTGACAGTGGTAAAATTTGGAAAAGTTAGCATAAACCAAAATATATTATTTTACTTTATTAGTTGCCCTATTTTCAACTTATCTTTAGAGCGGTCGAGTTCAAATCTTTTCTATTTATTCTACTCATATTCTATCTTGTATGAGACGGTCACAACCTTTATATAGGCAAATTAGAGAGCAATCCTACATCGTAATTTTAATAAGCCCATTCATAGCACACTTCCCCTATATCTACAATAGGGAACACACGATGATTTGAATATATTGCAGGAAAAGCCATTAGCAAGATTGTAAAAAATTGAAATTAAGAAAACATTTCAAAATAATTTCTAATTGAAGAAAACCATGTAGAATCGAATGTAATTTCTACTTGAGTGCATACTGCATATTCTTCATGTTTGGATAATTGAATCTAGATTACAGCATCCAGCATTACAGCAAGCAACTACCAAAGTCCGAATGAGATGATTGAGTATCACTTTGCGTTTTTATGTTAATATTAAATTTAGAAGAAAGAAATTGTAGTTGGTCCTCTCGTATCAACAATTTGGTAGAGTTGTTATGTAGGTACTAGGTACTCATAGTAAAGTAAAATGCTGTTATATTGAAAATAAATCAATAGAATGATCATTATAATCCAAATCAATGTTTTTCTTAAAAATAATATTCTACGTGTAGAATATGTCATCTACATCAATATTCTACATTACATATTCTACGGTAGAATATACGCGTAGAATACCCATTTTCTACGCGGAATATTCTACTGACCCAACCCTGTGTTAGGCTGTAAAAAACTCTATCACCAGACAACACTGTAATATTCCCTTCAAATTGCCCTAGTAATGAGAATACTATATAAATTAAACTGCTTAATTCAGAAATACAACAGGCTCTCCTAAATTGATTAGTGAGGTGTGACTAAATTAATAATTATTAATTAATAATTATGTATACCTTACCTACTGTTTTACATAGTACCTACAGTTAGTGTTCAATAAATTGGCCCAGGAAAAAAGTGGATTCTGTTTGAAATATTGCAGAATGTCTACCCAAATATTTCAATTAGTCTTGACTCTACACAAAAAGTTACACCAATGCCAAAAGGATAACCTTGGGTTACGTACCACATTAGTAGAGCCAGTTTTAAATGGTGATTTTATTTCTTAAAATTCGTTTTTAAGGTAGTACCTTCATTATACATATACAAAAAAAAAAAATCTTGAAATTACAAGTTCAGAAAACGTTTTCCTACATTTCAATTATATTTAAGTTATAAATGAATCATAAAATGTCATTTAATTTAACTTGCAACCCCTGTCGTATAGCGAGGTTTCAATTTATTGCCTTCCGAGAATGAGCAAAACTGTAACACAGGAGGTATTGGGAAATCATTTAGTTTTTGGTTGATAACTTTTAAAATAGCACACGTTGGTATTGTTTTCAATTTTTTTCCTAATAGAATGTCCAACTGTCTATCTAGAAATCAGTTTTTTGAAACAACGTTGAACCTCAGTAAAATTACAAACTCAAAAATAGCATGAAAATCGTCATGATTTTAATTGCCCCCATAAGACTACATGTTAAAAATAGGAATTGATAACTACAATATCTCAAAATCTAAACACGAGAAGTTCTTCATATTTCACAGTATCGTGTAAATATAGTGATTATTGATACCTCTGCCAAAAATAGGCTTATTTGGAAGATATGAGATATCAGTTGTGCTACCTTAAAATCATTAATTTCGTTTTTTGTGTTTTTTCGGGAAGAGGGATTTCGCGATTTTGTGGTGATATTAAATTGATTATCAAACACATGGTAACAGCCCCCAGAAACCCTAATTTGAAGAAAAACATATATATGTTACATGTATGCCACTTGGAGGAGGGATTGGAATGGGTTGGTCATGCACTATTAGCACTGAATTAGGCTATCTAGAATGGCGTGTTTAATGCTCTGTACTGTCTTTTCCCCGACCCACATTTTCTCTGTGTAAATGATACATACATATTATTTAAAATTTCATGACGCAAATGTATAGTTTGACAAGATATTTTCTTTCCCTATCCAACAATTTTCAGTGCAGAAATAATTGTTCCAAAACATCCTATTGTTATTTGTTAGTGATGAATACCTAGTTGTGACTGACTGGTTGAGTGAGAAAGGGGGGTTGAGGAAACCAGTCGACCTTGAACAGATGGGGGCGCAAAACAAAGCAGACTGAAGGCATCAGCAACTGGTTAGACTAGTTTTTTTAGGGTGGGTAGCAAAGCGGCTGGCGAGGGGGAGACGTTCTCCGATGGCCGGGTACCGGATAGCCGGCCTGCTAATTATACCTGTTTTTACCCCATTATGACCTGCCTGTTGATGCAGTGTTGCCGTCACGGGAGATGCACCTGACGTCACGGTTATGAAGGAGGGGTGGGGGTTGTCATTGACGCGGGTGAATTTGAACTTGTTATTACGCCTTGTTAGTACATTCAGCTTGTACGGTTTGTGTGTATGTGTTGCCATTTGAGAGTTAGTACCTATACTTAGTATGTTTCAAATAGTGAATCATTTGGATATAGGTTGCATTGCATATCAATTTAACTGTGAATTATACTGGAATTAAGTTTTATTCAATCGAACATATTTACTCATAAGAAGATAGTAAATTACAACAAAATATCTTGGCTTTAAAAGCACTTTCTGTCATTATATTCTTCAAAACAATTTGACTTTATTATTCTTAAAGTGCGTACTCCATTGATGCAAATAGATTAGAGTTGAAAGTTTCATAAGCAAATCTCGCATATCCATATTTTCTTTTATACTCATCATATTGATCCCATTTCATCTTTAAATCAAATGACAAAATCAAAGCTGAATCAAATTTGAATCTTGATTTCTAAATTAAGGTCCTTTTTACTTTTTACACATTTTGCAACAGAAAATGTAACCAAAAATTATGCCTCAAGGCGTAAGCATAAGTAAATGCCTCACGCGTTTCTTGGCAGATAAGTGAAGTAGCGAATTCAGACAAGATTTGAATATTTTTATTTTTATTTGTACTTTGACTCTAGGCTACTTTCGAATGTTATGCACAATAGGGAAGTCTCATGAAAATTATATTTCAGATTATAAGCTATTTTATGAAAGTTGAGATGTTGCTGAACACAGATGCGGTATTATTTTTGTTGTGGGACGAATAGTGTTCAAGGATTTCATGTACAAAGTTACATTCAAATTTAAGTTACATTCTTTCTTCTTATTTTAATACAGGAAAATTGACAATGACATCACAATTTGCTACATTGCATTGCCCTGGCAACAGGAATCACCATGATAACACATTACTGGAGACTTTGAAATGACATCACAGTTCTGATTCCAGTTACAAAAATATCCAATGACATTTGAATTTGATTTTTATGAATGAAAATTATAAATTTCACGGGTGATAAGTGTGCTTGTCATTGTTCTTTGTGTTGATATTTACACATTTCCTAAAATAAAATTTCATGAGACATCCTTATTGAATGCCGGTTTGTAATTTATTGATATCGTTGATCCTATAATTGAAAATGTTCTGCTTAAAAATGTTCCCAATATGAAATAATTTTTTTTCAAATAATTCGAACAAATCGGTGACGAACGAATTAAACAGTCAGTGATTGGATACAACAAACGTACACCGACTAAATTAATTTTATGGCTTAAAATATCAGATTTTTCAATGGGATTTAGGACAAATAAACACTAAGGATTACGATGAACTTACAAACTCACTATAAGTGCAAAGTGGATATGCAACAAACAAACATTCAACCAGTGTTGTAACTATTTAGATACAATAGAACCTTATTTGGTATCTGTATCTGTACCTCGAGACTCCATACAATCTTCATTTTCTATCTGCATCAGTAAAGTTATTTTTCTTTCATGTTCTGATATTGCAAAATCATTTTGGTTTAAAAGGACACGTGCAAATTTGCGTGCACCATTGCAGTTGTCTCTTTGGATAAGTGACAATATTTCGTAACTTCCTTTACATTTCTGGTCCACGTAATTGAAAATTCGAAGACTATAGCCTCAATTTTCACTTCTTTTACTATTTTGCGCAGATATTATTTTAAAAAGTATCTAGTATCTGTATCCAGAATCCAGATAATACATTGAAGCATCTGTACATTTAAAAGGTATCTTTTACAACACAGCATTCAACCGACGAATTAGTAAGAGCATTTCTAATGAATTATGGAAATTACTATTTTTGTTTGATATCGAAATCACATAAATCTCAAGAACATCATGGCAATGAGATACATTCAATGTCTTCTACGAGACTCTATAAGCACTTAGGTATTAGTTTGCTATTTTTATTGTAACATAATATTTAACAGAAAATTGAAGTATACCAACAGTGAAACCACAAAGGCAGCCACCTAATTGTGTAATTTAAAGTTTATTCAAATTAAATAATAATATTCGTTCATTTATGGCATGTAGATTATCTTCCCCTTTATCAAATGATAAATTGATAAATTAATTAAATTAAATTACCTACACAAATTTAATTAAGCTGTGGATAGACATGAATTTAAACACGACATAAATTCACTTGGAAAAGACACATTTTAAAACACATCCTGCTCAGAGTATTGATTTGTAAAGAATTTTGACGAAACTTGGTAGAATTTTTCACCATTCTACATAAACACATGAAAACAGAAACACTATTTGAGGGTTATCGAAAGCACAACGATCGGGAGAAACAAATCACTTTCATACTTCTGAACTGTTTTTAAATCTCCCGGTCCGTGACGTATATTATCACGTCATTCCTCCATGACGTCATCACTAGTGTAGATGCTTGCAATCACATCTGGCAACACTGCCTTGGCGTGGAGGGAAATATCTCTGCAGAATGGGGTGAAAACCATGGAAAACCTGTTTAATTAGTAGGCCGGCTATCGGGTACCCGGCCATCCGAGACGACCCCGCGAGGGGGAGGGGGTTGAGTGACTGGCGCTTAGAAAGAAACTGGTTTCGTTTGTTGTTGTGTCTGTTAGGGGGATAAGGCAGTAATTTTAATAGAAAGCCCTCATTTCGTTGTCATTTCGCGGAAAATGTTGAATATCGCGATCATGGTTGGATTTCGTTTTTTTTCGCGATGTTAGAATTGCAGATTTGGGATCCATACACAATGAAATGGATTTTAGTAGAAGAAAATAGTGCAATCAGAACAATTCGCGAATTCGCGCATCACCATTTAAAACTGGCTCTACACATTAGGGGTGCATACCGATTTATAATCAGGTCGCCCAGTTTCCCTATCCTTTTAACATTGTGACGTAACACCTGGGCGTGACCTTGAGTCGAATCGTGGTCGAATGAATGAAAATAGAGTAATCACAACGCCCGACCTCTTGAGCTTGAGCGTTATGGGTACTGGTTTCAGCTCGTTTGTTGACGCGGCAAGTTTGATTTAACCCGTAAATTCTATGGTGACGTCAACGCCCAACCAGCTCCTATTTTTAACCTCACCCTAGGTGTGTTCGTTTACACTGCCATATCTGCCAAAACTGCAGCTTGTTGTAGCCTGTGGTAGAGCCAAAAGTGGGTGGAGTTACAACAAGTTGCCGCACAAAACGAACACTTTTGTCTTTTTGTGGTAGATTTGTCATAACCTCAAATATTTTTTCTCATAGTGAGAGATTATAAGACAAGAAATACTTAATAGTTTTAGCTGAAAATAGTTTTTATGAAATGGATCCAATGTTGTAGATGATTTAGGCCATGTCTTCATCAACGCATAGTTGGAAATCAATGCCATTGACACTCCTCAATATAAATAAATGTCGCCATTTTGACTTTACCACAACTCACACCACCTCAGAAGCATGTGTAGGAAGTGGGAGCTTTTGGCTACAGCAACCTGCCACAAACGTCAAATCGAACAGGCTGTGAGCTACCACAAGTTACCAAATTTCCAAAACAAACACCATTTGGCAGTTTTGGTAGATTTGGCAGTGTAAACGAACAGACCTACAGTGTCTCTACGTGTGCTTATTTTTCTGTTTTATTTTTATTGTATACAGTTCAGCCACCAGAAACTTGTATATATTGAAAGCTCAATAAACATTTGAATTGAATTTCCAGTACCTTGGCTTCGGTGCGCCGGTCACAGAGTCGCCCGGTCGCCGCGCGGCGTCGCTGGCCGACCAAGCCAACCAGAGTGCGGCCACGTCGGCCGAAGAGGACAACGCAGAGAAGGATGCCTTCCTGAGGCAGGTTCAGGCGAGAGACCTCATCGAGTTCGGCATGATTCCGGTGAGTTGACTCGCAGTGTGGCGGAGTGAAGTAGGAAATTGTACCTCGATGATGTTCATGGAAGAAGAAGAAAAAATTAAATGTCCCTTTTTGTAAATCGATTTGATTCTTTCAAGAAACGTAATTCAACTTTGATTTTTAATATTTTATTAATTGTTGTGTCAAAATTTTATTTGAGGAAATAAGGAACAAGACTGACCTCTGGTGGCTATTGTGGTACTAGGTAAATGGCGACTATCAAGGGCGCATTTGCATAAATATAAGTATTTGCTATAGGTACTACCTATAGCAAAAAAAGTTTTGCTATTTAAAAGTTTGTTAAAAGTAAATTTATAACAAAATTTCAATTTCATTTCATTCTCCTTTTTCATTGCTCTATGGAAACATGAGATGTAAAAACAAATAAATTAATCTTTGGACTGATGGTAGCTATCTCCCCACAAGTGGCTCCATCACGTAATATCATATATTTGCGGCAATAGCATTATTTTCCTACAATGAGTGGCCTGGAGTCCTATTCTGATAAATGATATTGTTTTATCTCCAAGTTATGATGTTGCATTAATATTATGATTTCATCAAACCATGACTTATGAAGTGGCAACAGTGAAGAATAGGGGCCAGTTATTGATCCAGATTCCAGACTGAGTGACGGCTGTTTGTTGCAGGAATTCGTTGGCCGCTTTCCCGTGCTGGTGCCGTTCCACTCGCTGAACAAAGAGCTGCTTGTACGGATCCTGACGGAGCCGCGCAACGCCACCGTGCCGCAGTACCAGATGCTGTTCGGCATGGACAAGGTCGATCTGACCTTCTCTCCCGATGCACTCGTCGCCGTCGCACGCCTCGCCATGGAGCGCAAGACCGGCGCAAGAGGACTGCGCGCCATCATGGTAACATCCCTAGACTCCACAGCTACGAACTATGTCGTATTTCAGTTGTCTCGCGGTCACAAATTTATGCCAGCGTTGGTATTTACTCATTACTAGATGCATAGTGTCTCATTCAAATAAACTGTTTTGTCTAGACAATGGTGCAAGTAACATGCGTTTTGAACATTTGAAAGTGTCATAGACTTTTTTGTGGCATCCAAAAACCATTAATGTCGTTGATATCAATATTACCAACACCCTCCTACCCTACGCAATATTCAGGAAAAAAATTTGAGGGGATTTAGTTCAAAAACTATGTAGCCTATCTATAAAGATAGTTTCATATATTTTTCAACCAGATATTTCTGTTTTTCATCCCTTCACAACCTCTGAAATCGACGCAGTTCACTTCATTGAGTCATTCCAGGCATACACGAGCAATGAGTTTCGTCAGCTAGTTCTGTGACGGGGACGGACTCGACACTAGAGAGAATGTAGCACGGGTGATAATGAATTCCTCTTGCAGGAGACACTCCTGCTAGACCCGATGTTCGAGATCCCCGGCTCCGACGTGATCAGCGTGCACATCACGGAGGACGTCGTCAACGGCATCACTCCGCCCATCTACATCCACGGCAAGCAAGTCCCCGAGCAGACCGAACACGACCACGACGACGCAATGCCCGAGCAAGCAAGAGCCGAGGCCAAGTGACGACAGGTTTTTCACACAAACTCTTCATTATAATTTCCCAAAGTCTGTAGAGCATTCGTCGGTCTACTGTCGGTCTTTGACAGCGAGCGAGTTCAACTGGAATGCCACTTACATCTTCTATCACCTCCCATTGTTTTTGGGTCCAACCTCAATCTTCTCTATCATTCTCTGGACAAACACTTGCCGAATCTACTTTGAAAATTAACCCTTGTTTTTCTGTTTCTGAACAATTGTATTTATAGAATTTACGTGAAGTCAGTGCTAATTTCATTTTATAATAATATATTTGTATGGAATAAAAGATAAAACTAGGTTACAAACGTACAGAATGCAACATTTTCTCACTCTTATTGGACCTCAAATAAAACAGAAATTAATTTTCCATTTGCAACAAAGCTGCAAAGTATTAAGTTGTCAAGTAAAGGAACTTGGGAGAAAGTTTTGTGAATATGAATACCCTTTAACATATAAATTGTTTTCATATTATTTTTGATATCGGAACTATTTCTTCAAAATGAGCATAAGAAAGCCAATGTGTAGTTTTTGTTCCCTATCCTGGGTCGTAGGTACGCAATCTATAACATCCCAAGACATTAGGATGTAGTCGACAAAAATGTACTTTCTAGTTCATAGTTAATAAGCGAAGTCTCAATTCTGGTCCATGGCAGCTGGCTGCTTGATATTCAAATTAGTTTTGTCAGTGAACAAGTGAAAACTAAGGCTATAAGCTAGATGGCAGATGAATTAAATATCTAATAAACTGTGATGATGCAATGATATGAGTAGGAATCAGTTGCAATCAAGCGATATGGATCTCTCAAGAGGATGGTCTCGTTTTGATTCACATAGATGAGATCACTTGAAGTGATGTTTTGAGTTTAGTTGCATGTGTGCCGTCTGTTAGAAAATTGACTAACTCGAAACTCTTAATGTCTGCTCTGGAAGAAATCTACTTTTACTTTTCTTATATTTATCATGGACTTGATACGGTATTCGTACATTCTGTACGTTTTGATGGCTTTTGATTACCTACAGAGGGTATTTTGATCTTATACCTACGAAGTAGAATGTGTATACCTAAATTGTGATTTACCATACTTTTATTTTCTCGGTTTAATGTTGGCAGAATGATCATTTGCCTGAAATTAAGTAGTGCATTACATGCTATCAAGTACCTCTTTATTTGTATACTACACTTCTCTGTACAAAGAAAATGAGCTCCTAAGTTTCAGTTCTTGGTAACTTAAGTCGGATGTGCCTAAACAACTTTTGAGTTAAGTAAACAACGTAGGACAAGATTTGCAAACATTTTGTTTGTGACCTTGGAGCTCTTCCGTTTCCGGTTGATTAAGAAAACACGGTATTTCATGTGCCTGTTGTTCACAGAACATTGCCAAAGTGGTTACTATTGAATATCCTTCTAATCTAACTGTTATTAAATGTTCATCCAAACACAGAAAACACTAGAAATTATGCAATTGTTTTCAAATACCTACATGAAATTCATTGGGGCCAGTTTTACCAACTCCAGATTTGAACAGGAATATATATCTACATTTAGATCAAGTCTCTGCCACAGCCAATAATCAGAGTCTCAAAATGGTAGAAAAGACTGGTTTTAGCTCAAAAGTTAGTTAACTTTGCTCTGCATGCATACCTAGTGGTATTCACTGGCATTAGTATCTAATTAGTTACTACTACTAATTTTGTTGATTGTTCATCATTCTTTTCCTACGGTTGTATTTGCGATAATTTAAAAGCCATGCTGTTGTATGCATAAACGTATTGTGGTTTTCTTGGGTTCTTTGAGTTTTGGGAATTTATAGAAGAGCTTTGATTATTTGGTGGTAGCGATTGGTGTGGATGAGATTTTATCATAAGAGATCATTGGCTAGTTTTATTACGTGTCAGTTTGTTGTACAACTTTATTAACTTTATTATTAATTAAAGGTACTTGCTTGCTACTACTATTTCATTAATGTTTCATTAATGTATGTAACAAATGACTAATGATTCTTATTTTTCTATTGTGAACGCTTACAATACATTTTGTTTTTCTGTACTCTGAAATTCAGTGGCATGGCATGAAATTCAGTGTTATGATGATGATTCAGGTACTAGTACTAGGTACCTACTTCTTCTACTGTCTAAGTACTGCTACTTGACTTGAGCATGATAAAGAATATTCTTTGTGCAATGTTTTGATAAAATATAATAATTTTGTTTGTTCATTATTTAGGTATTATCTGTTAGTTATTTATTGATAGTTCACAGTCTTCAATCTTCATCCATAGAAATTAATGAAACATTTACTAAACTCATGATTTTAATACATATTTTCTTGTTAATTTATTCTTCTAAAAAAATGCACTGTTGGCCTATAGGAACATCGATGATAGTATACTATTGATTTTATATTTACTGCACATTTGTATATTATTTACCTAGATTTTATTAGATATTACCTAGGTACTGTAAATTATTACCTATTTAAGCTATATCCCGTTTTGAGGAATTGTTGGCTAATTGTGTAGGGCACGATAATCTTCGTTTGGTGTAACAAAAAGCGAATATGTTATATTATTATTATTATTATATAATATCATTATAGTACTCTGAAAATGAGTTGTTCTTCCATGTAATGGAAGAAAGCAAGCAGAAGTTTCTTAAAAATGATACCATCTTGTATATAATATTTCTTGACAATAAAGATTTGCAGGATCATAACGCATTTTTGTAAATACTTCATTTTTAAATTGAGGCTTTTAAATTTTAAATTGAGGGGGTGAATAAGTCAAATACCCCACGAAATGTTGAGAGGCACTATAAAAAAATTAACGATTAGGTCGGGTTTGCACTAAATTAAATCAAAATCATGATACATAGGTGCAAAGTTATTTATATCTAAAACATTATAAGTTACCTACATTGAGATTCATGCCTTTTGATTTGTATTTTGATTATGCAGTTTGAAAGTCAATCATCATAAGTCAATTTCAATTTCAAATTGACTTACTATTTTAGGTAGGTACTATAATTAACTGTTGTGAATTTCTGCATACAACATTCATTATACTAATTCAAACTTATCAACATGTTTAGGACATGCGTACTTATGAAATGTAAAATTATGTGCATCTTAAGCGCGAGTAAATACTGTTATTAGCTCATACACAGAAATATTGTACCTCTACACACGTCTCATATGTTAAAATTGCTGTACCAATGACATATAAATCTTTATATGTCATTGACTTAGACTTACTAGTTCTATGTACCAAGTTCTACATTCTTCTTCCATTTCCAAATAATTATTTACTAATAAGAATTCTTACCTGTGTCCACTATACTT
Source organism: Leuctra nigra (assembly GCA_934045905.1). Classification (NCBI taxonomy): domain Eukaryota; kingdom Metazoa; phylum Arthropoda; class Insecta; order Plecoptera; family Leuctridae; genus Leuctra; species Leuctra nigra. Next base: position 30,437,334 of record OW203764.1, on the reverse strand, counting down.
ATACCAGAATAACTTTTCTTTTAACTCAACAGTAATCAAATAGCTTATTTTCCAACAATAAGCTGTATTATAAACAGTATCCAAGCATTTTCACACCAGTAGTTGAATACTGTATAAAAAATACAATTTGCATGATACTAATGCAACAAAAATTTCTAGTTTATCAATGTGTCATACAAAGTAACAACCATGAGTGTGTCTCGGAATGTGTCGTCGCTGGCTCCAGTAAACAAAGAACAGATAATTCGAGATGATTTCAAGGCATTAGAGTTTGACGTTGAACTAGCAGAGCTGAAACTTGTGCGTCGCCCGCTCTTAGAGCAGTTGGACGAGCACGATGTCGTCATTCGCGTTCAGTATGCGGGGGTTTGCGGTACTGATCTTCACTTGATAGACGTACGTATTCACTTACTACGTACATCAAATTCCACATTGGCAATCTCATTGCTTCTATAAACTATTGCCCATTGGTGTCAAAATTTTCTTAAATAATAAAAATAAATGTACACATAAATGCAAAAGAAAAAATTAATACTCAATAAATTTAAGTAGTACACACTATCAGAAGTCGGTCTATTCAATCTCATTCAATCTCCTTGTCTCACTCAAATAGGTGCTCTCTTGCATTTAATTGATTATAATTAATAACAAGTATTGATTGTTATGGGACCTGACAAGCAGTCATTCAGATTTGTTCACCGATCATATTTTCTTTTGCCAAGTGTACGTTTATATTTTACATTTACATTGTTGAAACGAACCCATCAAGGCCAATCAAATGTTGTTGAGTAAAAATAATGCTTAGTGGCCTACTTATTCCCTTTTAGGTTTTGTATTGTCCTGTACAGACACTGATGGTAGTGGTACATAATCAAACTGTTTAAATTTTTCCCCCAACACGCATACAAACGTGCTAGAAAAGTCTTATTTTCTTGTTTTTTTGAAATCACAAAGTACCTACTGTCCAACTTACACACAGAACCACTTTCTAAGCGGCAATGCTTCTGTGATCCCCGGGCATGAGATCAGCGGCGTGGTGGTCAGCGTTGGAAGTGCGGTGGAGACCGTCGCTCCAGGTGATGAGGTGGTTGTCAACCCCAACAGGTCAGTGCCGCACACCTCCGTAACACATTGCTCGGCGGATGCAGCAATAGTGCAGTGGAAAAATAAATTAGAAAGGATTACAAAACCATTTTGCAAGATTGCTTTACACACTCTCAACATTATCAATAGGCCTGTTTGTTTGTCACCACTAGGTTCCACCCAAATGGTAAAGCAGTTCACAATATCATTACAGTTTTGAACTGCTTTACCATTTTGGTGGGGAAAGTGCTGGAAAATGGTGACAGGCAAACAGACCTACCTATTGTTTTATCAGGAGAGGTATGCACAAGAACTCTTTATAGGCATCTTGCGATTATACCCAAGTGACACTTGTGACGGTACTTAGTACCGTTTGTACTTTTCGCATCAGTCGTAAGACCTTACTAGATGCCTAACTTTCATGACATTGATTCAATCCCAAGCGAAGCCGTCTTTTCATGAATTCATTTACAATTGGCCTGATATTGTGTAATCATTATTGAAATCATACATTTGCAGCTATGGAGTTTTGATAGAGTTTCTTGGTTTAGAATAAGTTATTATGGTTTTATAGAATCAGTTGGTAGGCAGGAGAGTTTGAAGCCCATGATGATCTCGCAGCAACTGCGGCCGATGTCATCAGTGCATCAAGGGTAAGCAGAACCTCTGCGACAGCAACGACTTGAGCACCGCCATCGGAGTCAACAGCGACGGCGGATGGGCCGAGTACTGCAAGGTGTGCGACCTCCAAGTGTTCAGACTTCCGAGCGGACTGGACACGAGAGCGGCGGTACTGTGTGAGAGTCTGTCGGGCGTTGCTCATGCGTGGGACAGGATAGCACCTGTAGCGCAAGGCGACAGGATATTGCTGATGGGGGCGAGCGTGCACGGACAGCTGATGGCCGCCATTCTTCACCATCAGGGCTACCGTGATGTGATCATCTCGGATCTGTCGCCAATGAGGAGACAGATCATGCATAAACTTGGTAAGTAAACATATCTCTCTTTATTATCTTCCCTCTACTCCCCTCATCTATTTTGCTATCATTGCTATTCCTGTCTGATCTAGTGGAGCGGTCGCTCCACGCCAGCCAAGTCGTACGGCGCGCGCACACTCTCATATAAAGGCTGGAGCAAACCCACTTTTACTGTAAGCATCAAAGTGGCATTTTCGGCCTACTGGATCTTAAAATTGAGAAATCTCACATTGTTGCGAAATATCTTAATTTCGAGCTATGGCCCACCCTACAACATATACTAAATTTGGGAACAATAGGTTACGCCCTTTGCGCGCTAGAGGGCCGTGAAAACAGTGTTTTAGGGCGGTTTTCATAATAATAATCTTAGTAGTAGTAGGCTGGAGCTAAAATCCGGTAAACAGGCCACAGCCTAAACGGCTGAACCGATTGATCTCACATTTTTACCACGTGTGCACTTTTGGCGTCTGATTTAACCTTGTCCCCATGAATTTTTTGTGCCGCCATTTTGAAACCGGAAGTGACGTCATATCTCGTCAACGGTTGGACCGATCGGAACGAAATTTGCGCCAATCGTTTCAGACGGTCATCTATATGGATTATCAATATCAAAAGACTGAACATTATTTTAAATAAACCGGAAATGACGTCATGAAATTTAATATACATCGATTTGCATTTCAGCAACAACTGTTGATCCGATTGTCTTGATATTTATGTAACGTTTGTACTTTTGATATTTCATTTGACTTGTTATAAAACCAACCGTAAGCCGCCATTTTGAAACCGGAAGTGACATCATGTCTCAAAAACGGCTAAACAGATTAGAACAAAACCAGCGCTAAACGATTTAGACGGTCAACTTTATGTAATCAGTAATATTTGATGATTCAAATATCGAAACCGGAAATGACGTCACACATTTTATGACCTATACCGGAAATGACGTCATAAATATGCTAAATGACGCTAAATTCACCACTTTATACTTTAAAATAGATATAAGTAAACGTACTTTGTAAATAATTATAAATTCAAGGTTGCAGTGTTCTCGGCGGCCATTTTTAAAACCGGAAGTGACGTCATATATCGTAAACGGTTGTACCGATTGCAACCTAAGTTTGGAAATGTGTTGGACTAATAATTATGAATTCAAGACGACATTATTTTCGGCCGCCATTGTTAAAACCGGAAGTGACGTCAAATATCGAAAATGGCTGTACCGATTGCAATCAAATTTTGGAAATGTGTTGTACTAATAATTATGAATTCAAGACGACATTATTTTCGGCCGCCATTGTTAAAACCGGAAGTGACGTCATATATCGAAAATGGCTGTACCGATTGCAACCAAATTTTGGAAATGTGTTGTACTAATAATTATGAATTCAAGACGACATTATTTTCGGCCGCCATTGTTAAAACCGGAAGTGACGTCATATATAAAAAACGGCTGTACCGATTGCAACCAAATTTTGGAAATGTGTAGGAGTAATAATTATGAATTCAAGACGACATTATTTTCGGCCGCCATTGCTAAAACCGGAAGTGACGTCATATATCGAAAACGGCTGGACCGATTGTAACGAAACTTAAAGCTATTCTTCTTGGATAATTATTTTAATCTTATATACCAAACGCAACTTTTCTTAGTATCCAAATCGGCATAGGCGTATTTTTTCAAAGAAATAAGTTCTTGCACGGACACAAGCTGTGCTACAAGCTGTATGAATAAACTAACAAAAGAAGTGATATCCCAGAAAAAAACACTCCGTGTAAAAAAGGCAGCCAAGTCTCTTTACTTTAAAAAAATTCAACACCGAAAAGGAGTGATATCAAAAAAGGAGCCAAGTCAATGACATTTCCAAATATTTAATCGTATCTTTGAAATAAAAGTATAAACACCGAGAAATACTTTACAAAAGGACTTGGCGCATCGTTTTTTTAAAGACATTTTTCTATTCATAAGCATGTGCCATTTATATACAACCGTCATTTTGAATGTTTAGAATAATAGGGAAACATCTTTCAATTAGGTACATATTATACATACCTTCTGTAAAATATTTTCTATATGAATATATACGCTATGAAACTTGTTGTCTATGCTTTCTATAAATATACACAATAGTTATCTTCGTAATATTGTTTCGTGGTGAATATAATTAAGTCTCATCATGCGTTATACCTTCTCCTCATGTAACAATTTCTATTAATACACATTTTATAAAAATACATTTCACAAAGAAGACAGTCATATTGAATTTCTATTAAAAAATTTAACTTTATACACTTGACACTTCAAAAATATATAATTGTGTTCCATTAGTTAGTAATTATTTGACAACGTTTCATGATTTCCTTCAGTCAAGATCAAATTATGAAAAGATACCAGTCTAATATCGCCATATTAACAGTACTGCAAGAATATGTATGAGCCCACTTCCAATTGATATGAAGGGATGTGTGTTGTGAAAAATATCCGACCGAACCGGGGCACGAACTTGGGACCTCTCACTTGCCGGGCGAGAGCTCTACCAACTGAGCTACCCGATCGGACGGGCGGACATTAGACACAACACACTGATGAGGATCCTGACTCCTGACTCCATGGAAGTTTTCCAAAGAAACCTACATTCTCACCACTTCCAATTGTTATGTAATTCTTTCACCCTTATATTACTTATATATTACAGCATAAAATCATGCTTCTATCGCCATTGACAAAACTATAAAATAGTCATTACTAAAAGTAGCTTGATTCATAGATTCTGGCTCTAATAGAAAGAGGAAAATGTACCTACTTGTAAATTTCTTTCCACTTTTAGGATAGAATGATGTCTTTAAAAAAACGATGCGCCAAGTCCTTTTGTAAAGTATTTCTCGGTGTTTATACTTTTATTTCAAAGATACGATTAAATATTTGGAAATGTCATTGACTTGGCTCCTTTTTTGATATCACTCCTTTTCGGTGTTGAATTTTTTTAAAGTAAAGAGACTTGGCTGCCTTTTTTACACGGAGTGTTTTTTTCTGGGTTATGTTTAATTTCATGTAAAATATTCTGAAATCGATGAACGTTGATCTACCATAATTTCTTCCCTTTCTCTTCACTTTGACCTATCATCACCTATAATCATATTGTTGTTCTGAACCACAGTAACATATCCTACTTACATTCTGCCCAAGAACCTTCTAGCATGCTTTCTTACTAAGTGAACAGAAAAACGCTTACGCTTAAAACAATAAACATACTTGATAAGTGATACTGATACTGATACTAAATGAATCTCTTTCTGATACATTACGTCACTTGTTTCTCTATTTCACTCATCTGTTTGTGCTGTTCTGGTCAGATACTGTGCGACAATGTCTTATAAAACCACATAGAATCAACACTCCCTCTTTAGAATAAGATCTTAAGTTGTTTACTTGAAAGTCATACATAACACAGAATTTTATGAAGAATTAGATAGATTTACTGTATTGTAAAATTCATCTAATGGTATTAGGATTGTTTGTACATGTTTTCTAGCCGACTGAACTCTCCACAGAAACTGAAAATGAGTCGTGTGATATCTTCGATGAATAATGTGTATGTTTTCTGTCAGAGACGGGCTATGAAGTGGTGAAGCCTGATGTGCTCCGCAATCGGAGGCTTGAGAACGCTGAATGGGGAGTCAACCTTGCCATCGACTGCAGTGGAAGTTCGGGAGGCATTGGTCAGTCCGTCGACTGGTTGAAACCCGGAGGGAGACTTCTCATCTTCGGTGTCTGCAATCCTGACGTAGCAATGTCGTGAGTTGACTTAGTTTACTTCCTTGTATTGTTTGTACCAGCTTATTTTGTGTTTTGGAGTCTCTGTATATTTGTTGCATGAAAATTTGTAATCTTGAAGGATTTTCTGTGAGATTTTTAATTTGTTGAATGCTTAATTTCTCTTTCAGAATTTCTCCATTCAAGATCTTCGTCAAAGAGTTACAGATAATTGGTTCACTCGTGAATCCATTCACATTTCCGAAAGCGTTGGACTGGGCAGCTGCTCTTGGTAATCGGTAAGCTTATTTTAACGTTTCTTCAAATCGGCACCCAATCTTTTGCATGTTTTCTTTCTTGCATGTCTCTTCTTTTCTTTTAGATACCTGGATTACTCAAAATTGGGCATACAGACATTTCCGCTTCATGAACACAAAAATGCATTGTCTGCTCTGCACGAGGGAAATGCAACCCAAGTTGTGTTTCAATTTGGAAAATAAATAATAATCATTATGACTGTGGTTTCTCAAGACAGATATTAAACATCCACAATTCCGAAGACATAAATTGCATGTGCGTCTGAGTTCACTTTATTGCTAGGTACTTACTGGAATAGTTTTTATGGTGACGTACCTACCATATCGTTATATAAAATTATATTGTACTGAATTAATAGAGATTTATAGGTAATGCATTAATTATAGATTTTTTTCTATCAATGTGGAGGGAGCTCTAAGTGGTAATGCTACTTGCGACATCATTTTGAATATTTTAAGTAAAACAAGTCCTTCATTTTAGTAGGTTGTAATATAATAATTATATTATTATTATTATTATTATTTTTTAACTAGATTGACGGTTTATATTCTTCCCAGTGGTCTGAAAGGGCAAAAACATTTGGAAATGTCAAGAATAAGTGTTTTTCTAGGTAGGTACTACCTAAATATTTCAAGAAGGCAGTTTCTTCATTATGTAATAGGGGCAGAACAGTAAACAGCTAAAGTCAATGGACCACTAGTCATTATCTTGCTATGTGACATCACGAATAAAACAGATGACAGAAGGATGTGGGTCGTGACCGTCAAGAAGGCTGTGACAGCTAATTAGCTAATGCTAATGGAAAGCAAATTGATCCACCTTGAAATTCAACTGTCTTTCACTCACACGTTTAATTGGCTACCTCTCCCACACTGGACAGTTCTGCTCTAGTGTGAGTAAAGATCCTCCCATCACCATTCAACATTGACTCCTCCCATCACCATTGGTCCATTCTGTATGTTGTGTTTTCCAATATTAAACGTTATAGGCACCGAGTGTTCGCCACGAGTGAGAGAAATTGGCAACATTTGTGGGAAGATCGTCAACTGTTTCATTTCTCATTGGCCGTGACCTAGCAACCGATCAGATGTCAACAAATGTACTCAAAATATTTCGGAATCAGAACTTAGTCGCGCAAATTAATATTGTGATCAGATTCAGTGAAATTGTGAACACTTTGTTGTTAATATTTTGTAGGCGAATAAACATTAGATAAACTTGTGTAAATTTTAAGAATTGATAATGCGTAATATGTGCAGCAACATAACATATAACTGCAGCGACTTGGACGCCTTGCCAAAAGGTAAGCTTCCTTCCCACAGATTAGGTGGCTCTGTCTGTACTTTTGCAGTGCCATCTGTTATCTAAACACGCTGCCTATAGAGCCTAACTTTCAAGGGCAAAAAGAATTTGGAGTTGCAGAAGGAAGAAGGTATATTTTTCTTTAATTTAAAAATTACATATTCCTGTTAAAAGTGAAATTTTCGGGTTTTGAATTTTTAAGAATCTAGATTATAAATAAATGAGGTAAGTTACATGGGTGTGAAAGAAAAGCAGAATATAAAACTTGAAATCCCAGGTTATATGCAAATTCACAGTTAAGGGAAAGGTCTTGTGAAAATATGATAAAATATCGCTTTTTTAATTTGTAATTTTCATTTTGGAATAACTTGTATGTTTTCCTTCCATGGTAAAAAAAATCATGAAGATGTGATTACAATTTATTTGTCATAGTGGAGTAAAGATGTCTAAAATTAGTGCGTTTGTGATACTATTCGTGAAAATTGGTACCATTACTAATTCAAGTATGAGGAATCCAAAAATCGATGGCACCAACCTGAGTAATTAATACTTTCTGCGTAATTAGCATAATTAGCATAATTAATAAACATGGATAAAATAATATATAATTTTATAATATGGTCTTTATGGGTATCTATCGAAAGCTCGTCATGTCTACAATCCATATAAATTATAAAAAGTTAAATTTTTTCATTCACATAATAATTAACCGTATAATTAATTATTTTATAAAAATCGCCATTCAACAAAAAACTTAAAATGACCCCCTCAGATTTTGATAAAACTTGGTAGGATTGGTCACAAGCCCAAAGTAAAACATACGTATTTTTTGGTTTGTCCATTTATGAGTACTTTTGGATTTCCAGGCCCTAAAAAATCGAAAAATCGAATTTTGATCAAATTTTGTGATTAGTTCCTAATTAGCATAATAAATTATAATTAATTATCTATCTATAACTAATTAGCATAATTAATTAGAATTAATTATGCTAATTAGGAACTAAAAACAAAATTTGATCAAAATTCGATTTTTCGATTTTTGAAGGCCTGGAAATCCAATAGTACTCAATAAATGGACAAACCAAAAAATACGTATGTTTTAATTTGGGCTTGTGACTATAGGGCTCCCATCCGTACCGTTTTTGACGGGACAGTCCCTTCTTTTGAGGTAGTGTCCCGTTGTCCCCACAAAATTTAAAAAACCCTGTATTTGTCCCGCTTTTCTAACAAGTCAAAAACCCGCTCATTTTCATTCAAAATTTGAATGAAAATGAGCGGGATTTCAAGGAAATATCAAGGAAACAAAACTACGCACGTTCAATAAAAAGAAACACAATTTATTTCCTGTCAAAAGTGCGTAGAATTGCTCTAAATCATGTTATGAATTTCTAATTTTTCCCGGGGCTATGCGCCCCGGACCCGCATTTAGCTGGGGGGCCACCCCCCCAGGCCCCCCATTATTATCGCATAGGATTTTATATCTGGAATTTTTTTGTCCCGCTTTTTCACATTTAGATTATGGGAACCCTACTTGTGACCAATCAATTAATAATTAATTATGCTAATTAGGAACTAAACACAAAATTTTGATCAAAATTCGATTTTTCGATTTTTGAGGGTCTGGAAATCCAAAAGTACTCAATAAATGGACAAACCAAAAAATACGTTTGTTTTACTTTGGGCTTGTGACCAATCCTACCAAGTTTTATAAAAATCTGAGGGGTCATTTTAAGCTTTTTGTTGAATGGCGATTTTTATAAAATAATTAATTATACGGTTTATTATTATGTGAATGAAAAAATTTAACTTTTTATGATTTATATGGATTGTAGACATGACGAGCTTTTGATGGATACCCATATAGACCATATTATAAAATTATATATTATTTTATCCATGTTTATTAATTTTGCTAATTATGCTAATTACGCAGAAAGTATTAATTACTCAGGTTGGTGCCATCGATTTTTGGATTCCTCATACTTGAATTAGTAATGGTACCAATTTTCACGAATAGTATCGCAAACGCACTAATTTGCCATTATATAGGACATCTTGACTCCACTATCAAAAAAATAAATCAAATGATTGCGGATGATTCTACTTTGAGTTTCAGCTACTTCAAACTCACTTTACAGCTTTCTCTTTTTCAAGCGGTCTGCGGTTTTGTATATTAAAATCCCCACTTTCTTTTAATCTTCCAGCTATTGATCTGTAATTTTGTTTGTGTATTGAAAACATATCAGGCTCAAACATCTAATCAGGAAATATAAATCAATTTTAAAATTATGGAGGGTTATAGTTATACATGCATCACGTTTGAAAATTACATATTGACACATTGAGAAGATTGATTGATACACACCTGAGATACTGATTTCACTAGACCTTCCCCATAATTTAAATAAACCTATTCTCAAATGCAAATTTGCAATGACATTTCATCGGTCATGTAATTAATTTTGATAAAATATATATTATAATGTTTTAAAACTTCAGGGGCTAGATTCACAAAAGGTTTTAAGCCCTATACCGGCATAACTTTATGCCGGTATAGCATTACAACTACCAATATATCTATTACCATGCTATTTACCATGTTAAAACTTATTATTTTATCATTTTAAATGGCGATCGGAATAATTATATGCATAAAGATATGCAGGTTAAACATGGAAAAAGCTAATATGGATAGTAGCTTTTCGGTCATAAAGTTATACTTCTTTGTGAATCCAGCCCCAGATCAATGTTCAAAGAATGTTGAGTTTGAAAAGTTGGCGCTATAAAGATGTCGGTAAAGTAGATTACTGTTGTTACGTAAGTAGTGATCGAAACATTAGGTCTGTTCGTTTTGCTTACTGCAGTTGCAGTAGCAGCAGCTTACAGTAGGCCCTGGTAACTCTTGCAGTAGCTTGCTGTACCAACACAAAACGAACGCATTTGCAGCAGGGGCCTCATTCACAAAACTTTTTGACGGTGTTACCGGGGGCGGCCAATGTTATTTCATATGGGACTACGAGCTAATCGAAGCTAACCCCGCTTTGTGAATGAGGCCCCAGGGGCCTCATTCACAAAACTTTTTGACGGTGTTACCGGGGGCGGCCAATGTTATTTCATATGGGACTATGAGCTAATCCGAGCTAAACCTGCTTTGTGAATGAGGCCCCGGGATGGCAGTCTGGCCTTTTCCTATTGGTTGGGAGGTTTGTGAATTTGGCGGGAAGAATGTAAAAATAACTGAGGTTATGTTCTGCATTTATAGAATTCTTGTCTAATCCCAATGCATTTTTATATAAATATGTATCATTTCATAACATATAACTAAACTAAACTCTGAAACAAATACTCATTTCCCTCCTCCTTAGGCGTTTTTTCACTATCCATCCATAAGAAACACATTTTACATTTCAAACATCGGCCATTTTGCCGCCTACTGCAAAGTTACTGCATTTACATCACCTCCCTACCCAGCTGTAAGAGCAGTCACTGCGCAGCTACTGTGAAGCTTATTACTAGTACTGTATTTGCTACTGTCATTGTCAAATCGAACACAATCGCAGTGACGGAACAGCAAGTTTGATGCAAAACGAACGGATTTGCAGCGAGCAGTAAAGTGCAGTAAGCAAAACGAACAGACCTAGTGTTGCTGCTATGGGGGAAATCTACCTCCGCGCAGGGAAATTCGGCCAATATTTTTAATAAAGGGGAAAAATGAAACTACCTATCTCAAAAAAAGACGAAATACAAGAAAAATTAGGATTCATTGAAATTGCATCGAAATTTTAGGAAACTTCCCCCAAAAGTCGGTACTTTGCACTATTCATCTAGAAATATTTAAAATAATAAAAAAACTAAAATCCAACTAAGAAATTAAAAATTTTCCCGGAATATGATTGCTGGAGCCACGGACCCACGCCCTAGGTCCCCCCCCCCCCCCCCCCCCGGTCCCTTGAGCGAAATGTTTGTCCTGTTTTTCTTTTTCAGTTTATTGCGTTAGTGCGTTAAACTTTCAAATTACTGTTTTACATTTTCTGTTTCCGCCACCACCTCCTCCCCCCCCCCCCCCCCCCAACTAACATGAAAATGAATGAAATCAAACGTGATTTTTGGAGGAGGGAATTTCTGAGGGAGTTTTTAAGGTTGGTAGGGAACTTCCCATCAGGTAAGTGGTAACACTGCGGGGAATCCCAGTCATGTAAATTTTCTCTCTGTTTTAGAGTTATGTGGTGAATTTACAGAATTTGCAGTGTTTCAGTCCAAGTGAAGTGCGTAACATTAATTAACCCTTTCGGGTCATATTAAATTTTCAGGCTGTAGGCTGCCAGGTCATATTAAATCCTATAGGAAACAGTGTAATTTGGTTCAAATCAGACAACAATGATTTTAAGTAACAAAACTTATTTATTTCATGTGTAGTTTACATAAAAATGGTTTAGGGTTTGTACTTTTTCAATGTATGGTACTTCTTGAAGCACAAACCAGGATGAAGTCCTGGTTTTCTGCTACAAGTTTCACAATAGTAAGATGTTTCTCTTCGCTCTCCCTTCACTTTTCGATTGCTACAAACAAGACAGTCCTTAGTCACTTTCTTCTCATTAACACAGATGAAGTGAGGCATCTTGCTCAAACGTTCCTCTTGGTCGCTTGTAGAAGGTCGGCCTCGTCGCGCACCGTTAGCATTGCGCACGTCGCCGACGAGTTGAGTGATCAACGCTTGGCGGTACCGCAAATGCTCAACGGACTTGAGACCATCTCTGCTCCTCTGCATGTTGTACAGAATATAGCTGTTGACGATCCCAACTTCAAAGAGCCAGAAAAACAACTTTCTCCACCACTTCAAGGACTTCCTGGTGAACCCGTAGCTCGCACAGTAGTGATCGGCTCGATCGACGGCTCCCATGTTCGCAGTGTAATCGACGATTGCCACCGGCTTCTGAAAAACTTCAGATTCTCCCCTAGAAACTTTTCTAGTGACATCTTGGGTGGATGGATCATGAGATGTGCTTAGGATAAAAACATTTCGCTTATCCTTCCAAGCCAGAACCGTCATTTTGTCATCTTTCCTATAACTTCGCACCTCGTATTTTTGGAGTTTGAGTTTTTGGTTCATTGGTTCAACTTTACTTCGGCTGGGAGCCCTTTACGGTTGGCCATAACTGTACCAGTAGTTTGGATACCTATCTTCAAAAGCTCCAGTCCAAGGTCTACTCCAGTATAAAACCTATCGGTGTAGAGATGGTAGCCGGTCCCGTTCGTCGACTTCAGCAGCGTATCGCAGAGGTGAAGCGTGATTCGAGAAGTGAACGGTAGCTCTGGCCGAATAAGAGACTGCGTTGTCGGTGTCCCATAGTATGGCACAATAACACTTACGTAACCTGTTTCTGAATCAGCCAGTACATAGATTCTCAGTCCCCACTTGGTTGGTTTCTGCGGATTATACATTTTGAATGCAATTCGTCCCTTGAAGCCGACGGTGCTTTCGTCAATGGCAATTTTTTTATTTGGAATAAAATTGTCTCGACACTTTTGGTCTATGTAATCAGCAACATTCTTTACCTTCTGCCCACGTGACTGAACACCTGGCAATGGCTGAGCAGGAGGGTTGAGGTGAAATCCCCAGAATATTTGAAGAAATCTTGTTCTTGAAAAAATCTCTTTGAAGAACGGTTGACGAGAAGTCCATTCTTCAGAAAAATATTCTTTTATATTTGGCTTATCATGAAGGGCCATGTTCATTATCATTCCCAGAAATGCTTTCAACTCAACAAGAGTAACAGGTTGCCAATTGTTCCACAAAGACTGCTTCCTTAGCGGTGAATTCTTTCGGATTACCTCCGTGCTGTATCGGTTCGTCTCGGTGAGAATCTCGTTGAGCAGCGTATCCGTAAAAAATAACTGAAAAAACTCCAGTTCAGATGCTGGTCGTGGGTTGGAATGTTGAACTCCTGGATTCATCACGGAAAATGGAATAGCTGGTAGTTGTGGATCATTTACAGATGAAACTTTCCATCCATCCCCCATAACCCTACCATCACCATCATCATTGTCACTCTCGGATGCAGATAATTGACCATTGTCGTCACTTTCAACATCAGAATTATCAACAACACTCTCTTCTTCATCTTCACTGTCAATTTCGTCTTCACTTTCACTTGAATTGTCGTCTAAAAGATCGCCAATGTCATCGTCAAGCAAACGCTTGCGCGAGGTAGACGCCATTTTTGTTGTTGACAAAGTTTCGGAACTGCAGTCATCTCTTAGATTATTAATTTCTTTGAAACCAAAGACATAGAAAGATCATAATCACGCTGGCTCAATCGGCAATAGCTGCCGCAAATATTTTTAGCACAGATGGCAGCACTAGTATCAAAATGAAATGTTCTGGAATGTAAGGCGGACTGAGTCCGACACATGACGGGAACTGGATTATTGCGATGTCGGACACAGTCCGACGTATGACCGGAAAGGGTACTTTAAATTGAGAAAAATGTATTACTATTAGCCTTAGCAAAGTTGTTTGGAGTTTTTGGAATTAATAATGGAGTTGTTCAACTGAGAACACCTGTCACCATGGGATCCAAATCGTAAGTTGTAACACCTCGTGTATTTGGTCGTCTATTGGTAGTATAAGGGCCCTAATTACATCATGTTATGATCGTAATTGTTAGCGTATCCAGGATGAAATTTCGTGGGGGAGGAGGGCCGGACATTACTATAATATTTTGAAAAATCACAGTGGTAATCGGGGTTCGGCAGCCCTCCAGAAAATTTTGGTTGGATCAAGGTCATTCATTTAGAATAGTTGCAATTACAAAATATCCCAAATTTGGTCTAAGAGGTTTAAGAATAATATTGACCCCATTTTGGAACGTTTTTGACATGATCTGCTTATTTTGAAGTTTTTTTTTCACAGGTTATTTTAAAGGTGATAATTTTTTTTTAGATGAAACCTTATTTTGGGGGGGGGGGGGGGGTGTTAGATGAAACCCTATTTTTTGGGGGGGAGGGGGCTAATTTCTGGTCAAAAATGGTAAAACCCACAATATGCCCTTTCTTCATTTCATATTGTATTATTATGTATGGCAGTAGAATGAATCATTGTTGAACTTATTGTCAAGCAGGGAGTGGCATAACAATGTCCATATTATTGTTAGGTTTGTTTTGTTTTTATTTAAAAATCGAAATTAATAATTTATTTTGTTTATTAATATTATGTAGTAGGTACCTAAATTTATGAGGTTCTTGAGATAATAACATTTCCGGTGCCAAAATTTTTAGAAAATTTCTGAAATATGGAACTAGAAAATAGGAAATTTGGAGTAGGTACAATTGTCTTTTCTTCGTAGAAATAAAAACTTTGGTATGAGCTGAATTGGTGAAATAATTGATCGTCCTTTTTGGCTGTTTTGGCACGGGTCCCTCTTTTTTTCCCCTGTTACTGACGATCACGGTGCTGACGATATAAACAGGTCACATGTTTTCTTCGATCGAGCGGATCATCTCTGGGCGTTGCAGACCCTAATTTTCTGACCCTACATAGGCTTATGCTACTATTTTTCTCTGAACTCTGCCGTGGCTATATGTAAGTATTCATGCCGCCTCATTGATTTTCATCTCTGTTGACGTGGTCGAAGGTCGAACTAGTTCCGGCCAAGGTCGTCTACTACTCGCATGCACACTGCACTGCATGATATAATTAGCCCTCGCCGCGACTCAGCATTCCTGTAATATACACCTGCAGTCACGTGTCTAGGCGATGACGACATGATAGTTTGTGTACTGCATTGGAGACGGGAGATTCGGTATTGGTTGCTTTGCTTGCTGGGTTGATGCAGGCGCGTAGGAACTTGATTTTGACAGGGGGGGTCAAAATTATAGGGGATCGATGGATGTCAGGAAAAGGTAGTTCACTGCTACAAGGGGTCTGGGGAACTCACCCCCAGTTAGCCCCGCAGGGCCTTTTTTTGAATTTTTGATACAAAATAATCTAATTTTAAGCTATTCTTTTCAAAGAAATGTAAAATGTGTGATGCAATATTCTGTGGGACCGTAAGAAAACTTGTTTTTATAGAATTTTCCCAATGGCCCCGCAGGAAATTTTTTTACATCTTGATAAAAAAAAAAAATCGAATTCGACGCTTTTTGGCATCTTTT
The DNA here is from genome assembly GCA_934045905.1 of Leuctra nigra. Lineage (NCBI taxonomy): Eukaryota > Metazoa > Arthropoda > Insecta > Plecoptera > Leuctridae > Leuctra > Leuctra nigra. Next base: position 30,421,746 of record OW203764.1, on the reverse strand, counting down.
TTAAAGAAATTTAAAATGTGTGTCCTATGCAATGTTCTTGGGGATACAAGAGACAATATAAAATTTTGTTATTTGACAAAATCCTAAATGGCCCCGCAGGGAAATACTTGAATTCTAGTGAAAGAGAATCGACCTTTGAAAATGTTTGCAAGAGCAACAGCAATAAGCAATCAATAAGAAATATCTGTATGTGTTTGGAATCTATTAGTTTAACGTGTTATTATTTAATTTGATTCATGAGGATGATCATGTTGGACAAATGAGTAAATGAGTTGTCTCATTGGATAATACCTCTGTTCAATTAGTTTTGCAAAACTTGAGAAAGTTTTGAGAATTCAACCTCATAATGGAGCAAATCGGATCTCTAGCAGGGGGGGGGGGGTCAGAGTCTCTAGCAGGGGGGGTCAGTATCTCTGGCAGGGGGGGTCAGGCTCCAGACAGGGGGGAGGGTCCGTTCCCACCTTTCTCCCCCTATTCCTACGCGCCTGGATTGATGGGTCGAAAAAAAGTTCTGCCAGGAGAGAATGCAATGGATATTATTAATTTTTTGTGTGAATCTAGTGGAGCGGTCGCTCCACGCCAGCCAAGTCGTACGGCGCGCGCACACTCATTTAAAAAGGCTGGAGCAAACCCACTTTTACTGTAGGCATCAAAGTGACATTTTCGGCCTACTGGATGTTAAAATTGGGGAATCTCACATTGTTGCGATATTGTTTACTACAAAGGAGTCGACACGAGTTATTTTGTTTGACCTTGCTTGAAGTCCACCACTTCGGAATTGCAAACTTGCAAAATATCATGATTTTGTATTTTTGAACATTCCGCTAGCACTTTTCGTAACTTTTGATCCAAACATCGTTCGACGATCATTTTTTTTTAACCAAATTGAAGCTCTTTTTATGCTCTGTTTTACTATTGTACACACAATGTTTCTTTAAATTATTTAACATTCAAATAAATGAAGTTAAAAAATTCATATTTTCATTAGTAGGTACTCCAAAAGACATATTTTAATAATGTTTAAATTTTTACCATATAATTGCCGATACGTTATCTACTTACTGTAAAAATTTCAAGTTGGAGGGTCTATAGGGATGTGGGAGTAATGAATTATTTAGCGCGTCAAGGTACTTGGGAAACCATTTTTAATAGCTATAATAGGTAGGCTCTATGTGACACTCTCCAAGACATAAAATATCTAGTGGAGCGGTCGCTCCACGCCAGCCAAGTCGTACGGCGCGCACACTCTCATATAAAAAGGCTGGAGCAACCCACTTTTACTGTAAGCATCACAGTGGCATTTTCGGCCTACTGGATCTTAAAATTGGGAAATCTGAATCTCACATTTTTGTTAAATATCTTAATTTCGAGCTATGGTCCACCCAACAACAATACCAAATTTGGGAACAATGGGTTACGGCCTTTGCGAGCTAGAGGGCCGTGAAAACCGTGTTTTAGGGTGGTTTTAATCTTAGTTGAGCGAGCGTAGCGAGCGTCACCACGGTACTCTTACGGCACTTTCTCTGTGTGTTTGTTTTTTTGTTTTTTTGTTTTTTTTGTGTTCACTGCCCAGGTCAAACGGCACAACCAATCGATCTGAAATTTTGCACATATACTTACGTAATCTATGCGGTCCCTGGGATCGTTTTTGAACGGGCTCGTGTGATTGGTTCAAATTTAAAAAAAAATATCTTTCGATTGGTAGTTCCGATCAATTTGAAATTTTGACAAGTCATGGCGACCAACATTGTACCCAATCTTACAAAGTTTCAGCCAAATCCTCCCATTGGTTAAAATTTAAAAAAATCGTTTATGTCATTTTTTAAATTTAAACTTGAACCGTATGAGTGACTGATCAACTTAAAACTTTGCATGGTCATTGGGACTAACATTATCTGCATTTTTGACAATTTTTAGACTAATCTTTGTTTAAATCCAAAAGTTATTGACGTTTTACGGACATTTTGCGTGTTGGCTGTCACATTTCTCGAAAATGTTGATCACGGCTACTTCGACTCTTTATAGTTCCAAGGTAGTTAGAGTAGAAACTTTCAAACGTATGAAACTGATATGACCATTCAACAGATCGATCTAAAGGTGGATTCACACGGCCGTTCCAAACTTCGAGTTTGAAACTCAAGTTTGTCAAAGTTCCGAATCGCCGTTCCAAAAACTCCCGTGTGAACTATGAAAAGATTCGAACTGTGAGGATTGAGTTTCAAACTTTCATAGTTCACACGAAGGTTTTTGGAACGGTGATTTGGAACTTCGGCAAACTTGAGTTTCAAACTCGAAGTTTGGAACGGCCGTGTGAATCCACCTTAATATTGTGTAAGTACACACAATAATATCATATGAGTGGTCCCAGGTCTATTTTTTTAAGAGATCCTGTGATTTTTGAATATTAACGAGGAACAGTTCAATCAGAAAGGTTCAAAAGGTTCAAGCTTTGCATGGTTATTGAGACTAATGTTTTAGGACAATTTTGAGATTTTTATACTTGAGTCTGACGAAATTCAAGAATTATTGGCTTTTAATGATATTTTCGATAGACATAATTTCGGCTCGAGGTGTTGCGCCTGTCCGTGCTCGCTCATCAACGCGTTACACAGAGCGTTTTCCTAGTATAGTAGTAGTTGAGCGAGCGTAGCGAGCGTCACCACGGTACTCTTATGGCACTTTCTCTGTGTTTTTTTTTTGTGGTCACACCCCAGGTCAAACCGCTCAAGCAATCAATCTGAAACTTTGTACACATACTTACGTACTCTATGCGGTCCCTGGGATCGTTTTTGAACGGGATCCCGTGATTGGTTCAAATTAAAAAAAAATTATCTTTCGATTGGTTTGTTTGATCAATTTGAAATTTTGACAAGTCATTACCACTAACATTTTACCCAATCATACAAAGTTTCAGCCAAATCCTCCCATTGGTTACAATTTAAAACCATCTTTACTGTGATTTTTGAAATTTAAACTAGAACCGTTTGACCGATCAACTTAAAACTTTGCATGGTCATTGGGACTAACATTATCTGTGTTTTTGACAATTTTCAGACCAATCTGTGTTTAAATCCAAGAGTTATTGTGTTTTACGGACATTTTGCTTGTTGCTATGGATGACGGCAACATTGACGCCTCAGTTCCAATGTTCCATGGTAGTTAGAACAGAAACTTTCAATCGCATAATTATGACACTAATTAGTAATTATCAACATATCGATCTGATATTGTTTAAACACACTTATATCATATGAGTGGTCCCAAGTATAGTTTTTGACCAAGATCCTGTGATTTTTAAAAATAAACAAGGAACCATTCAATCATAAAGGTTCAGGTTCAATCGATCAACTTAAAACTTTACATGCTTATTGGGACCAATATTTTCGGAATTTTTGAAGATTTTCATACGGACCAGTCTGTGACGAAATTAAAGAATTATTGGCTTTTAATGACATTTTCAATAGACAGAATTTCGGTTCGATGTGTTGCACATATCCGTGCTCGCTCATCAACGCGTTACACAGAGCGTTTTCCTAGTACATAGTAGTAGTAGTCTCCTGGAATTCAAATCCGGTAACAAGGCCACAGCATAAACGGCTGAACCGATTGATCTTACATTTTTACTACGTGTGCACTTTTGGCGTCTGATTTAACCTCTCCCCACTGAATTTTTTGTGCCGCTATTTGAAACCGGAAGTGACGTCATATCTCGTTAACGGCTGAACCGATTAGAACGAAATTTTCGCCAAACGATTCAGATGGTCATCTATATGGATTATCATTAGCAATATACTAAAAATTACGTTAAAGAAACCGGAAATGACGTAATGAAATTTGAAATACATCGATTGGCTTTTCGGCAACAAAGGTTGATCCGATTATTTTGATATTTATGTAACGTACCTATGTACTTTTGACACTCATTTGACTTTCATAAAACCAACCAGAAACCGCCATTTTGAAACCGGAAGTGACATCATATCTCAAAAACGGCTAAACTTATTGGAACGAAACCAGCGCTAAACAATTTAGACGGTCAACTTTATGTATTTTCATCAGTAATATTTGGAGTTTCCCATACTAAAACCGGAAATGACGTCACATATTTTAAAACGCTCACACATTTACATTTTAAAACAATAAATACTATTTGAGACAGCTTATAATAAAATGGAACCATGCATTTAAATTAAAATTCAAGGGGTCAGAGATTTCAGCCGCCATTTTGAAACTGTAAGTAACGTCATATCTCGAAAACTGGTAGACTGATCGGTACGAAACTGGCGCCAAACGATTCGGAAGGCCATCTCTATGGAATAGGAATAGTCAAGCTAGAATTTTCCTGTTTATGAGACCGGAAATGATGTCATTCAAATTTAAACATTATTATAATTCCCTCCCTCAGTATTATAATTAATACATATTCAGAAAGCTTAAAATGATACATGTACATGTTAGATATAAATTCTATGTGGCAGTGCAGTAAGTTCAGAGGCCATTTTGATAACCGAAGTGTTGCCATATCTCGGAACTGGGTTGACCGATTGGAATGAATTCTCCATGAAAGACCATTTAAAGCAAATATATGTATAATATAGGTACGCAAATTTTCATTAGTAAGTAACCAAATTGTAAATGGCGATTTTTTTAAAAAGAATTTAGTAAATGTTCATTCGATATTGTGTCACAAGATTTAAGAATAAACTAAAAAAAGGAGTGATATCCCCATAAAAAACACTCCGTGTAAAAATAGGTATCTTATTTTGGAAATATTATACATTATTATCATCTTTGTTCTCAATTTGAAGAGAAAATCATTGCTGAATAGAAAGTCTAACGCATGCCTGTCTTATCTGAAGGGCCTCATTGATTGATAATAGCGGAATGCGGGTTACACAATCCAGTGGAGCGGTCACTCCACGCCTGCCAAGTCGTGCGGCGTGCACACTTACTCAAATTTATAATGCTAGGAACACTTTTACACCAGGCATCGAATAGGTATTTTCGGTCAACTGGATTATAAAAATGCTAAATCTCCCATTGTTGTGAAATATTTTAATTTGGAGTTGGCCCCTTACCATTATATACCATAGCTTACCAACAATATACGTTTGCCTGACAGAGGGTCGTGAAAACCTTGTCTTCAAATCCGAATCATGTACATAGGCCACTAAACGGCTAACCGATTGATCTGAAATTTTTGCCACGTATGCCCTTTTGGGCGTCTGACGAGTCCTCAGCCCCATGACATTTTTCGTCCGCTATTTTGCGACTCCTTTTTCCAGACTGAACTTTTCGTTGAGTCCAGGCAAATGAGAGTTTACCCAGAACAAATGGCAACATTTGGTTTTTTGGTCTTATTCTTTTCAGAAAACGCCCTCTACAATTCATAATTTATCCAAAATCCGTGCACCGGAAGTACTGTTTAATCACTTTTTAAGTTATTTCTCATGATAATTTCTTGACATTTTTTTTTTAATGTAACTCCTCCGATTTTGACGAAACTGGGCAGAATTGTTCACCATCCTGATTGAACACAAATAGCTCTCTGAGTGTTTTCCTTTAAATCTCATCGTTTGGGTATTATGTACCTCGCAAAACGTCAAGTTACACTCAAAGTGACCTAGGAGGTCGAAAACTGACTAATGACTTTTCGATTGGCCATATTTCCCAAACGATGAGATGTAGAGGAAAACGCTCAGAGAGCATTTTGTGTTCATTCAGGATGGTGAACAATTCTGCCAAGTTTCGTCAAAATCGGAGCTATTACATGACATTTATTTTAGCAAGATGGAATTAAAGGAATTAGCTGAAAAAGTGGTTAAAAAGTACTTCCGGTGCACGGATTTTGGCGTATTTTGGATATAATGTAGGGCAATTTTCTGAATAGAATGACACCAAAAAACCAAATGTTGCAATTTGTTCTGATTTTGGACATTTTAAAGCCTGATTTGACTGGACTTAAATAGCCATGACCGCCTCCTTCCACCCTTACATACTTCCGTTGCCACTTGCCATAGTCTAGTTGCAGAGAAGTGCAACGCACTAAATCAGGAAATAGGTAGTGATAACAGATAATGAGAGATTGATGATCTCCTTTATCTACATAACTTATAATTCCGGGAATAAATGCTTTCAGTACCTATACAAAGATAGGACGGTAATTCACCGCCAATATCAACATAGGATTAGATTAGTTAGTCTCATAAGTAATTGTTATCAACGCATTATCATTGCAATCAAACAATAAATAGGCGTCCTTGCCGATCAAAACACGCATTGTGTGGATACGGAGAACACAGTAAGTACCTACTGTACTGTAAACAAATAGGCTGAGAGACATCGTTTTATTGCTTTGAGAGAAAGCGAGATGTTTATACATACATCCAAGGGTGTATCCAGGATAACATTTCGGGGAGGGTGTGGGGGGGGGGGGGGGGGGAGGGGGGCTTTGAAACAATACATTCTTTTTGGTACAATTTTGAATCGCAGTGTAGCTATTTGTGCGAAATATAAATTACAAATATCCAAAATGTTGTCTAGTGTAAGAATTTTGAGAATAGGTAGGTACACTCCACAATAATTCATAAAACGGTATTTGAAAGAAATTGATTATCTGAAAAAATGTGATGGCGTCATCCGATGAAGTCTATGCTAACTTGTCATCTACCTCTAGTAGCTGAGCTCTGATTTCATTGGTCATGGATTGATTGTCAAGGAACCTGACCAGCAGCCAATCCGTTTCGTATAAATACCGTTTTATGATTTGTTGGGTGTACCTACATTAATTAAACTTAGCCCATAGCCCGGGCATTTTACAAATTTTAGCTCAATTCCAATTACAAGCCTTTTGGTTGTTCACGTTTAAATAATACCGTATTATTTAAAATGGGCTTATTTTTTTAGATGAAGCCCTGATTTCAAGATGGTGGGAGTGGTGGAGGGGGGTCGGCGTGCCCCCAACCCACTTGGGTAGATCTATGGTTGTACCAAAAAAGGATCTAAAAGAAGGGCCACGCAAAATTTCGTTCGAACATGTTCGCACTTAAAATTCGTGAAATCATTTTGCCCATGATACTGCCGCCAAGCACTACACTTCGACTTGTGACAGAGGGGGAAGGGGGAGGGCCTAGAGCCATTAGTACATTACGTTTTTATACAGACTTTTAAAATAATTTTGTAAATTCAGTTGATATGTTGTGACCTGAAATTTTGCTAAAACCGATGTTATTTTTAGGGGGGATAGTGACAGATGGTTTTGTGAAGTCCTTTTAGTGCGGAGGGTTTCGAAAAGTGTGACATAGTGTTACAAGGGGGAGGAGGGAGTCAAAATAAACCAATTTTTAGCGTGACGTCCTTGATGCACAGTCCCCAAGGACATTGCACATTGGATTGTATTATTTATTTTAATCGGACTAACGTCTACAAGTACCTACAAATATAATAAAACAAATAAAATAAGATGAAAGAAGGACAGAAGACAAATAATTATTGAGCGAGCGTAGCAAGCGTCTCCTTTCGGCTCATTTGGCACGGACCTCTGTTTTTTTTTTTTTTTTTTTTTTTTTTTTCTGTTGGGTGAGGCTGTACAGGTCAGAGTTTTTCTTCGATCGATCTGAAATTTTGCACACATGTAGAGACAACCTTTTCTGTTTGCAGGCCCCAATTTTTTTTAAAATCCATTCATTGGTTAAAATTGAAATAAACATCTCCTGATAGGTTGAAAAATGAAAATGGTATTCGATAAATCTGATCAAATTCATATTTTGGCTATACAGATCAGAGTTTTACTTTGATCTAGCTGAAATTTTGCACACATGTAAAACCAACCTTCTCTGTTTGCAGACCATAATTTTTTTGAAATCCATTAATTGGTTAAAATTTAAATAAATATCTCCTGATAGGCTGAAAAATGAAAACGGTCTTCGATAATTCAGATCAAACTCATATTTTGCATGATCATTAAGACCAACATTGTCTCTTATTTTACAAAATTTCATCCCAATCAGTTAAGAACGTATGAACTTATTAACATTTTTAATATCGGTCAGTAATGAAGTATCAAAATGAATGTTTTCCAGTGCCAATTGGATTGAATCTGATTTGTTTTATTTTAACCAGGGTTCTTAGATGCTTAGATGTTATTTTCAAGTTTCAATGAAAAGCATAATAATATGTTGTGTTGATTGAGTTATCATATTTCAATTCAATATGGATGTATATGTTTTCTGTGCTTGTGTACGCATTTCCGGTTCGAGAATTTGCATGTCCCCGTGCTCGCTCACCAACGCGTTACACTGAGCGTTTTCCTAGTATATATATCACAGTAGTGGTCAGCAACCTGCGGCTCCTTAGTGGTTCTTGCATGGCTCTTTACAATTTAAATGAAGATCTGGAATCGAAAAGTTCGAAAATTCGAAAAAGAAAACACCCTGCGGGGCAACAATTGGAAGGTGGTTTGATCAAGTTTGTTTGTTTAAAACCCCCTGAATCACTTTTGGAATCGAAATATTGAAAATTAGAAAACAAAAACGCCCCAACAATTTGATGGTTGTAGGATTCAGTTTGCTCATTTGAGAGCCTCTGATTCACTTTTAAATTGTTGAAATTCTAAAAAACGCCCTGCGGGGCAACAACTGAGTGTCACCGCAATATCAAAGTACCTAAACAAAATAATCAAAATAAACTATAGTCATGCAATGTATTGTTTTCAGTGTTTCATATTTGATTGCTCTACTGAAGCTCCCATTATTATCTAATTTATTAATTTTTAGGAAATTGGCTCCTCGACCAAAAAAGATTGCCAATCCCTGAGTTAGATCGTAGTCAGTCATTAAAATATCACAGATCTGAGATAAAATTTGAATGATGTGAAAGAATTAAAATTAATATCAAGGTTTAAGAAGGTAATTGAAAGATGATTGAGCCTATTGATTTAAAAACATCTATTCTCCTGGCTGAAACTCTAAAAAATTGGTCTTCTAGAACCCAGTCGAGACCACATTAAAATTGAACCGATCAAGCAGGTGAGAGTCAATAAAACCATTCAATAACTCACAGCAAACGTCATGCATTTTAGTGAGTCTTATTTGGAATTGTAAAGAATGGAAATGTACCTTCACACAAAATACAGATTTTAGTAAAGTTGGTCCGACACATTTACAAAATTTCAATTTTTAACACAGTACCATGGCTCACAACAGGAGACACCTCAAACACACAAAAAATGAGACACCTTTTTTTATTATATTGCACTTGTGGGGCTTCGGCCCTGTTGACAATAAAGACTTGTGGCGTTTTCCACTGGCCGCACTGGGGCTGCACTGAAATGACATCACCATACAAAACTTAATTCAAATTTCAAACAGAGTGCAGCACCAGGGCAGTCCAGTGCGGCCAGTGGAAAACGCCATGAATAATAATGAACATAAAGTTTAGTGGAAAATAATATTTAACAATTTTACAAAAAACAATATATTTTTAAAAATAAGCTAGCATGTTAAAAATTTTCATGAGAAATTTTCAACATAATTTGAAAATTTTATTTAACAAAATATTTCATCCCAAAAAGAATAAAAATTATCTGCAAATTTTTTATCGAAAATGTTCTTGTCCTAACACAATTAAGAGCATTGGTTATACCTATTTAGGTTACTTACCTTTTATTTCTATTATTTGTATCCTTTTAGATCCCACGAATCAGCACCAAGTGTAAGCTTTGACGGTAATCGAAGGTCGAGTGTACAACGAGCTACAACCCAACCTCAACGTAGTGAGGCCCCACAACCAAATGTTCGATCAATAGCGCAGCCACAATCAAGTGCGTTTGTACCACACGGAATTGTACAAGGTACATCCCGATATCAACCTATTACGTTGGTACAACAACAAAGTGTTCGAGCAACCGCACCACCACTACCAAGTGCGTCCATACCACAGGGAATTGTACAACCTGGTACATCCCGATTTCAACCTAGTGCGTTGGTACAACAAAAAAGTGTTCGAGCACCAGCGCCACCACTTCCAAGTGGTTTGGTACCACAGAAAATTGTCCAAAGTATAACCCCCCAACCACACCAGCAAATACAGCCAACGAGGCCTCCTGCCATTAATTTACAACAAAATGACTTGAGTAGGCATTTAAGTGGGCATTCTGCAACTCCGCAACAGCCACTTGCGCCACCGACTGGAATGATTCCTGGTCGATACATACCTCCATTACTTCCCATTCAATCTCGGCCAAACACAGATCTTGCAGAACCAAACTTTCGAGCGCCAAACACTCAGGCAAGCAATCATAATCCGGCACAGAACTTGGCCTTCGCTAACAATAGTGAGACAAATCCTGAAGTTTCCCGCGGTGCCAAGAAGAAGGCACAAATAACCGAGAATTGGAGAGCTCGGGAAAATTCAAGGAAGCAGAATAATTCAAGAGGCAGAGGATCTGGTAATGATACCGACGATGCGATGGGGACACCAAGGTCAACAGGGAGCCAGGATGATTTTCAAGGTCACAATAGACGAGGTAGATTTCAGGAGAGAGGAGCTATGAATGGACGTGATGGCTACGAGGAAGCAAACGGTAATGGATTCCAAGCCTACGGGAGAGAAAACAGAAGCAACGTTGGAAATGCACAGAGAGGTCGCGGAGCAAGAGGCAGAGGTGGTTATCAAGGTCAAGGTGGACAAGGAAGGAATGAAAATCAAGGTTACAACAAAGCAAATAATAATGATTTCCACGGATACGACAGAGGAGAAAATGGGGGCAATGCACAGAGGGATCGTCGAAGAGGACGTAGAGGCCGAGAAGGATTAGAAGGGAATTCTCGGCAAGAATACAATGAAGCAGGCAATAATGGATTCCAAGGCTTACGAAATGACGGGAACAATGCGCAGAGAGGACGTGGAAGAAGAGGAAGAGGTGGATTTGAGGCCCAAGATGACCATGAAAGAAATGCTCATCAAGGTTTTAATGACGTAAACGGAATTAGGTTCCAAGGTCAACCCAATGGAGATGGAAACAACGGGGGTCAAGGTGGAGGTAGTCAAGCTGAACAACGGTATCCGATTGGTTATCGCAAACTTGAAGAGTGGTGTAAACTAGAGGACGCCACGGAACTTGTTAATCTGGTTGCGAACAAACGGAATGGTTTCTTCTTGTTGATGGAAGCTGATGAACAAACTCTGACTTTCGACAAAATCATGTTGATCATGCACGTGTTGGCTAAGGTGAGTTGAGGTTTGAACTGTATGAGTAGCAAGCTCATAAAGTCTTGTGTTCCCTCCGGCATTTTGCGGAAACTCTTCATGACTGGCAAGCTCAAACAATATGCTATATCGGCTCGTTATTTTGTTAGAACGTTACATACAATCTTTGAATCTAGCCAGTCTAATTCAATGGTCATTGACAACTTTTTGCTTATTTATGAAATGATTTCTCTGTATAGGTAGCTAGGTATATTTGTCAAGTTTATTTCCAAAATAATTGTCAATTGCCAAAATTTCAACATAAATTAAGAAGATGAATTATAAGAAACCAATATAAATGCAATTCGAATTCTTGGAATTGAAACTGCTATTTTGTGTATATACTTGCATTTGTTTTTGACACAGGTAGTATGTAATTGAAATTGGCAAGTTTGCAATATAGATGATCTTTAATTTTGCACAAAGTTTGAGAGTTAGTACTTTATAGCCCATTAGCACCACGTAGCACATGTCCTAATCACAAGCTATTTTACTGTCAGTACCATAGGTAGGTACCTCTCCTACTACTTCATTTTTAGTGGATTTCTAAAATAGTAGGTAAGCTACCTCAAGAAAATACTCATTTTAGTACTCAAAGATCACTGCATAACAAATTTATTTTGAGAAGTAAAATTGGGTAATAGACAAAAACTGATTCTATGAGCATTTGTTAGCTATGATGTTTTTTGTATTAGATTAGATCACACTAATTCCACACAAACTATTTTACAGGTGTGTGCGGCCGAATTCGACAACAGCAAACAAGAAATCCTGATAACCACTTGCAAGTCGAAATCGTTCCTCGAGAAGCTTAGAAACCATGTATCCAAATTCTGGGAGGAGACAAGGACGGAGCGTAAAGCCGCCATCCCAAAGTTTTTTGAACATTCACTTGTGTTTTCCGAGACCATAATGGGACTCCTGCCGCAGACTGCTTGCGATCATCTCCCAATGGTTCTCCAGTTAATTATTGGTTCAATGGCACAGGTCAATATGTCGCAAGGCATTGTGTTTGAGCAGAAGTTAACAGATAAGGTAAGATTTTATGATATTATGTTTTGTAACATAGAGAATTGTGTTTCATTTAAGAGGCAAACGGAAGCGAACGGGAATCGCACAGTTCGTCAGAGCGGTTTTTTGAAATTTTGTCTTCCCACTTAATAATTTTAAAAAATCAGATAGTAACGACCCATAACAGTCTAATAGACTAAATAATGCCGCACACTGGAGTTCATTATGACCTCAGGTGCGACCTCAAAGTGTTAAATACGATTTTTTAGTAAAATATCGTAAAAATATCGTATTTAACACTTTGAGGTCGTACCAGAGGTCATAAAGTACTCCAGTGTGCGGCATTATTTAGTCTATTAGGCAGTAATGGGTCCTTACTATCTGATTTTTTAAAATTATTAAGTGGGAAGACAAAATTTCAAAAAACCGCTCTGACGAACCGTGCGATTCCCGTTCGCTTCCGTTTGCCTCTTAATCGTTCATGATTCATTATAATTTCAAGATTTGGTAACTTTATATTACTGCAATACACTGCAAATTGAAGAGATCTGCAGCTAACACCACTTGGCAAAGCAATGAAACAGACATAACTTTGGTGCTGCTGCTAATTATGCTGGATAGATTGCAGCACAGAATAATCTATTGTTATCCTCCAATTGAACCTGTTATACTATAAAATTGATATTGTTGTTTGTGATGGTATTCGAACAAATAAGCGATACGTGATGGAGCCACTTCTGGCAGGAAAATTTTTATATGCACTTTTTTGTTTTGATGTTCGTGTTTCCACAAGGCAGTGAAATAGGAGAAACAAATTAAATGTAGATTTAGTTACAAGTTTACTTTTTCAGCCATAACAAACAACTAAAGCAAATTTTATATCATTTATTTACATAAATAAACCCTTTACAACCGCCATTATCATAGTACCAAAGAATCCACCAGAGGTCAGTCATGTTCCTTATTTTCTCGAATAGGTAGTGTATTAACCACACAAGTTACCTCTTTTTAAGACACATTAGACACCTGTTTTAAATTTAATGTATAGAAATGTTATAATGGCGTCTATGGATGCTCAAAACTTCCAAAGTTTCCGACATTCGAGCCGTCCATCCAATATTTGTTTCTAGAATTAAAAGTATGAACTCTATCTTTGCAGATCGAATGTTTTCATAGTTCATCACAGGAGTCACAGGAGTTTTCCTTCCATAGAAATTAGAATGGAAGAAAATCTTGATATATATATATATTTTTTTTTTCTTTCTGTGAATAAGTTCATGGTGTTGATATAAAGATCATCATATATTTACAAAACCAACTTATTAGTTATTGCAGATAGCTAAAATTACAAAAATTTATATTTGGTAGTTCCAACCTCTTTGTAAATCCTCGGTAATCCTCGGTAATGGGTTAGGTACCTACCAATTAGTCCAATGTATATTTATTTTTAACCAATTGCAATTTTAAACTTAGTAAGTGGTGTATTTTATGACAAATATTTTTTTTTCAGAGTGGATGATAAGTATGGAGTTTTGCTTTATTGTGATGCAAATCAATAAAATTAATTGATTTACATAAATTTTTTTTAAAAATTGCATTTCTTGCGATTAAACTAGAAATGATGATCAGTCTACCCTTGCTTCTAGGTGGCTCGGCTCTTCGAAGAGCTGAAATTGTCTGTAGAGAAACGTAAGAGGATCAAACAGCAAGAGAAGACTGAATCTCAGCACAGTCACCTCCACGATCGTCCGCCACCCAACGACTATCGCGAGATCAGCATCTTCCCTCAGCCCGAGGACGTCATAACTCGACAGTCCGCGTTCATTCGGCCCAACATTGTGGAAGGCGCCTACCACGACGTCAACCACTACCTTGACGTACAGTTTAGGCTCATGCGGGAGGATTTCGTTAGTCCACTTCGCGATGGCATCACCGATATGGGTGACAAGACCAAGAAGAAGATAAATAATGTCAAAGTCTATCGGAAGGTACATTTTTGCAAATCGAGTTAGTCTCATATTCGTCATACAACTATCATACTCTATGGTCATACTGTCGGGGTGCGAACGACCCGTACTAAGATGAACACATCAACTCTTAATGTATAAATGACTGTATTTTCTCATCATCAGTAAATTTTGGAAGCAATATAAATTACTGCCTCATATCTTGCCTCTTTAGACTAAACTACTTCTGGCCGATCCAACTAATGCTCTTATTTTTCCTGTCCACAGGTGCAGTTTGAAAGCATTTTCATGACCAGAGATAAAGTAGGTCTGGTGGTGCACTTCGAAATGAAAGGCAAGATCAACTGGGAACATTCCAAGCGGCTGATGTTTGGCTCCTTGCTTTGTTTCACGAAAGACAACTTTCGCAATATCATCTTTGCCACTGTAAGTAAATAAAAATAGTTAGTAAACCATGACTGTGTTCTTTTTACTGCTTGTTGTAATGTACTACATTTACAACATTACGACATGTCATAGTGTTATGTTAGGTACGTTTGTGTTTAATCGAAGTCACTTGGAGGATGAAGTTATTTTAAAATTTATTCAGCAGTTTGAACACATGTTCACTACATCTAAAATTAAAAATCCTTGGACCAGCTAGTTTTGTTTATGACCCAAGTAATTAAACATCCCTCCCATTAGTATACCTAATTAAAATCAATAGACCAAAACAGAAATGACTAATGCCATCTATATCCGGTTTGGAACTACGTACCATTCCGTGTGTTCCGGTGGTGACAAGAAATATCAATTTAGTTTCAATTCACATTTTTAAATAAACGGAATTCAAAGTTCACCTATCTGTAATTAAATAGTAGTATTCTTGATATCAATACATTATATAAAATGTACTTTGTTAAAATAAATTTAAAGCAGAACGAAACAAATTTTACAAAACAAAAATGCAACAATCAAAAATTAGATAACAGCCTTCTTAATGCAGTTTAATTTTCGTTTTAAGAGGGCAGTGTTTTCGAGATGTCACACGGGTCAAGGTGTAAAATTGTCAACTTCACGCATGCGCAGGAATTTCTGTTTTGGTCTATTGAGTAAATATTATTTTCTGATAACCGTTAGCTAAAGAATTCACTTATTTTTTCTTTAGTTTTGTGTAGTTATCTTGGGTAGAAGTTACCTACTTGACATTTTTCACTTGCCATGGGTGAGCTGGCAAGTGTATTTTTCGAGGATTGATTACAATCCTCCTGGGCCCTGATTCTATAACTCCATTGCGACCGCTTAGCAATTTCTTCCATAAGGATTAACATTGAAATAATTGCTAAGCGGTCGCAATGGAGTTATAGAATCAGGGCCCTGAGCAAAAGTTTCGGATATGCATCATCAATTTATGTTATTTGTGCTTGCAGGTATTGGATCGCAAGGTGGACGAACTAAAAAAAGGTCGAATCGTCGTGGAAATTTCTCACGATACAGAAACTGAAGAGCACAAGTTCAAAGTCGACTACGTTATGGTCGAGTCGGAGGTATTCTTCCCGCCTTACCAGCACGTGTTGGCAGCACTGCAACACATGGGTCCAGAAAACTTCCCGATGAGTCAATACATTGTCCATGTGCAGGCGGAAACTCATCCTCCTCAATATGTAGCTGAGAACAGAGACTTCATCTACCATATTGAAGGTAAGACCAAACGGATGGTTATAGACAGGGCCAGTTGTTTATGGTTTTCACGATAAAGGCGAAATGTTTAGAAACATGAATTTTCAGTGATATCTTTACGTTTCATACACTCCTGATTCCAAATATATGTATCTTTTTCTCGCGAATTTTCGCGAAATTTGTGTTTTGACGCGATATTGATGAATTCTCGCGATTTCACGCGATTTTGTCCCAAACCTACGTGTTTTGCAACATTTCCCGATTCCGAGTATATATTTTACGAAAATTTCCTCGATCTGTGTCTAAAGTACCACTAAATAGAAAGAATCACACTGTTTTCTTCGTAAACCAGCTGTCAGTGCCAGCCAAAGAGTGTATGGGGGTGCCAGCTGATTGGCTGCTGAGATGGAATGACGCATCTACATGACCTTGAACAAGGGTGCGCATGCGCACGCGACGAGTCTCGCTAGTGAGAGGTCGCTTGCGCGTCATATTTCACACTTATTATTACAATTTTTTTTTTTCCATTTCACCACCAATCGCAAAAATTAACATAATTATCACCACTAATTCACCACTTTCAGAGTGTTGAAAACGAATTTTGGCTTTTTTTTATCACCACAAACAACTGGCTCTGGTTATAGAGTTCATTTTCCATCTTCTTGGAATAGTCCTTGATTGCATACACACAGTAAATCCAAGGTCATCCCATAAGATTATGAAGTGGATAATTCCAAGAGAATTAATTCAAATTCCCATTCCAAGAGTTTTTAGGGGTGTTAGGGATTTGACAAATCGGAGACAAAATACCCCCACATTTCCATTTTCATGTGCATTACATGACATATTACATTCATTTTCAGTGAGCTAATTCTTCAGTTAACTCCAACAATGGAAATGTTCAAATTTGTGAAATAATCTAAGCTCTTTAGTTGTTTTAATGTTACTCTTTCTGTATCCATTGTGCCGTAAGCAATTCCGCCATTGCAGAGATGATTCAGCTGTATTTACTTATACCTTCTTATACAAACTATAGGATAACATTTATTAAGTCAGGTCAGGCTAAAAAATTGGTCTTCAGGTGTGAAAAACTTACTAAGACAAATATGTAAAATCAGATTTTTTAACAAACTAATTTTTTTTTGTAGATGAACATTATTTTCTAAAACTAAATAAGTAATAATTCTATTATTGCACCTCCTCGCTCTAATGAAATGTTAACTTGATCTATACATATTGTGTTGTGACAGATTACGGAGTACAGATTCTGGATGAGGGTCAGTGGCCGAGTGCTAATCAACTTAAACTGGACCCGTCCCAGTACCGAGCGTTCCAGCTGGCTCTCACCCAAGAGTTCGTTGTGATCCAGGGTCCTCCCGGCACCGGCAAGACGTACCTCGGTCTGAAGATCGCTCGCACTCTCCTGCTGAATGTCGAACGTCTGCTCGCCAGAGTGAGAGGTCAAACGCGACCAGCGCCGAATAGACGAATAGTTGTTGAAGAACCAGTGGGTAGGTATCAATAATTGCCTATTGTAACATAATGAAGGGAAAGAATGCTATAAGTCACATTCAGATGAAACTGAGATAAACTAAGTTTTATGTTTACATTTGTATCTATCTTCCATACAAATTGATATTTCAATTGCATTTTTCAGGACTTTGTGGCAATAAATAAATATTGCGACCCTGCTTCCAACTAATATTTTCTAAAAACCGAAGGTATATTCTAAAAACTTATAAAAATAACTGCAAGATTACACCTTAAACTATAATTTTTCAAAAAAAAAACTTATGCATTATTTCCTTGTACCATTCAAATGTCAGTCCAAATGATGCCATGTGTTTGCATTGGGAAATCTTTGCCACCCATCAGGATAACCAAATTTCACCCTGTCATCTGAATGGCTGTTACCTTAGATTTGATGTTCCCAAGAAACGTTGATTCGACATGCTTTGGAATACGAAATAGTCATATGAAAAGCTCACATTTGAGTGTAGGCCAAATATATTTTATATGAGAGTAGATAACTGATTATGTTTGATTATATAATATTGTATTATATTTCGCTGTTAATTTTTTTGGTGTTCAATGGTGCTTGTGGCAAAAGATAAGGATGCTTGGAATGGATAGAGTAGAGTAAAATACAATAGGTATTGCTTCTTGCTAGATACCTATGTTGAAACTTTCAGGCATAAAACACGCCTGGAAATCACCGATTCTGGTCGTGTGTTTCACAAACCATGCCCTTGATCAGTTCCTTGAGGGATTGATCCCCACGACGCAGAACATGATCCGTCTCGGCGGCCAATCGAGGTCTGAGGAGCTGAAGAAGTACAATCTACGCGAGAAACGGTCCGGTCGAAGGTAATCTCCAAACTTTCAGTCAACTTATACTGTATTTTCCATATATTCTCTCCACACTTCTTTGTATGTGTCTTATCCTTCAATCCGATTTATATTGACGATCTTTTGTTGAATTCTAAAGAAGGCTTCACTTGATATTGATGATCATTAATCATTAATCATTGATCAGAGGTTCTCCAGATTAAATGGATAAAACCCTGACAATAAATGTGGTAGTGTCTCGTGGCATGTGGAGAAAACTAAGTTATGTTTTAAAATGCTCAATTGAAGTAGATGCCATACCTAGAATCAATTGTATTTTTTAGGGGTGTGCGAATCCAGGTTTTTTCATTTGAATCCGAATCCCGGATTGAATCTTGAAGGGTTCGCGAATCCGAACCCGAATCCAATTTTTTTTTAGGGCTGTGCGAGATTGGATTGGCGAGATTTTTTGTCCTCGAGATCGAGAATATTAGAGCGAGATTGTTTATTTTTAACCTAAGGGTGGGAAGAATTATTGCGTGTGTTTTAAGGTCCCCTTTAACAATGTATTTCTACACAATAGCAGCATTGTCAACTCGATCCGATGTTGGCTCACGGGTCACTCATTATTTCCATCTTGTCAGATCGATATAATACAAAGAAAACCATAAGAAACTAATAAAACAACACTTCTAAAAATGACGCTGCAATGGCGGCGATAACACTGAGCGCACCCGTTCAGAAACCAGTTCAGTGCTCTCTGCGCAGCAGGTAGAGCGCCTAATGGCGCTTGCGCATGACAATCTAGGTCGCTCAGTGGATATACTCGAGAGAATTTCGCAGGAAAATTGAAGGATTCGTCTGTCGAATCGAATCTGAAATTTTATGGATTCGCACACCCCTAGTATTTTTGAATAATTTTTGAAGAAAACATTGATTTTTTTCTATGTAAGTAAATATATTAAAAATAATTTTTTTTGCTTTTATAGTCACAACCGCGACCGCATGTGGCGGACTCGTGAAATCAAAGAACGCTTGTCAGTACTGATGGCACGTATCAAGGGGATCGCAAGCGACATGACGAAAATCAACGATTGCGTCGGGATCGTCTCTCTCCACAGCTTTGCAGAAGTATTGACGGTAGAGGCTCTGTCGGCTACATTCATCAATGTCGATGGAAACCTCAGTAAGTCTCAAGCCAATCAAATACGTCTGTCCCGTGGTAAATTAAATAGGTACAGATCTTTAAGGTCTGTTTGTTTACCCTGCCAAATCCTACAGCAAACTGCCACAAGCTCCACATCATCCTCAGAATGATGTGTAGAAAGTTGTAGGTTTTGGCAGTTTGTTGTAGATTGGCGGGGTAAACGAACAGACCTTTATAGAGTTATAAGAAATTGTCTCAATTTGCTTATAGAAGTTGGGAGTTGGACTTCTATTTTTCTATTCTGATTTTTCTTACAATTCAACAGCAATCCTTCTAAGAAAATATTCTACATTTTTTTCATATCACAAAAGAAGTGATGTGCAAATAATGAACCATGTTAATTTTAATTCACACAGCTATTACAAATCCATAAATTAAGATATCTTCTTATTATAATGCATTTAGCCTGAAAAAAGGTACCTATACAATTATCTGGAACAATTTGTTTTTCATATTATTAGTGAATCCATCTAAATTACAAATACAATGAAGAATAGAAACTCTTTATACTCATACTATTGTGTTAAGAGGGCTTGGTAGTGAGCGTGGCCTTGACGAGTTTTTTAATCGATTTTTATCAATATCTTTTTCCAGTGTAATTGTTAACAAAATAGGGCTATGGACGTGAATTCAGAACAGTTCAATGAAAATAATTTCATAGTTTGGAATAAGCTATTAGTTTTATTGTGTCCAACAGGTGTTTAGAACCCGAAAATTACTAAATTTTCGGGTTCTAAACACCTGTAGGACAAAGTATATCTAATAAACAATTACAAGCTATGGAATAATTTTCATTGAACTGTTCTGAATTCACGTCCATAGCCCTATTTTGTTAACAATTACACTGGAAAAAGATATTGATAAAAATCGATTAAAAAACTCTTCAAGGTCAAACTCACTACCAAGCCCTCTTAAGACCAGTACTTGAAATCTCTCGTGGTTGTGTCACAGACGATGCTCTGCTGCTGGATTGGCTGCGAGCCGGCTTAGTCGCTGCCACCTTCAATGAGGCATTTCCCATTGGCAATGCAGCCCCAGCTGTCCCTCTGGATGAGGAGGAGGACGAGGATGAGATGCTGGAGAACCAGGCGGAGAGACAGAGAGGGGACGAGGCGTGGCAGAGAGAGGCAGACGACGACTACGACATCGACAGCGAGGTTGTCGAGAGAGTGACCGTGGAGCTGGCGCAGGATTTAGCTATCTTCAGAGGACGTAAATCCGAGATTTCACGGCAAATTCAGTAAGCTTCCATTCTTTTCCTTATGTTCTACTCATATTGTTTATTGGTAGGACACTAAGGTATGATAGTAAACTTTTTTTAACAAAATTTAATAATTTGTTTTTTTGTGAAGTATGTATTCAAATGTATAAAAAATAGGCACACTCCCCCAAATAATAAACGGTACTTGGTACAAAACGTATTGGCTGCTGGGCCGGTTCCTTGACAATCAATCCTTGTTATTATCAATGAAATCAGAGCTCACCTAAAAGAGTTAGGTAGATAATGCGTTAGAGCTGACTTTATGGGATGATGCCATCAAACCTTAATCATTCAATTCATTTTATTTCGAGTACCGTTTATTATTTGGGGGAGTGTACCTACCTATTATTTTTCGAAGTGTCTATTCGCACAAATGCGTGCACGCACCAATCCGTGCACGCATTGGTGCGAATAGCCTTGGCCGCGCGGGCGGGCTATTCGCACAAATCCGTGCACAAATTGGTGTGATTTGTGCGGATAGCCAGCCCGCGCGGCCGAGGCTATTTGCACAAATCTTCAAGGCCACAAAAGATAACTTTTGGTCATGCAACGTCACAAATGACGTAGAGCAGAATTGCATCTTGCGAGCCATTGGAAGATCAGCTGCAAAGATCTTGGTTGTGTGTTGAGAATGAAATGTTTTTCCTTTGTTGTTTCTAAATATTATGCTATTTGCGTGTTTACCTAGTTCATGTACTTTTTAATTATATGTTTTAGATCTCACACTCTGCTATAATTTACATCAATATCCACATCTGTCAAAAGTGACGCCATTTACAGCGGTGCCAGATCTCGAACGTCATTTCAACTCCTTACGTCATTTGAAATTGCACGGATTCGTGCATACACGGATTGGTGCGAATAGTCTTGGCCGCGCGGCCGATGCTATTCGCACAAATTTGTGCACACACCAATACGTGCACCACACCACTCAGTGCACCAATCCGTGCGTGCACGCAGTAGTGCAAATAGCATCGGCCGCGCGGCCAAAGCTATTCGCACCAATGCGTGCGGTTTGTGCATACACGGATTTGTGCGAATAGCCTCGGCCATTATTTTTTAGGGTTGGGACTTGACATCGATTTTTCGATTTGACATCGATGTCGAATGATATTTTGAGTTTCGATTCGACATCGATTTGAATTGTTTAATCAAATAATCGTTTGACATCGTTTAAAAAATTCCGAGAATCAGCGCGCAGTATTGTAGAGCTGGCAACAGTGCAACGCGCCTCTCAAGATCAGCTGAGTGGCCTGCTTCCGCCCTTCCTGCATACCGCGTGTGCAGTTGAGGGTGGGTTGGTCAGTTGTCTCTTGCCATTCAGCGCGTGTTGTTTTTATTCTCTCGTGAAAGAATGTTTCCACGCAAAAAAATAATCCCGCCGTGGAGACGAAGTGAATTGTGGAAAGTTTTCGAGTTTGAAGTGAACATTACGGGCAACATTGCTAAAGGATGTTGAATGCAGACAATGTTACCTATGCTTCACGGGATATATTCCGGCAACAAGTCTAATAAAACCATGAATTTGCAACTGGATTTGCAACGAAATTTTTTCATTAATTGTTCCCTTTTACATAAATAAATGCTTGTACGTTATTTGAAATGAAAAAGTTATTTATTTCAATCATTTCCTCGTCATTTGTTGCCGCGAGGGGGGTGTGAGAGGGACATCTCTAGCGCTGGAACATGGCCTTGGGCAGACGCAATTGCAGTGTTGCCACATTTCGCCGTAATTATTTCGATGTGGCCCATTATTACGATGTCAAAATTATTTCGATGTCGAAATTATTTCGATTTGATGTCGAAATCTTCAGTTTGACATCGATTTAGCAAATCAAATCGAATCCCAACCCTATTATTTTTACATACGAATGTGATTTTTCTACTTGATTTTCTGAATCATATGCAATTAAAGTATAGTAGTAAAAAAAAGCTTTTAGCTCATTTGGCATAGGTATTTTCTTTGTAACTTATGATTTCAACTTTTTATGATTTCTATGATTTCAAGTTATATGATGTTGGATTTGAAACATACATTGTCAATTTTATGAAAAGAAATTGCAAATACATTGGCTCTGCTCCTTTGACGCATTTCATTTCAGCTCTTTCCAATGTCTCTAGAGCAGAAACTTGCAGACGCATATCAATTCACTCACATGCAAGACGAAGACTCTCTTATCGTGTTATACTTCAGAGCGTTTTCCTAATCCCAGTTTATAACTATTTAATACCTACTCAAAGTGATCACACATGGCTCAGTACAAGAATCATTTTATGCCCTAGACAAACCATACTGTGTCTGCTCTTAGCATCACGGGATGAATGTGCAAGGCTCTAGAGCGTTGATAATTTTCATGGATTGGAGATGTTTGTTGTTGGATGATGGACAATCTTATGCTTGACATGATTATCATTGTTGCAGAGGTGCGCAAAACGAAGCACAGGTACGGGACCTCGAAAGGAAACGCCTGGAAATTGATCGGGAGTTAAACTACTGGACTCGTTGCTTGCGAGAACCTCCAGGCATTCCTGCTCCAAACGACCTTAATGGAGGTAAGCTGTAGGTAGTAGTATGATAAACAAATTAATATAGATAATATAGTTAATTGATGTATGTACACTCCCCCAAATAATAAACGGTACTCGAAAAAAATGAATTTACTGATTAAGGTTTGATGGCATCATCCCATGAAGTCAGTGCTAACGCATTATCTAACTCTTTTAGGTGAGCTCTGATTTCATTGATAATAACAAGGATTGATTGTCAAGGAACCGGCCCAGCAGCCAATACGTTTTGTACCAAGTACCGTTTATTATTTAGGGGAGTGTACCTAATCTTTCAATAGTTTTGAATCCGTAATATCTTTGAAAAGGATTTAATATTCAAATGTAATGTTCTGCACAAATAATTTTACTTGCTTTCTGTAGCACAAAATAAGGGGAATAGAATCCATGAAAAAAACAATTTTTTTTTGACAAATCGTTCTACTTTTAAATTCAATTTAAAATTTTATTTCATCTGTTGGATTGGTACTTATCACAATAAATGAACATAGACTATTGAGAAATAGTATTTATTGACAACACTCTTGACAAGTACAATCGTCATGCTTCGGCATGATGGCTGACAACTGGTGCGTCGTATGCAACACAGCTCGTGTACTACACATAGATATAAGAAGTCAGTGGTGCCAACATTACATCTTTAACATCCCCCCACTTATTTTTTTATGAAAGGACACTTGAATAATATAATCATGATTAATACAATGTAAAACAATAGATGAAAACATTGCAATACACAAAGCTTAAGTTCAATGAATAATACTAAATATTAACAATCATATTAATTAGTATCATAATCATCAAATTTCACTGGCTTCCTGATTACCCTTCCTGCTCGAGTAACTTGAGCTGCAACTGGTTTTTCTGATACATTGCATGGAACAGTATTCTCAATCTCATCAGGAATGACATCTGGGCTATCATTTACTACATGTTTATTCTGCGACTTACGCAAAAACTTAGAATTTCTGCGAAGCACTCTACCTCCTGAATCAACAACCATGTATGATCTTGGCTGCTCATGTTTGCATACAACTTGTCCTCGATCCCAACTTTTACCTTTCTTAATCAGCACATCATCTTTATCTTCAAAGGGAGGTCTAGATTTCGCTGTACGGTCATAATACGCTTTCTGAAGAAACTGTTTAGTCTCCAGCCTCTCTTTAACACCGTCTTCCACCTTAGGTGTCAACAAGTTATTCCTAACTGGAAGTCTGGTTCTAATCCTATAGTTGAGGAGCATCTGCGATGGGGACAAGTTTATTCCAGGTAACGGAGTGGATCTGTATTCCATCAAAGCGATTGAGTGATCATCTACAGATGATTTTTTAAGAATGGACTTGATAATTGCTACTGCGGCCTCAGCTTGTCCATTCGACTGCGAATAATGGGGACTCGAGGTCACCAACTGGAAATCCCATAGTTCAGCAAACTTCTTAAATTCAAAACTGTTAAACGGCATATTGTCTGACACGACAATCTCAGGAATGCCATACCTAGCAAAGATATATTTCAATTGGGTAATTACCTCAGATGCTGTTTTACAGGAAAGTGCTGGCATTTCTATCCATTTACTGTAGTAGTCAATGACTGCTAAGTACGACTTGTTATGATACTCTAATATGTCAACACCAATTTTCTGCCATGGGCGCTCAGGCACCTGGTGCGGAATCATCGGTTCTTTTACATTACTTTTCCTGTGAAGTTCACACTTTGAACATTTTGAAACCATCATGTCTATGTCATTTGACATACCTGGCCAGAAGAGAAGTTCTCTGGCTCGTAGCTTACTTTTGTCCCTTCCCCAATGTCCCTCGTGAATAATTTTCAGCATCTCTTTCCGAAGGGAAGCAGGAACAATGAGTCTGTCACGAACAAATATCAATCCCTCTGAGACGTCAATGTCCTCCTTCATGGACCAATAATATCTAGCCTTGTCGGGAACCTGATGTCGGTGGCTAGGCCAACCCTGTTGATGTAAACGAATGACAGCTTGAAGAGTGTCATCTTGTTCGGTTTCCTTACGAAACTCTTCTTTACGCTGGACGGACACTGGAAGATATTTTTCAACTTCATGAACGACAACTAACAATTCAGGATCATCATTAACTGGGTCAGGGAGAGAAGCTCGGGAGAGTGTGTCGGGTAAGTTTAGAAATTTACCAGGAACATAAGACACGGTAATGTCGTACTTTACCAACTTCAGAAGTAGTCGTTGGATTCTGCCCGTTGACTTACAAATCTCTCTACTGCAAATTGTTTCTAGGGGTTTATGATCAGTGAATACCTGAACGTGATGTCCATAGGTCATCTGGTTGAATCTTTCTAGACCGAATGTTATGGCAAGTAATTCCTTCTCGATCTGCGCGAAGTTCTGTTCACTCTTGGTCAGCACTCGAGAAGCATACGCTACTGGATGGTCTTCTTGCAACAAACAAGCACCTAGCCCATCCTTAGAGGCATCTGTCTGAAGGACAATCGGTTTAGTGCTGTCAAACGTAGCTAGCACTGGGGCAGACATAAGCTGTTGTTTGAGCTTTCCCAAAGCAGCATCATGATTGCTATCCCAACACCAGGGTGTGTCTTGCTTAGTCAGTTCTCGCAATGGTGCTGTTAACTTTGACAAATTAGGTACAAATTGTGACACATACTTCACCATGCCCAAAAGTCGAAGAACATCAGATTTACATGATGGGACTGGCATTTCGGCAATGGCTGTCACATAACTTTGATCTACACCACAATGATTTTTGGAAATGATTCTACCAACATACTTCACTTCTGGGATTCTGTATTGAAACTTATCCTGATTGAATTTAACACCAACCTGCCTTGCTCGATTCAGCACTTCGGCAAGCGCTCGATCGTGGTCCTCCTCGGTTTCTCCACAAATAATCAAGTCGTCAAAGTAGACTTCTACTCCGTGGATGTCTCCAAACAGCTTCTCATTGGTCTTTTGGAAGACTTCGGGAGCGGAGCTAATGCCATACGGGAGTCGCTTGAAGCGGTACCTACCGAAAGGAGTTTGAAAAGTGCAAAGATCTGCACTAGCTTCAGTAAGTGGCAAATTCCAGAATCCTTGGCGCATATCTAGAACACTGAAGAGACATTTATTCCTCAATCTAGACAAAATATCATCTGAGGTAGGGATAGGGTGGTGTTCTCGTTTTATTGCCTTGTTCAAGGGTCTCGGGTCAAGGCAGATCCTCAAATCACCATTAGGTTTCTCAACAAGCAATAAACTATTAACCCAGTCAGTGGGTTTTTCAACCTTGTCAATGATAGAATCTCTTTCAAGACTATCTAGAGTCTCTTTTAACTTCTTCTGTAAGCTATAGGGTACTCGTCGGGGTGGACTAATGACAGGTTCAGCATCATTCGTCAAAACTATCTCATGCTGTTTTCCTATTTTGCCTACTCCTGTGAACACATCCTTGAAGGCTTCTACAATATCAGTTTTAGTCTGCCTAGAGCTAACGGAGTTCACTCTCTTAATTAGGTTTAAATCAATACAAGCTTTCAATCCAAGCAAGGGAGTTGACACATCACATACATCAAATTCAACATTCTTAGCTTTCCCTTTACGCGTTATACATTTCAATTTAATGCTACCTATGGGAGTGATTACTACTCCTAAGTCTCCAAAGGGGACTAACTTGTTCTTTGATTTCACCAAATTAAATGAACCTTTCAACGATTGAAATACTTTCTGGGGCAAGATACTGGTCTCGGCAGCAGTATCCAATTTACAGCGCACAGGATGAGAGCCAATGCTTATGGTTTCAAACCAGGCTGTTTGAGTTTTAGTTTTAGTATTACCTGACTTCTTACTCCCTACATTGAGAATGAGTCTGTATTCCCGATTCTGATTGTTTTCGTCCTCACTTTCAACATCATCATCGTCACTCGATGCACTTGACGCTTCGACGTCATTGACGGATTTCTTCTTGTAACCCTTCTTCACTTTTTCACAACATTTCGCAAAATGATTCAAATCGCCGCACTTTGCACAATTCTTTCCATATGCAGGGCAACGACCTCGCTTGTGATCGTAACCACATTTCTTGCAGTCGTAAATCTTCTCGGACGTCTTCTCTTGAGTCTTCTCCTCGGACTTCTTCTTCGTGAAGAACTGCTTCGATTTCACAGCAGCTACGGTGGTCGATGTTCGATTCGATTGTTCGCCGTTGTTCGATTCACGAACTTCTAGAGCTTTTGCTTTACCTTCCTGGTAAATTCGACACAGATTAGCAGCTTTACTAAGATTCAGATTCGTCTCACTTAGCAAACGCTCTTGCAGCTTACTGTCTGCAATACCTAGCACAATCCTGTCTCTAATCAAACTGTCCTCTTGTTGTTCAAACTCACATGATCTAGCAGCATTCTTTAGTTCTGTGAGGAATTGATCAAATGGCTGGGATTCTCTTTGTTTGATTCCAAAAAACTTGAACCGTTCGAAAACAACATTCTTTTGAGGTGTGCAATACTTTTCAAATTCATCTAACACGGTTTTCAGCACATTTTTATCCTCTTCCTTTTCGAATTTAAAGGTGTTAAATGCAGTTAGGGCTTCATCACCAATAAAGCTTAACAAAATTGCTACTTGCGTGTCTTGTTTCTCTGCGTTGGCT
The DNA here is from genome assembly GCA_934045905.1 of Leuctra nigra. Taxonomy (NCBI): domain Eukaryota; kingdom Metazoa; phylum Arthropoda; class Insecta; order Plecoptera; family Leuctridae; genus Leuctra; species Leuctra nigra. The sequence continues at coordinate 30,393,870 of OW203764.1, read as the reverse complement.
TTGGTTGCTTTCATGTAAATCTCAAATTTCTGCCGCCAACGTCGCCATTCTTCACAGACGTTTCCATCCAGTTTGAGCTCGGCTGGTGGTTTGTGTGCTGATGACGCCATCTTGATTCTTGATTTTACACGGCCAAGACGAAATTTCTTTTCGTCTTTACTTACGCGACAACTTCGGTTGTAGATGCTTACTTTTCATTCAGCACGCGTGGTACACTTCTGACACCATGTTGGATTGGTACTTATCACAATAAATGAACATAGACTATTGAGAAATAGTATTTATTGACAAAAAAAATATTAAAAAATTAAAAAATATTAAAAAATTGGTAGCAAGTTATTCAATAAACTAGATTGTAGCCCTACTGTGTCTGCAGAGTATTATGCGATCCAACTAACAGCTCGAATTTGAGAATTTCGGTTGTAAAAGTCCACTTAAGAGGCCATAAAGTTTCTACCTTTGTGGTTATTTGACATAATAGAAGTGGACTTGTCTTGCTGTGACTCCAAAATAAATGCATACATCTAAAGAGTTGTGGAGCATAATATTAAATAGACGTTTGTTCTTTTGCCTTCTCTCAATCTACTATGATCTACTTAAAATTTCTATTGTGTACATTGAACTGGTTGTTCTGGCCTTGCAGTGAACTTGTGGGGACTGAATCCCAATGAACGCTGGGCCATCTACCATCAGTGGCTGAACGTGCTGCGTCGCACGATTGCAGCCGAGCTGCGAGGCATCGAGATGGAATACAACCGCGAGGCAAGGATGCTGGACGAGATCAGAGACATGGAGAACTTAGAGATCATGAGGGAGGCAGATGTCATCGGCATGACGACGACCATGGCGGCCAAGTCGCGATCTCTCTTGCAGGCACTGAAACCAAGAATCGGTGAGTATGTTTGCTTTGATTCAACTGAAACTGAATGAATCTGAAGACTTACTAGAAATACATAGTCATTTTTTCGACTAAAAAAGTCTGTCTCCTGACTATTCATACAATTACAAATATTTTTGTAGGTATTTGGGATTTTTTATGAGTAGGTAGTACCTACCTACTACTAAATGTATTTCAATATTGAAACATTTTTAATTTGTTTGATTTATGATTTTGATTTTGAATTATTTTTATAAACGGGATAAAAAATAGACTAGCGAGAATAATGAAACTTATGTACTAGGTAGGTAATGGGGTTGTTCACTGCCATTTGCTCTCACTCGCAGCGCTAGCGGCAATGGAGTAGTCTTTCTCTGATTGGTTGGTCTCTGAATCCAAGATCTCTGAATCAAACTCCCGCCAGAGTTTAAAAATATTCCATTCTGCTCTGCATTTTGATTGGCTCTCTCTCGGTATTTTGATTGGTTCTTCTTACGGTTGGGACAGGAGCGCCATCTACAATAGTTTTGCTTGAGCAACCCCATTATAATGAATATACATATCTCGGGAGTTCTTGCAATGTTTCAGTAATGTTCAGTCTGCCTATGTTTTAATAATGTTTCAGTGATTGTGGAGGAGGCAGCGGAAGTAATGGAGTCACACATTGTTGTCTCCCTCTCGGCACATTGCCAGCATCTGATCCTGATTGGTGAGGATGGTCTTATACATTTTATTCTGTACAATAGCAATAAATACTTTTTCTCCCTCCAAGGACTGCCATTAGTGGTAGGGATTGTGTTGCCAATCGATCTAAGCCACTAGCTCGATGCCCCCCCCCCCCCCCCCCCCCCCCTATAAATGGACATCCCCAAGAAATTTGGTTCCTACATCCCTGAAGGGGCAGAATATATTGCGTCGTTGCTAGTTGAAGAAAAAGAATAGAACTGATTATGATTACGATGAAAATGTTTGTGATTTACTTCAATAGGCGACCACAAGCAGCTGAAACCCACCACGGCCGTGTACCGCCTGGCGCGGGAGTACAAGTTCGACATCTCGCTGTTCGAGCGCATGTTGAACAACGGCATGCACTGCGAGCAGCTGAAGGTGCAGCACCGGATGCGGCCGGAAGTGGTGCGACTCATCGTGCCCGCCATCTACAAGGAGCTCATCAACCACGAGTCTGTGCTGAAGTACGACCGAGTTCGCGGCGTGGACAAGAGCATGTTCTTCTTCACGCACAGCAACAAGGAACAAGAAGTGAGGATCTTTGCTTGTAAAATCATTCTTTCGAGTACTTTGGTCATCTGCTTACATTTATTGTCACGGTCGTAGATTATCTTCTTTTTAGCCATGCAAAACGAACAGATTCTGATTCTGACTTGGTAGTAGGTACCTCATTCGAGAAGGATGGCTATGGGAATCAAACCTGGTCGTCTTGAGTGCTAGTTTAGAGGAACATCCTGAGCCAACTTGCGATCTTGTTTCCTTATTAGTTACTACAAAATAAAAATACTTTGATTCCCCTCTTCAATATTCTTTTTAATAAATTGTGAAGTGATGAATTTTTTAAGCTCATCCTTTGTTTTAATATCATTTACCTACTGTCATGCTAATTATGCATACATTTCCAAGTAAAAACAGTACTTCCGTATGGAGAGCTCAGTTCAATTTATGGCCATAATAATTAAATCAATATTTGACCTCTTTAATATTTTCAATTCTGCAAGTTGAACATGATCGGACAAAACACTGGACTTGACAGTACTCTTTTGAATGTGTTGATTACACACATCAAGCACATCACATTCTCATTCCCAGTCGTAACTCTTGACTTCTTGCAGGTTGAGGAGACTAAAAGTCGCTCAAATGCTTTTGAAGGAGACCTTATTCTCTCACTGTGCCGTCACATCCTGCTGCAAGGCTACGATCCAAGCCGAATCACGATTCTCACCACGTACTCGGGCCAGATGTTCTACCTGCGACAAGTAAGTGTACAGAATCATCAGGGTTTAAACTCCTTTCGTATTTTGAGTGTGAACTTCATCCGAGTTCTTATTTTGTCGAAACATTCAATGTATCTTGATTGATTTTATTATTAATTGGCAACATTCAGATTTATACCTAATAAATACTCTGAAATACTAAAGTAAATATACCTAGGTATTCACAAGTTCTTAAGCTGGGTTCCCATACTTCGCATCGAATTCGCTTTCGCAAAATGGCTACCTTCTAACATAGGAAATCGTCCATGTTTACATTCGCATGTTCGCGTGTTTCGGTTTCGTTAAAGTTGAGCCAATTTTAACTTTGACGAAACCGAAACGAAACCGAAAAACGCGAACATGGGAATGTAAACCTGGACGATTTCCTTTGTTAAAAGGTAGCCATTTTGCGAAAGCGAACCGAAAGCGAAGCGAACCGGAAGCGAATTCGATGCGAAGTATGGGAACCCAGCTTGAATTGTTAATTAATGCCAATTAATTATTTTCTATCATGTCATCAGGAGCGTAAACGTAACAAGGCGTACGAGCTACTGAGGGACGTTCAGATCACCATCGTGGACAACTTCCAAGGTGAAGAGAACGACATCATCTTGCTGTCGCTCGTCCGCAACAACAAGGAGAACAACGTGGGCTTCTTGAAGATCGAGAACCGTGTATGTGTCGCTCTGTCCCGTGCCAAGCAGGGCTTGTACATTTTGGGTGAGTTTTGATTTTTTTACCGTTAAGTAATAAGTTCTCGTTTACTCACATTCAGGTTTGATTAAATATTTGGTAATGTCTCCTTTTTTGATATCATACCTTTTCTGTGCTGATTTTTTTTTATAGTAAAGAGACTTGGCTGCCTTCTTTGCAAAGTAGAGAGTATATTTCTGGGCTGATTCTTATTACTGAATACGTCGTTCATGTTTGCAGGCAACATATCCAACCTGATGAATTCTAGTGATCACAAAGATGCGGTCTGGAAGAAGATAAAGGTGGCTCTAGATGAGTTGGATGCGGTGGGTGAAGAACTGGTTCTGCGTTGCGAGATCCATCCAGACCAATTGACATCCGTACGCAGTGCCCAAGACTTTAATAAGGTGAGAAAATTCCAGCGATAGATTCTTATGTAAATATCCATGATCATTCCGGCAAACAAGTATCAAGCCAGCGGTATATGTAGGTACTAAGTAGTAAGGGTGATTATGAAACTGAAATTTTTTTAAACTTATCTTTTAAGTAAAGAAATTGGCATCCAAAAAGTTTATTGTGATACATACCTAGTTGATATTCTGAACTCAGTTCTAGTGATGAAGGATAACATTTGTGGGTACAGGTGCAGTTTCTTTCTGGGTAAAACCTTCAAGTTACTAGCTACCTACTAAGATTAATGTGCTATTTTTGCTATAACGTTCTCGGTGAAAACACTGACGGCAAGAAGAAGCTGTCATTCTCCTCTCCTCTCTCCCTTTCCCTCAGTTACGGTAGCTTAGGCTCCTCCTCCTCGACTCTTATCACTGTAAAAGTTGTTTGAATGTGGTGGGGGGTGAAGAGGAGAATGACAAGCTTCTTCTTGCCACCAGTGTACATCTAACATCACATAGATGTTTCTCTAAATGCCGAATTCTGTATGTACCATGAGGGCTGGTAATAGGGCTGGCCGCGCTGCATAAAGCGGACCTCAGGATTTATTGTTTTATCAATACTATGTTATTCAATAAGCATATTATCAGGCTATGGGGTGGGGTACACTTCTATCTAGGCCATTTTGACTCTCAGGAGCCGACTTGTCAAGTCCCACGCTCCCTGTCTTCTTCTCCTTCTGAATCTCCTTCTTCTTTATCTTCTTACACCTCCAATTTTCCAGAAACTCTCTCCATCTGCCCTGTCCTTCCACCAATGTTTGTCTCTTATCTTTCTCCAAGACTCCTCTTTCATCCACAACCATCTCCACTCCACTAATCCACTTCATTCTCAATTCAATCTCCATGCCTTTTTTCCCTGCAATTGTTGTTCGATCTGCCTACACATTTCTTGGTATTCCTTCTTGTTTCATCCCTTTCAAACACCCATACTATCTCAACCTCTACCTTTCATAGTTTGAAACAAAGGAGTTTTTATTCCATCTTTCCTTACCTTTGAACTCCATAACTATGGTCACATCACATGCTTGCGTATTTACATAAACTTTTGTATACTGTATTAGGTACCTTGTGTAAAATAAAATAAAACTGAAACTGAAATGCTATCCAGTTTCGTCAAACCTGATAATTCTTAGGAATAGATGATAATCTTTCTCCTGGTTAGATCCCTGAGGGCGGTTGCCGGCGAGTTTGTGGCACTGGCTTGACGTGCGGTCATGATTGCAAAAGCATGTGTCACGTCACAGATCGAGAACATAAAACCTACCGATGCCTGGAGGACTGCACTCGGTGAGTTATTACTTGGAAAGTTATTCATGATCTGTTTCAGTACACTAGAAATGTAGTTTAAATAGTTTTTTGTATAATAAAAATATGGCTGCCAATAATAAACAATTTTAGCTTGAGCTAACACTGTCGAAATGTGTGCTCTCTCTTCATGTTTTTGTTTGTTTCATAATAAAGAGATATTTTTCAGTGTTCCCCCTCGCTGTGATCTGGAGCACACTTGCACGAAGCCGTGCCATGCCACCTGTGGCGACTGCTTGGTTAGCGTGATGCGAACTCTTCCGTGCGGCCACGAGATCAGCCTGCTCTGCCACATTGACCACTTGACGTACAAGTGTCAGGTGACCGTCCCAGTGGAGGGCTCTTCCTGCGGTCACGACTTCGTCAAGCCTTGCCACGTCCCGATCGCCCAGGCCAAGTGTCCGATTCCCTGCGTGAACAGACTTGCCTGCGGTCACGTTTGCACGAAGAAATGTCACGTCGATGATGATCCCGATCACATTGTGGCAAGTTTCACTGTTGCTTAATGAAATCATGAAATGTTTGGAAACCATTTACATTTGCTTGTATACAATTTAAATAATTTAAGAAAGTCGAGTTGTCTACTTTTTCAAGTTTTAAACGGTGAAAACGTAAACGGTTTCAAAACGTGTATACTCAATAATGTGCCTCTTGGAGGTTAGGTATTCTGCTTGACTTCAGAGTATCTAATATGTATGACTATTTCTTCTGTAGTACAAATGTGTGATGGATTGCGCCAAGAAGAACGCTGGCTGCACGCGCGACCACCCATGCCAGCGCAAGTGCTGGGAGGAGTGCGGCCTGTGCATCATGGAGGTGAGGAAGCAGCCTGCCAACTGTGACCATCTCCACAAGGTTCCGTGCAACGTTCTGCCCGAGATGATCACCTGCGAGCGACCCTGTCGCAGGCAGATCCCCGACTGTGGACACGACTGCAAGAAGAAGTGCAACGAACCATGCGGAGGATGCGCTGTCATGGTGAGATCATGTTACAAATGTTTTAAAATCCATCTAAAACTACATCATACAAAATGCAATGCACCACCTCTGTAGATAGTTAAGTGCTAACGGCCATAAGTGTTTTATTATGACGACCCATTTCCTATTCTGGATAGCCACTTGACGTTTTGCAGTATAGAAAGTAGTAGTAGTTGATTGTCATGAAAGATTCAAATGAAATTCTACTATAATATAGTTTATTTCACCGTCCTTTGGATGGAAACTAAACCGGACGGAAAGTTCCCTTAATATCTTTTGTCTGGAGTAGGCTACATGCCAGTATCAAGTTTCCTCTCCGCCATATCTATTTTTTCCTCACTAGTGGAATTTGACTCTACTGAGGATATGGAATGAAAAATAATAACTCTGTTGTTTTTTTACCCTGTACAGGTAGAGAAGACGATCGCCGAGTGTGGCCACAAGGTGAAGACGAAGTGTTGCGAGCCTGCGCTGCGCCGCCACTGTCGCGCTGCCTGCGAGCGCAAGACGACGTGCGGCCACGCCTGCATGCGCCAGTGCAAGGAAGAGTGCAGCCGAGCCAATGAGTGTCGAGCGTTGGTAGCCAGCTCGGTGGTGTCGGCTTGTGGGCACGCGGTGAAGGTGCCGTGCAACGTAGAGATTCAACGTATGTACCATTGCCATTATGTATCATGTATTTTGTATTGTATTGTGTATTATTAATGTATTATAATATATATAGTCATATAGCTTTCTATGGTCTTCAATAATAGGTACCTGAAGATCAAGGTTTAAAAAATACAGTAAAATTAAAAGATATCTGAATTCCAGTTTATATAGATATATTTACGTTTCAAGTCAATATGAGCTATTACCTAATATATTTTTTTATTTTTATTTTTGTAATAAAGTGCTGTTGCACCGAAACTTCTTTTCTTTACAGTCTGTCCAGCGTACATCTGAACTCACACAATACGGAGCCACTTGTCGGTTATTCTGTTAGGCCGAGAAAGACTGACGAGTGACTCATTCTGTTAAGAGTTCAGACCTAAGTTGTACGAACTTTGATTTTGCTTTTGGCACTGATAGCACAATTTATATATTAGGTATAATATATTAACTTCATATGTAAGTAAAATACCTATAGGTATAGTTATGTCTAGTACTTTGCTTTTAAAGTTCGTATCTTTAATCTTTATCGCATAATCTTTATGCGGCGAGCATATGCTCATGTGTAAGGGTTACCCATGCCGGACAGGTCAGTGGTGAGGCCCAGACCAAGAGCAGCCAGGGTCGGCCTATCCATGCCCTCCCTTGAATTTGCGGTCCCCTCGGGCCGGCCTCCCCCCTCGAGATGGTGATCCCCCTGAAATCGGGTTCAGCCGGCCCGAATCCTCATACCCTTCGGTCCGTCCCCATTCCGGCCTGGCCTTCCCACCAGTGCTGGACTCCCCCGGATCGGGCCCGTTAGGTCGACCCCCTCCCCTTGCCTTCCAATTATGATCAACAAAGTTAAATATAAAAATTAATGTGCGCAATATAACCTCGTCGTTGACGCGCCATTAAACTAAACTAATCTAATCTAATCTACTAGTACTTACTGAAAAAAACAATTCCATAATATATATTTATAATAAACCTAACTTTTGGGACCGGAAAGATTAGTATCTTTTAATATTTAAATGTAGTCGGGGGGCCATGCTAACTTTGTGGTGTGTTGCATTAACTCAAACCTTGTGTCTGTTTAGTGTTTATTCAAAAACTATGTTTTTTGTTGTCAGGTTTGCCGGCCGACTCGTTGGAGCTGATGTCATACTGCGAGGAACCATGCTGGACTCAGCTTAAGTGTGAACATGCATGCGAGGGCTCATGCGGCAAGTGCTCTCAAGGTCGCATTCACATCGGGTGCAAGTCCGACTGCAACCGCACGCTCGTCTGCGGACATGCGTAAGTCCTGCCAACTGCCTTCATCATGATGCGCTTGCAATGATTCTATATACCAATATTGTGCTGAATTGTGCATAGTGGTTGTATTTTCAACTACTTACCATTGATACTCAAAATTAATTAATAATCATCATGTAAAATGGGAGCTAATCTGGATTTTCTCGTATTTCAGATGCAAGGAGCCGTGTGCTAAGGCATGTACCACTTGCAAGGAAAACTGCGCTCTTACATGTAAACATTCAAAGTGTTCAATGAAGTGTGGAATTCCGTGTGTTTCATGCAAGGTATGTTGTCATTTCTTATGATCTATAGCTTGCAATCAACCATCCATCCACTGTAATATTTTTTACACATGAAACTCAGGAACTTACTAAAGAGGGAGTACCAAGTATTGCGGCTCTCGTCGAAGAAATTCACACTCGTTGCTTTGGTTTGGTTTTTGCCTCTGCTTTATATTGATCAGCGGTTTCATAGTGGGGTAAAGTCATGGAAATATATTCGATAAAAGCTCCTTCTCCTTTCCATGAATTTCCGTTAGTTAAGGCTCCTCCCCCTCGACTCGTAACACTGGCAAAGGAGCTTTTAAAGAGCGTTTACCGAATATTAGGGTTGGGATTCGATTTGATTTGCTAAATCGATGTCAAACTGAAGATTTCGACATCAAATCGAAATAATTTCGACATCGAAATAATTTTGACATCGTAATAATGGGCCACATCGAAATAATTACGGCGAAATGTGGCAACACTGCAATTGCGTCTGCCCAAGGCCATGTTCCAGCGCTAGAGATGTCCCTCTCACACCCCCCTCGCGGCAACAAATGACGAGGAAATGATTGAAATAAATAACTTTTTCATTTCAAATAACGTACAAGCATTTATTTATGTAAAAGGGAACAATTAATGAAAAAATTTCGTTGCAAATCCAGTTGCAAATTCATGGTTTTATTAGACTTGTTGCCGGAATATATCCCGTGAAGCATAGGTAACATTGTCTGCATTCAACATCCTTTAGCAATGTTGCCCGTAATGTTCACTTCAAACTCGAAAACTTTCCACAATTCACTTCGTCTCCACGGCGGGATTATTATTTTTTTGCGTGGAAACATTCTTTCACGAGAGAATAAAAACAACACGCGCTGAATGGCAAGAGACAACTGACCAACCCACCCTCAACTGCACACGCGGTATGCAGGAAGGGCGGAAGCAGGCCACTCAGCTGATCTTGAGAGGCGCGTTGCACTGTTGCCAGCTCTACAATACTGCGCGCTGATTCTCGGAATTTTTTAAACGATGTCAAACGATTATTTGATTAAACAATTCAAATCGATGTCGAATCGAAACTCAAAATATCATTCGACATCGATGTCAAATCGAAAAATCGATGTCAAGTCCCAACCCTACCGAATATATTTCCATGACTGTACAGTTAATGGAAGTTTGTTTAGTTGGTTTAATTGGTTTATTTAAAAGTGACGAGTGTGAAATGAATGAGACAAGCAAAAGGGCTTGACATAAAGTATTTTAAGATTTTGCTTGCTTGAAAATGTGATAGGCTGGATCATTGAACACTGCTCCAATGTTTTAATGTCCCCAAATAGAAATTAGCTCTCAAACAAAATGTCAGCTGATCTTGAAACATTCACAAATCAAAACTTGGTCAATTTCAACTGGATGTTTTAGTTCTACTTCTTGAGTTGAAACTAGTGGACATTAATTAGCCAACTGTCTTATTCAGATGGAGTGTCCGTGGAAATGCGAACACTCGAAATGCAGTCGAAAGTGTGGAGAGCTATGTGACCGTGTACCATGCTACGAGCCATGCCTCAAGCAACGGAAGTGCGGACATCCGTGCATCGGCTTTTGCGGAGAGCCGTGTCCGCCGCTCTGCCGAGTCTGCGACAAAGACGAAGTCACCGAAATCTTCTTCGGGGACGAGGATGAACCGGATGCTCGGTGAGTTGTGTCTATAAAGACTCTGGGGGTGATTCCTGTACGTATTTTCACTCTCTTATCTTAAAATTTAAGACAGTAGCAACCGTTGTTATGGACGTTAACATTGGAGTAAACAAATTTTAAGATAAGATAGTTAACTTAAGAGACTAAAAACGTACAGGAATGACACCCCTGATTGCTATTTGATTTTCAGTTTTCTGGTCGATGGTCATAGCGATTTAAATGAATTTTAATTTCATACAGATAGATTAATAGGAAGCATACAGATTATAAGAGTTACACGTAACATTTTATTTACCTATCATCTTCTCATCTTTTACTTCTAGTACGTACATGTAAACTTGGTCATTTTCTTATCCTTTGTACAGCCTCGTTCATTACTTCACAGTCTAGACTCAAAGCAACCCAAATTGTATAGGGGGCAGTTGAGTTGCCTAACCTCCTGCAAAGAGTTGCTATCTAATGTTATTATTTGACATGATCTGCCTCACTGGTTCTGGCTCACTGGATCTGGCTCTGGTACCTAAAACTAAATTAGTAAATAAATTGAAACAGAAACAAAACATTTCGAAATATTGCTGGCTGATGCACTGAATTTTTAGGAATGTAGGTTGTTATAGATGATTAATGAATTTTTTATCTAAGATTAAAGAACAGTTTTGTTTGTGTGCAGGTTTGTTTATCTCGTGGACTGCAAGCACACGGTTGAGTCGCAAGGTATGGAGAGCTGGTTGGAAGTGAAGGACGAAACAATCAAGATCCCGCAATGCCCGAAGTGCAAGACGAACATAATGCAAACTTTCCGCTTCATGAACATTGTCAAAACAGCTTTGAAAGATGTTCAATCTATAAAGAAGAAGGCATTTGGGAACCGAGAAACTATCAATGGACTTCGAACTGAAGCACTGGACAAACTCAAGGAACTCGCAAGGAATGCAGGTCAGGGCTTAATAATAATTCAGTGCATTTTATTTACTGATATTGGGATTTAAATAGTGTTATGTATAACTTTTGTTTAATTTGTTTTTCAGCTGTGAACATTTCCTATTTATCCGAAGAAGTGAGGAGTAATCGAAATCACTTCTTTATTGGTATGTAAATTGTATTTTTTTTTTAGCTTTAAAGTTTTGCTATACGCAGTTCATTACTATTAAGATGTTGCCTAATTAAATGGCTAATGACCTCATTTAACTAAGAAAACGCTCGGTGTATCTCGTTGATGAGCAAACACCAATACGTGTATCATCACTAACCGAACTTGATCCACTCAATGAAAGTGTGTCTGATTTTCATTTGAACTTTTCGTAGGTACACTCGGACAAACAAAACTTGAACGTTGACCAAATTTGAATGACTGCTGGTCATGTCCCATAACCAATCAAAGCTTGTTATTATAATTGAAATGTGAGGTCACCTACTAGAGTGAGACAATGCGGGTGACACATGCGGGTCCGGGCCGCATAGGCCCGGAAAAATGTGAATTTCACAAATAAATTTGGACAATTTCTATGCGTTTTGGACTATATATTTCACAAATTTGATGCTGAAAATTGACCATCATAAGCGCTTCAAATAGTCATTGTGACAACCCCATTTGTATCTGACAGAATTAGGGGAGGTAGTACCAACGATTGAAAACTCAATGTGTATTGAACTGAGTAATTTCAAGTTTTTCCTCATTAATTTTACCATTTTTGTTCATAAAACAATATTTTACTGGAAAAGCGTGATTTTTCTGTCACGCCTGATGTCAAGGTGTGACGCGTGATTTTTGTCTGAAAGTAGGGACTGTCCCGCCAAAAGCGTGACGGTTGGCAACCCTACACATATCGATGTTCTCTCAACCTAGCACAATATTTTAATAATGATTAAGTAAACGTTGTATTGTATGTCATAATGTCATTGCATAATTTACTTCTAATGGAATGAAAAGTAAAAGCTAATTAGGTACCTTAATTACGATAGATGTACAATTTTGGCAATTAGCAAAAGTAGTAGGTATACTATATAAGATTTTGGCATATGGTATTGAAAATATTCAATGAATATAAGCTTTGTTTCTGGTTTTCAGAGCACATATCCCACTTTGGTTCTGGTTTCACTAAGCCAGTTGAAGAGATGTTCAAGAAGCTCTTCACTAATCTTCAGTTGGTGGTTGAGAATCGCAACAACTTCCTCAGCTACACAGATGTCCAGGTCATGCACAACAAAATCGACATACTGGCGGAAGTACGTACATCTCCCTATATTTTTCACCCTTTTGACACAACATTTTGAGGGTTGCGCTTCATTTTGAGATGTTTTATGCTGTGTAAACACTTGAAATTGAGTGTAGACTTGTTTAAGAAGATGGGATTTGGATGAGAAGCACTCGTGGCAGCTATGTTCTGTTATATCAGCATTGGCGGTCCTGAAAACGACTGTTAAAGCGACGTATGATACGTCGCATTCATACATATACTTTCGAGTCTTGTCACGTATCGAGAGCTGATACTGTTCTGCTTCAGGCCGCAATTAAAATTATATTTTCCTACTCTCATTGTTTCAGCTTTGTAAAGCATATAAAACTGCACCTCCTGGGAAGATTCTGACGGACCAACTAAATTTCCTTGTCCGCAACGTGGGTCAACGGCAGTACTTGAGCGAACAGGAAATCGACGACTTCAATCTGGAGCTGAAGCGCTTCCAACGTTTCACACAGTTTTGTAAACTCGCGCAGAGAACAAACAATACTGAATACACGAGAGCCTACAAGTTGCTTACGTCTGTGCAGAAATACACCAATGTAGTGGATATGACTTTGGATGACTTGTTTAAGAAGATGGGACTTCAGGAAGCCCAAGAGGAGAGAAAACAGATCATAAAGGCCATGGGAATGTTACAGGGTCATTGGAACAAGTGTCCTAATGGACATTACTATGTCATAGGTGAATGCGGTGGTGCTGTGGTTGTAGGTCGGTGTCCAGACTGTAATGCGCAGATTGGTGGCACTGGACACAGGCTCCTGGCCTCAAATAGGATTGCAACAGAGATTGATGGGGCCACAATGTCTGCGTATGATCAGAATGTTGCTGCAGGTAACAGATTTTTTAACTAATAGGGAAGTTGCATGTTTTTATTGACAACTGCATTTCAAAATAACAACATTATTTGTTTGTAAAACACAATATTTTCACACACAAAAGTGTAAATTTTATTCATTATAAAATTAAAATTCAGAGCACATCTTACCCGGATCTTACCGGTGGAGTGATGCCATTTTTATCAACCAACAATGATATTGCCGTGGTTACAAAAAAATATGACATCACTCGACAGGTGTACCGTTTTCCCACCAAAATGTGACACTGAATTTAAATTTCATATACCTACCTTATCATGAGTACAAATTTACGTTTTTTAGTGTGAAAAAATAAAACTGTATTTTACCAACATAGTTATTTTGAAAAAAAAATTATTTTCAAGGCATTCAAAAATGAGGTTTTGTTTATCTTCCCAATTCAAGACCTAACTTGCTAAATTTCGTAATAATTAATTATTGTAAAAATGGGTTTTCCTTTGATATATTCTGTCTTTTGACTGTATGTAAAGAATCCTTTTTCAAATTACCTAGAGGTAGCAGTCTGAATGTGCCCTTAAATATTTGTAAATTTTACAACTGCTTGCACATGCTTACTTTCATTTAAGCTGTAGTATATAATGTGGATTAGGAATGTGAGCTTCGAGATTAGCAGTCGCGTCCGGAAGTAGATATTTGCAAATGTCAGTCCTCAACACCACTCGACCGTGAGCTAATAATATTATGGAAGGTTTGTATCCAGTTGACTCTGGGCACTAGCGTCAATTTTGTGCATGAGGCTGCTATAATTTTAATTTGGTAGAAGATACCTATATTGTGCAATACTTAGGTTTCATATCTGTAATTATTCATATAGTTTTACCTTCTACTATTGTATTTTCTAGGATCACCGTTTTAGGCTGCATTTCATTTTCATTCTTGGGGTCCTCCATTCCTGAATGGAACAAACTAATTGCAGCTCTAGACACATTTCCAGATTCTATTGGTGACCTTAAAGAGATATTACGGTCTGAGTAAATTAAAAATTATAAGTAGTTTTATTTGTAAAGGTATGTATTTCATACCTCTTGCTTATTAGTATTGTATTAAGTATTAATATAAGATAAAATTATTATGACCTAGATATCTTTTGATATTGATATAAATTAAATTATAAGTATTATTATTACTAACTTTATAACTGTCATAATATTATTATTAGTATTGTCACAGTATTATTATTATTATTATTGTCAATATTATGATGAAATGGATGTTAAGTACATATATTGTAACCCAGCGAAAGAGCTGAAAACAATAAAATGAATAAATACAAATACAGATTCTAAACCAGGGTTAGAGGCGGTAAACCTGGTTTAGAGGCCCCTAAACCAGGTTTACCGCCTCTAACCCGGGTTTAGAATCTTGGTGAAATGCAGCCTTAATGTGTTAAATATAAATTTCATTTGATTATACAATTAATAAATAAAAATTCTATAATTACCTACATGGTTTCAATTTATTATAGGTAGGTGCCCAAGTGTACTGAAAATGTTAGAAAATACAGTACCTATACTGTTAGTTCAAAAGTTAGTTAAAACTTTGCTGTGCATGCTAAATATCTACCTAGTTCGTAATTCCCGGCATTAGAAATTAATTGAGTGAGCAAAGCGATTTACTCCATTAGACACAGGCCTCTGTTTTTTGTCTTACCTTACCTGGGAATACAGGTCGCACCGTTTCACTGATCTATCTGAAATTTTCCATAGGACGAACACTGCAGCTTGCAGACCTATTTTTTTAAATTCCTGGTGAAAATAAAAATAAATAAATTAAAATTGCTGAAAACTAAAATAGTACGATCAAGTTTATATTTTTCATGGCCATTAAGGTGCTGCAAGCGCGAGCGATTTTGCTGCTTTTTGTAGACACTTTTTGCGATACGATTGGAGACGAAATGGGTAGACCAAATTATTTGAAATTTTAATCGTGATTAGATAAAATACAAACTTAGGGTTATCCCTTGGTACATTTTTAATTTTTTGTTTAGTTAATTAGTAATAATTAGTGGATTTTTGGGGAAAAATTAGCTATTTTCTCGTCTCCCTGGGCGCCGTAAAAAATTAAATTTCAAAAATGTGCCAAGGGATAACCCTAAGTTTGTCTTTCATCTAATCATGATTAAAATTTGAGATCAATTGATTTACAGGTTTGGTCTCCAATCGTATCGCAAATTTCATCGTTTTGCGCGGTTTTGTTGAATAACCAGCGCCTAATTAACGATGCAATAAGCAAAAATTAAAAAGGGCTACTAATATACAATCAGACTGATCATTGAACATCCTGTAAAAGTTACACTCACATATGAAACAATTTTTCTCTCTCAATTTTCTAAAACGTCCGAGCGCTAGTATCACCTTAAGATTACCATTTTCTCTTATTTTACACATTTTCAGCCCAATCGGTGAAGAAGGTACATGCACCTTATCACATTTAAACTTTTTGAAAATATCCGTCTGAAAAGTGGTACCTATCGAATGAATGGGAAGCCACTGCAACTGGATCTGATTTGCTTTATTTGCCAGATAGTGAATAGGTAGAATGGCTATTCTCAGTTTCAATGAAATACAGATTACATTTATATTTCAATTCCGAAATTTCGGTTTGAGAATTTGCCTTGACCGGTGCTCTCTCATCAACGTGTTACACGTAAAAGCAATACTGTTTTCTGCATAAACAAATGTGAAGTAAACATATTGTGGATTTCTTGGGATTCTTTGAGCATTTTTATAGAAGATCTTTGATTATTTGGTAGGTAGTAGCCTGATGATTTCAGCGATTTCAGAGATTGCTGAAGAGTGAAGATTTAGTGAAGATTTCAAATGACCATGCTGATGACATTAAGGTGCTGCAAGCGCGAGCGATTTTGCTGCTTTTTGTAGACACTTTTTGCGATACGATTGGAGAAGAAATGGGTAGACCAAATTACTTGAAATTTTAATCGTGATTAGATAAAAGACAAACTTAGGGTTATCCCTTGGTACATTTTTAATTTTTTGCTTCGTTAATTAGTAATAATTAGTGGATTTTTGGTGAAAAATTAGATATTTTCTCGTCTCCCTGGGCGCCGTAAAAAATTAAATTTCAAAAATGTGCCAAGGGATAACCCTAAGTTTGTCTTTCATCTAATCATGATTAAAATTTGAGATCAATTGGTTTACAGGTTTGGTCTCCAATCGTATCGCAAATTTCATCGTTTTGCGCGGTTTTGTTGAATAACCGGCGCCTAATTAACGATGCAATAAGCAAAAATTAAAAAGGGCTACTAATATACAATCAGACTGATCATGTGAACATCCTGTAAAAGTTACACTCACTTATGAAACAATTTCGTCGCTTGAGAATGTATTTGTTCTATCTCCTACAATTCCTATTTTCGGCAATGGCGAGTTGAAGTTTGAGACATTAATTTCTCCTACTAAATGAACTCGTATCACAATGATATTAGCAGGATATCATCTTCGGATCATATAGGGAATATAAAAAAATATAAGAACACAATGAATTAGTTATTATACCCTGAAAAATACTACTTCCTGTTGGAGATAGCCCTTTTGTCTCGAGAAAAATTTGATGTCGTTGAGAATAGGACGGGCTATCTCCATTTCCCATTGAATTAACATTGATAGAATTCCCCACATGCTTTTAATAACTTTTACCTCTATTTTTCAAAATATTTATCAATATTTTCATTGATCGATATTAGCAGTGATATAATGGGAAATTAAAATCAATAAATTATACTTTTCTAAATACATTTTCCTTATTTGTTATTCAAATGCATCAGTTTAAAGTATATTAATAGCATAATTAACCTACTCATTCATGTCCATGTATATTATAATTTGCTTACATCATAATAGGCGTAGAACTAATTATTTACAAAATTAATATACACAAAAAATCGTTTCTAATGGAACTGATGATTTTAAAATCAATTAAACCAATATATACACTCTTTGTTACAATATTTGTAATGAATGGATATAAGTCAGTAATAAAGGAGCGTTAATCATTAATATCAACGGTCACATAAGAAAAACATATTAGATATTAAAATTAGTAACTATGTATTATGTGCCCCAAAAACTACATTCAAAAAAACGCGGGAAACCGCCACTCTGAATCTACCGTGTGCTTGATGTTGATTGGCTCAAACAGTAGCCGGAAGTTGAAATATGGACATTGAACATTTGCATTCTTAACAGGTGTTTGGAAATGGACATAATGCAAGTGAATTATTCGTTTTTGGAGGGAATTAATGTCATGTTATTATATTTTCTACATGGATATAGCCCAAATGCATTCTAAGCAAGTGATAAATGTCAAAATGTCAAAATTTACGGAAATTGGAGATAGAACAAATGCATTCTCAAGCGACGATTTGTCTCTCTCAATTTTCTAAAACGGCCGAGCGCTAGTATCACCTTAACTTGTCATTCATCTGCTAAAATTCATTTTGATAATTTAATAATGATGTTATAAAATTCAAAATCAATAACATGTTCACATTTCCGTCCGTCCACCGTAGAAAAAACTAGGTAGGAGCATAGAGGTAAGAAGTACAAAGAATGTGATGTGAGAACTGAGAAGTGATATGAATGATATGAGTTTGAAACGTTGGCGCCAATGATGTCGGTAAAGTAGATTACTGTTTCGTAAGCCGCGGAAATAAGTGACAGACAATCTGACAGTGACAAGGTCAACGTGACGGTGAATCACCATGCTGTTTTTCTTGGTGCGTGCGAACTTTGCGTGCGATTGCGGGTTGGCATAGTGTGTTTTTGGCGTGTGTGAAGTGAAGTCTGGAAGAGCTTTTTTTAAAATTTTCCTCTGAGTTTGATGTAAGTCAATTTAAGTGTTTTTATTTCATGGAAGCTTGGAGTTAAGTTGCCGAGTTGCATAACCTATTACAGCTACAGATTGTATAGGTATACCTACCTAGTACCTAGAACTAAAATTGGTAGGGCACGTAGGTACTGTACTGTCGCCGAAATGGGATCCAAATCGTAAGTGGTCACACCATGGTAGTATGTCACACCTAACCCGTGGAAATGGTACTTATACCTAACCTACCTAACTTGTACCTTGTTAGTTATCAAGTTTGTTATTACAAAAATGTCTGCTCGTTCGCCGCAAGGTGTAGTTTGGTATGGTTTGGTAGGGGAACATGGGACACAGTGGGCCATGGGGCACAGTGGGCCTGCCATGGGGCACAGTGGGCCATGGGGCACGGCGGGCCACTGGAATTTTCTCAGATACGTTAAGGTTTAAAATTTCGTGAATTTTTTCATAAGTTGCTTTTTGTACACTGGCGGCACAAAGTTGTTTGCACTCTATCTCTCTCTGCTCCATATCAAAACATGTTTATGATGGGTCAGAGAGAGGCGCAGAATGCAATGATTGATTGATTTATTTATTAGTTACAAATTGTATGGCATACAGGTGGTAACATTTTTAAGATAAGTTAAGATTAATGTTAATAACTAGGAAAACGCTCAGTGTAACGCGTTGATAAGCGAGCACGGGTACGTGCAAATTCTCGAACCGGAAATGCGTACACAACGCACAGAAAACATATACATCCATATGGAATTGATTATGATATCAACTTAAAAGTGTATGCTTTTCATCGAAACTTTAAAATAGCATCTAAGCACCTGGTTCATAAAGCAAATCAGAATCAATTTTCAATTGGCACTGGAAAACATTCATTTCGATACTTCATTACTGACAGATATTAAAAATGTAAATAACTTCATACGTTCTTAACTGATTGGGATGAAATTTTGTAAAATAAGAGACAATATTGGTCTTAATGATCATGCAAAATATGAGTTTGATCAGAATTATCGAAGACCGTTTTCATTTTTCAGCCTATCAGGAGATATTTATTTAAATTTTAACCAATGAATCTGAGTAACGCGTTGATGAGCGAGCACGGATACGCGCAACACCTCGAACCGAAATTCTGTCTATCGAAAATGTCATTAAAAGCCAATAATTCTAAAATTTCGCCACAGATTTGTATAGAAATCTCAAAACATTCCTAAAATATTGGTCCAAATAACCATGCAAAGCTTTAAGTTGATCAATTGAACCTTTATGATTGAACTGTTCCGTGTTAATTTTCAAAAATCACAGGATCTCCTTCAAAAAATATACCTGAGACCACTCATATGATATAAGTGTGTCTACACAATATCAGATCGACTGTTGAACGGTCATTATCAGTTTCATTTGCGTTTGAAAGTTTCTGCTCTAACTACCTTGCCTTGAACTGAAGAGTCGAAGTCGCCGTGAATTTGACAGCCAACACGCTAATAGTCCGTAAAATGTCAATAACGTTTGGATTTAAACACAGATTAGTATGAAAATTGTCAAAAATGCAGATAATGTTGGACCCAACCATCATGCGAAGTTATAAGTTGATCGTTCAATCGGTTATAGTTTAAATTTCTAAAAACACAGGAAAGATGGTTTTAAATTTTAACCAATGGGAGGATTTGGCTGAAACTTTGTTTGATTGGGTACAATGTTGGGGGTAATGACTTGTCAAAATTTCAATTTGATCAAAACAACCAATCGAAAGTTAATTTTTTTTAAATTTGAACCAATCAATGGATTTCAAAAAAATTAGGGTCTGCAACAATCAGAAATGTTACGTACATGTGTGCAAAATTTCAGCTCGATCGAAGAAAAACTCTGACCTGTATATCGTCAGTAACAGAAAAAAAAAAAACAAAAAAAACAAAAAAACAGAGGTCCGTGCCAAAAGAGCCAAATGGAGACGCTCGCTTCGCTCGCTCAATAATATTAGATATAAGAATACAACAAAGGACAAGATAACCATAGTAACAATGTTATGGTATAATATAATTAAAACTAAAATTAAAACTAAAACTAGATCTAATTAGCCAATATTATTTAAGGTTGCATGAGGGGATGAGATTTTAAAACCCAAAAGGACTGAAATTTGGACTTTCACAATTATTTGTTGTTGAACCTGAAGACTCATGGCAATATAAAATAGCTTAGTCACACCGGGCATTATCTGGCTATTTTATGATATTTAAATGAGTTCTACCAATTTGCCCTAATTAGAATGCAGGTTGTACGAGTGAGTACACTTTAATGAAAACTTCATTCGGGCCACCTGCATAAGAAAACGGCTGAATATAAAAAATCGGTATTTTTTGTGCACATCCGGAATCATTACAATTTGTCAGTCTGCTATTTTATAATGTAATGTCATTAATATTTAATTAGGAAAAAATTAAATACTGAAATAAAATTAATTGTGATTATGTTAGTGAGGCCTCAAAATATTCAGTACCCCCCCCCTAACTCAAGAGTTTCATTGTTTACAGCACGTTCCATAGTCATAAATTTCCCAGACCCTCATAAAATAAAACCTTTTTCATACAACCTTTTTGGTTATTGAATAGAAATTGACCCTCGCAATATTGAACACTTTAAGTGCCAAGACAACAATGTCAGGTAGATTGGCGGAAGGATTCGAACCCCCTTAAGGAACTATGGTTGTCCAATGCAACGATCATTTTGCCGCCACTGTACCTATAGCATCAATTTGACAATTGTAAGGCGCCACAAATCATAAAACGGTATTGAACGAAACGGATTGACTGCCTGTCTATCTGTTTCTTTGGAATACCGTATTATCTTTTGTTGGGTGTATACCGAAAAATCTTGACAAGATCTTAAAGAATATTGACAAGAAGATCTTTCTAAGATTAACACGTTTTTTCCAATTTGGGATAGATCTTGCCAATCTTGGAATTTATAAAATTACCTACCTATAGTTCCAGATATTGCAATAGAGTACTAGAGTGCCACGCCCACTAGGTACTTCCGCAGTCTTATTCAAAATCCTCTTATGGAAAATAACATGGGGACTTACTTTGATTGCTGGTCATTTGTAAACGAAACAGAGTTAAGAAAATCCCAATACACCACCTTTAACTTTAATCTTTCATTTATAATATTATGTCGACACATCTCCCAGTGAACACTAGGACGTACCTGGGACGTCCCCAGGACAGACTACTTACTTAGGTAGGACATCCCCAGTCCGTCCTAAACTCGGCCTAAAATGATCCCCAGAGTGTCCCCAGAGTGTCCTAATTACACAAGTTTTTCGATCCCAGGTACGTCCTAAATTAGGCGGACCTTCCTAAAAAAGGACGACACCGCCTAATTTAGGATATCCATTGTCCTAGTTTAGGACGTCATTTCCTAATTTAGGTCGATACTTTTCCTAAATTAAGATGAAACTGCCTAATTTAAGATATACATTGTCCTACTTTAGGACGTCATTTTCTTATTTAGGTAGATGCTTTTCCTAAATTAGGATGAAAATGACAAATTTAATATATAATTTTTCATTATTATTATAATAGAATGGTATTTCCTATGGAAGATAATTTTCCCCTATTGGTATGCAATTGCCATATTTAATAGACAGATTCTATTTGCACAGACAGCAATTCGCAAGATTCGCATTATTCATATTCATTAATTCAGTTATCAATGTTTGCATCCAAAAAATATGGCTCCGACTCCAAGGTGACAACTTAGGTTCCAGTACAAAATAAAAGAAATACACATTTTTCCTATCATCCAATAGGACATGTCTCTTTTTGTTATAATCTAGTGAAGCGGTCGCTCCACGCCAGCCAAGTCGTACGGCGCGCGCACACACTCATTTAAAAAGGCTGGAGCAAACCCACTTTTACTGTAAGCATCAAAGTGGCATTTTCGGCCTACTGGATCTTAAAATTGGAAAATCTCACATTGTTGCGATATATCTTAATTTCGAGCTATGGCCCACCCTACAACATATACCAAATTTGGGAACAATAGGTTACGCCCTTTGCGCGCTAGAGGGCCGTGAAAACAGTGTTTTAGGGCGGTTTTCATAATAATAATAATAATAATAATCTCAGTAGTAGTAGTAGTAGTAGTAGTCTCCTGGAATTCAAATCCGGTAAACAGGCCACAGCCTAAACGGCTGAACCGATTGATCCCACATTTTTACCACGTGTGCACTTTTGGCGTCTGATTTAACCTTCACCCCATGAATTTTTTGTGCCGCCATTTTGAAACCGGAAGTGACGTCATATCTCGTCAACGGCTGGACCGATTGGAACGAAAATTGCGCCAAACGATTCAGACGGTCATCTATATGCATGATAAGGAGCAAAAGACTAAACATTATGTTAAAGAAACCGGAAATGACATAATGAAATTTGAAATACATCGATTGGCTTTTTGGCAACAAAGGTTGATCCGATTATTTTGATATTTATGTAACGTATGTACTTTTGACGTCTCATGTGATGTTATAAAACCAACCGGAAGCCGCCATTTTGAAACCGGAAGTGACATCATATCTCAATAACGGCTAAATAGATTTCAACGAAACCAGCGCAAAACAATTTAGACGGTCAACTTTATGTATTATCATCAATAATATTTGCAGTTTCCCATACCTAAACCGGAAATGACGTCACACATTTTAATGAACTCACAAATTTTTATTTTGATGCAATAAATATACTATTTGAGACAGCTTATAAAATTGTAATCATGTTTAAAATATACTTCAAGGGGTCAGAGATTTCAGCCGCCATTTTTAAACCGGAAGTAACGTCATATCTCAAAAACTGGTAGACAAATCGGTATGAAACTAGCGCCAAACGATTCGGAAGGCCATCTCTATGGAATATGAACAGTACAAATAGAATTTTCCTATTTATGAGACCGGAAATGACGTCATTCAAATGTATAAATTATTATAATTCCCTCCTATACAATAAATACATATTCAGAAAGCTTAAAATGATACACATCATTTATAGAAATAAATTCTATGTGGCATTGCAGAAAGTTCAGCAGCCATTTTGAAAACGAAGTGTTGCCATATCTCAGAACTGGGTTGACTGATTGGAATGAAACCTTTGCTTATTTAGGACCATACGCTGCTATTCATTAGTGGTAACCAAATTGTAAAGGGTGATGATTTTTTTAAAGAATTTAGTAATTGTTCATTTCATATGTGTCACAAGTTGTTAGAATAAACTAAAAAAAGGAGTGATATCCCCATAAAAAAACACTTCGTGTAAAAATACCAGCCAAGTCTCTTCTACTAAAAAAATATATATAAAATCAAAAAATTCTGCACTGAAAAGTAATGATATCAAAAAATTTGCCAAGTCAAAACTTTATTTGAAAATCAAAAAATACTTGGCGCATCGATTTTTTAGGGCATTTTAGGTATACTATATGTTTGTATATTTTATGTATATTTTATATCTGGCCTATACTTCTAAGCTATTAATATACACGATGCGCCAAGTATTTTTTGATTTTCAAATAAAGTTTTGACTTGGCAAATTTTTTGATATCATTACTTTTCAGTGCAGAATTTTTTGATTTTATATATTTTTTTTAGTAGAAGAGACTTGGCTGGTATTTTTACACGAAGTGTTTTTTTATGGGTCATATAATACTTGGCAGATTTTGGAAATAATATAACTTACTTAAAAACAAACGATAAAGAGATTATGCTGAAATTAAAAATCTATATTGTGAAGTCGAAGGGCAGAGTACTCTGTTGACAGTTGTAGAAACTTTTAAAAATATTTCAATAGCAGCCATTATTAGGAAAATACTTCCTAAAAAAGGCAATTGCCTAATTTAGGAAGAATTGTCCTAAAATAGGATTTCAGTAGCAGCCATTTTTAGGACAATTCTTCCTAAAAAAGGCAATTGCCTAATTTAGGAAGAATGTTCCTAAAAAAGGATCTTCTTCCTTTATTAGGATATCCCAGGGAGGTACCCAGGACATCCTATAGTTCAGTTCAGTTCAGTTCAGTTCAGTTTTATTTCCATATTCAATGAGTACATTTTAAAGAGGTACATACATTTGAAAGGACTCCTATGGTCGACACCATTCAGTGGAGTATGTGGAAAGGTTACATCGAACTAAATCTAGTAACCTAGTACATATTTAATAGCATTGCAATTAAAAAAATAAAATAAATTAACATCTACATGCTACAGTTATATTTTAAATCTAGTTACATAGTATTATTTATTACACATTCACGAGATTCAATGTCAAAAAATGAAATTAGACAGGTACACAATAATATTAATAATTAATAATTTTAATAATAATAATAATATAATGACAATAATATTATTGTTGTTATTATTAAACATATGTTTATTTTTATTTGTCTAGCAGGAACTCATCTACCGAATAATATACCTTACTTACTAACAGTTCTTTCACTTGCTTTTTGAACAGCGAGTATTTTTGTATATCTCTTAAATTTTTAGGCAGGGCATTATACATTTTTGTTTTGAAAAATAGAGAGTTTTTTTGAGTACATGTTGACCTGTGCCTATCTACATGAAAGTTATTTTTCTGTCGGGTGTTGTATTTATGAATATCACTGTTGTTTTGTATTAATTCTTCTTGGGACCTAATTGCAAGTATCGACTCTAGAATGTATAAGCAAGGCATCGTTAAAATTTTATGTTTTACAAAATGTTGTTTGCAATCTGGCTTGATGTAAGTGTTATTTTTGTATTTGAGTCCAAATAGAGCCCGAATTGCTTTTCTTTGAAGTATAAATATTTTGGATGCATCAGTTGAGTTGCCCCAGAACTGAATCCCATACCGTATATGTGATTCGATATTTGCATAATATACTAATTTCGCCGTTTTAGTGTTTGTTAAATTTACGATGGTTTTTAAAGAGAAATATGCCGAGTTGAGTTTACTTAACAAGTTTTGGCAGTGACTTTTCCAGTTTAGATTTTTATCGATAATGATTCCTAAAAATTTAGTTTGCTCAACTCCCCTTAGATAACTAGTTTCGTTTTTATTTGACATAACAATTTTTAATGGTGTTTCATTTATTACATTTTTTAATTTGAAATGCATATAATTTGTTTTTGTTTCTTGAATTAGCAGATGATTATCATAAAACCATTTTGTTGCATTTGACAGAGTACATTTTGCATTTTCTTCAAGATTTAGCTTGGTTTTGCCTGTAATTGTAATATTTGTGTCATCTGCGTAGATTTCTGAAGCTACAATTGTGTCGGGGAGGTCATTAATGTAAATTATAAATAAAAGTGGACCTAGGATTGAACCTTGTGGAACACCATTTATTATAGGTTCTGGATTTGATAAATGTTTTATTTCCTCTCTCTTTTCATTCATATGTGTAATTTCAACTTGTTGCACCCTATCTTGCATATATGATTTGAGTAGATCTAGGGCAGGTCCTCTGACTCCGTAATATTCCAGTTTACTTAATAGTATTTTATGGTTAATACTGTCAAAGGCCTTTGCCAGGTCGCAAAAAACTCCAATGGTTTGTTCACCATCCTCTAATCCCTTTATAGTGTTTTGAATGAAGTTATCTATTGTGTTAGTCGTCGATTTATTTTTCCGAAATCCGCTCTGGCTTTCTGTAAGAAGTTTTTCCCTCTCAAGGTATGTTATTATTCTAGTGTGAATTAATATTTCAAAAATTTTTGATATACTGGGTAGAATTGATATCGGTCGATAGTTTTCCGACTTATTTCTATCCCCTTTCTTAAACAACGGTGTGATTTTACCTATTTTTAGTTTTTTTGGAAAGGTTCCCTTATCAATACAGTCGTTAAAAATATGTGCTAGCGGTAGAGAGATATTCGTAACAATTTTCTTTAATATACAAGTTGGGAGGTTGTCTACTCCAGCTGACCTTTTGTTTTTTAGCTTTGATGTAATTTGAATTATTTCTGTATCGCATGTACTGTCCATGAAAAATGAATTTACGGGTCGCTTTGCTTTAGTTAAATGCCTATTAAACGCATTTTCTGAAGAATTTACATCAAGGTTTTGGGCTATGTTAGCGAAGTCTTTATTTAGAATATTAGCAATTTTTATGGGATCTTTGATAGTTTGGTTTTCATGATTTATGACAATGTTTTTGTTTTGTTGAATCTTTGACTTATTAGTGTGCCTTTTCACTATCTCCCATATGGTTTTTGTTCTATCAATACCTGATTTCTCCTTTATTTTTTTGTTTATTATCAGTCGTTTTGCTGCTTTTATAGTTTTTTTGTAAATTTTTTTATAGAGGTTGTATTTTGTTATTAATTTTTCAGTTTTGTAGTGAAGCTGTAGCTGATAAAGAAATTTTAGGTTCTTTGCAGAATTTTTAATTCCTGGTGAAATCCATTCTTGCTTTATAAATTTATGGTTTATTTTCACACTTTTTACTGGATAACATTGATCAAAACTTTCACAAAGGATTGATGAGAACATGTTGTATTTTTCATTTGGATCATCGAGTTTATACATTTCCTCCCAGGATGTGTGTTTAAGCATGTCTTTAAAATTATCCGTATTTTCTTTATTCAATTTTCGAATGTTAATTGTTTTGCTTGGAGGATTAAATTTTGATTTTAGTTTTATTGAAATAATTTGAGCCGTGTGGTCTGAGAGATTGTTTTCTGTACCTCAGTAGAGAACATATAGCTGGGTAGATTGGTCGCTATGTTGTCTATTGTCTTGGCCGTATTGAATCTAGAATCGATCCTAGTTGGCCCTTGTATTGTTAATTTTAAATTATATGCAGCAATTAAGTTTATTAGATTTTCACTCTCCCTTGATTTTGTAGAAGTATTTATATTAAAGTCGCCAGTTAGGACAACATCTTATTTTCTGAAGTAATTTTTTCTAGAATGTGTTCCAAAGTGGCCATAAAATGATTTAAATCTCCTAATGGCGATCTATAAGTGGAGATCACTACTAAGTTCCGTGTGTTGTTCGCATAGTTTAATTCTATAGCTGCTAGTTCAATGTCTATTTCTTTACTTAGATTATTTATATCATTTCTAGCTTTTACGTCTTGTGTTAATTTATTATTTACAAATATAGCTGACCCCCCATGTTTATGTGTTACTCTACTGAAATTACTTTTAAGGTTATTGAGCGAGCGAAGCGAGCGTCTCCATTTGGCTCTTTTGGCACGGACCTCTGTTTTTTTTTTGTTTGTTTTTTTTTTTTTCTGTTACTGACGATATACAGGTCAGAGTTTTTCTTCGATCGAGCTGAAATTTTGCACACATGTACGTAACATTTCTGATTGTTGCAGACCCTAATTTTTTTGAAATCCATTGATTGGTTCAAATTTAAAAAAAATTAACTTTCGATTGGTTGTTTTGATCAAATTGAAATTTTGACAAGTCATTACCCCCAACATTGTACCCAATCAAACAAAGTTTCAGCCAAATCCTCCCATTGGTTAAAATTTAAAACCATCTTTCCTGTGTTTTTAGAAATTTAAACTATAACCGATTGAACGATCAACTTATAACTTCGCATGATGGTTGGGTCCAACATTATCTGCATTTTTGACAATTTTCATACTAATCTGTGTTTAAATCCAAACGTTATTGACATTTTACGGACTATTAGCGTGTTGGCTGTCAAATTCACGGCGACTTCGACTCTTCAGTTCAAGGCAAGGTAGTTAGAGCAGAAACTTTCAAACGCAAATGAAACTGATAATGACCGTTCAACAGTCGATCTGATATTGTGTAGACACACTTATATCATATGAGTGGTCTCAGGTATATTTTTTGAAGGAGATCCTGTGATTTTTGAAAATTAACACGGAACAGTTCAATCATAAAGGTTCAATTGATCAACTTAAAGCTTTGCATGGTTATTTGGACCAATATTTTAGGAATGTTTTGAGATTTCTATACAAATCTGTGGCGAAATTTTAGAATTATTGGCTTTTAATGACATTTTCGATAGACAGAATTTCGGTTCGAGGTGTTGCGCGTATCCGTGCTCGCTCATCAACGCGTTACTCAGATTCATTGGTTAAAATTTAAATAAATATCTCCTGATAGGCTGAAAAATGAAAACGGTCTTCGATAATTCTGATCAAACTCATATTTTGCATGATCATTAAGACCAATATTGTCTCTTATTTTACAAAATTTCATCCCAATCAGTTAAGAACGTATGAAGTTATTTACATTTTTAATATCTGTCAGTAATGAAGTATCGAAATGAATGTTTTCCAGTGCCAATTGAAAATTGATTCTGATTTGCTTTATGAACCAGGTGCTTAGATGCTATTTTAAAGTTTCGATGAAAAGCATACACTTTTAAGTTGATATCATAATCAATTCCATATGGATGTATATGTTTTCTGTGCGTTGTGTACGCATTTCCGGTTCGAGAATTTGCACGTACCCGTGCTCGCTTATCAA